>BMAW01080622.1:0-185249 GCA_019974015.1 Nephila pilipes
CAGAGGGGATAAATATATGGTTGTGTGATTACTTGCAAAAAAAAAAACGGGGCGGGCGCCGGCTGCATTTTAAACATTGAAAGAATGGACTCTAAATCGCTTTAACATTTTCATACATTTTTATATTTAAGATATGGTCCCAAATAAACAGTATTGAGTTTTATGATGATCTTAAAAAAAAAGACAAAAGTACAGAGTTGAAAGCAACACAAAAATTCTTTAAAATACAGGTCGATAATGTGTTACATGAGTATTATACTTAATTTTAGGAGATTCTAAAGTGATCGAAATGAATTTCATGAATGAAGAGACTAATTCGAGGAATTATTATTATTATTATATATATTTTGTGCAGTTTATTTTATCTCTCATTTTTATCCAAACGGATCAGAGCATGACAGTTTATCTGTGCTGTATACACGCATAAGCATCGTTTATTACTCTAAGATTAGTTTCCCTCCAAAATTTTAATAAGCTGCTCAGTAACACAATACAATAACTACTTTTCAGCGAGAATTCCATCATTTCGTTTAACCCCTTAACTGTGATATATATTTCAGAAAAATGGACCAAAAATGGAAATTTTTTTTTGACTGTTTAATATTGTTCTTTATATTATTATAAAAGTTATACAATGGTTTTTTAATACAAAATAAAATTTTAAATATACCCAATAATTAAAAAAATAATTAATTAATTAAAATTAATACCTAATTAATTAAAAATACCTAAATTGTATTCCACATCGGTGTCTGAATTGGGCATAGCAAAAAAAAATTATTTGCAAAAAAACTCACTGAAAAACAACGGAAACTAAACGATAAAGCAAAACTCTGCCTTTGTTTATCAATCCAAGTGTATCCTAATTTATCCGACAGCACCTACATTTTCCCTCCCTCGACTGAAGTCGTAATCGGTGAAAAACAAGTCCACTAATGCTATCTATTAGGAAAATACTGAATTAAGTATCCTAAAGTAGAAACGAACTCAGCTCGGGCTTCACAAAATAGAAACGTTAATTTTTCTCCTGCCCGAAGTCAGTTCGGGCATCACGAATTCTGCACGTAGTAGTTGCCCGAACTGGATTCGGGCGACACTGGCAAGGGGTTCATTTTATTGCATCCACTTTTGTTCTAATATGTACCAGAAAAAGAAGTCAAAATGTGTGACATCAAGAAAGCCTGGTGACTGAGCATTGTCTTTATTTTAATCAATTTACGAATGTGGTTGTCATTCAATACGAAAGATCATAAATCTCTTGATGAACATCTAAATGCCTTTCTTTCAATCGAAGCATTTCGAAAAATGTTGGTCCAATATTCGATCAAAGCTATTTTTAACTTATAGTCGAGAACAGTATTCGAAATCGAGAATATTTTTCACACAGGATAATATCTTAATATCAATAAAATATTCCAACTTCATTGTCTTATAAATAATAGCTTATTGTATTACATTACTCCTTCCTATTTGTGGCTATAACACCTGGCTGTTCAAAGTCGCGAATTCGCGGTTGGCGTCGTTTCCGTCGAATCGTGGGTTCAAGTCCTGATGACAGTAAGGATTCATCGGAAAATGGGGCTGATGCATATTAAATTTTTCGGAGCTCCAAATCCTCTCGCTTGTATTGTGTGAAAGTTTGGAGAATGGGGTGCCACCTCAAGTCGTTTCTTAGTCACTTAATCGGGCTCAAAGTTACGAGGTTCGTCACCAATTGCACTCGTGTTGCTTCTAAATACGACGTTAATAAACAATTGATCAACCAGTCTTGGCTGTTGAAATCTGCCCATTTTTATGGCATAAAACAAGTTTCATATTCCGTCTCCCATTCTATAATATTTATTGGATATGCATCACTACATACTAAAAGGAAGAAATACAAATTTTCTTTAAAAATTTCTTAGTTTTAAGGATACGGTATGATAAAAAATGTATATGTTACAATATCTAGACATTTTGACATTGAGACCTTTGATATGTCAACATTTTGATTTTGAGACATTTTTCCAACTGAAAACGTGTCATTTACATGATTTTTGACGTTAGGGTAAGATAATCTTACACTTTTACTATAAACATTTTGGAAACTTTTTTTAAGGCAGTAAAATGTACCTTGATACCATGTTCTGATTCCATTAACTCATGGAGAGTAATATATATGAAAGTAGGCAAGCTTCTATTTGAATAAATACACTCATTGCCATAAAAATTTGCGCTATAAGAATGAGTTGTCAGAATAAAGCGAAATTTTACACACGTAAGTCAACGTTGATGTAAGCGATTACAAAATCAAAGCAAAATGATCATTTACTGTAGGAAAAATAACAAAAGAATGGAAGTTTTAGAACCCTGTTAGGCCACCTCTAGCATGAATGCATGATGTGGTATGGTCGGATATTGAGGGATACAAGTCCCGAATGATGTCCTGCAACATTTCATTCCACAGATGCTATAAACGCGCCTTTAATTCAACCAAACTCGAAGGCTGTCCACCTTGCCGTCCTAAACGATTCCAGATATGCTCGATCGGTGACAAATCTGGGGATCGAGCAGGTCAGGAAAGGGTGGAAATGTAGCGTTGGCAGTCCTGCGACTCCCTTGCTATGTGTGGGCGAGCATTTTCCTGTTGAAACAGGGCTCTTGGGAACCAACACATGTGGCTGAAGAATATCACGAATGTACCTCTAGGCTGTCATGGTGTCGTATGCGATGGCACCCCATACCATCACACTAGTTATGGGAGCGGTGTGCCACTGCACAGTGAAGGCAGGATTAAGACATTCACCACGGGCTTCCGCGAACATACACGATTGTCTTCAGTACCCAAATTGAATCTAGATTTGCAGCTAAAAACGACCTGATTCCATTCGGTTACAGTCCAATCCGTAGCAACTGTCCTTCAGCCAGGCACCTTGCGATGTTATGGACTGACACAGAGGTTCGTAGTGAGGATGCTGTCTGTGTATGAATGGTGGACAATGAGACAGTTGGCGCTATGCATGCGAGTCGTATGATGTGACGGTCTTCTCTACTATTGGTCTATCTAGAGCCTTCCGAGCCTGGTCGCAGTGTAACAGACCTCTTTCTTGTCCACTGGTCCTAACACCTCCTCACAATGAAATCAGAACGGCCTAGGTGGCGAGCTACTCACCGAGCTGACTACCCGGTTTTCATCATTCCTATGATTTTTCCCCTCTCGTAGTGTGACAGCTGCTCATATTGTGTCCGATGACGGTGCGATGGTATCTCGAGTTAAAAAGCGTGTCTCTGCAACAGATTAAATACACGCAAACAAGCTCTGCTTACTTGTTTCATAATCCAAGATGAATTTAGTTCATCGCCCTCTGGTGGCATTACGCAACGCACAATCACTCTGAATTTCTAATAATTTACATATCTGTCTGACACGTACCTTCATGACAAGTTTCGTAACAATTCCCTTCTTACTTCTTGGAGCGCAAATTTTTGTGGCAATGAATGTGCATTTGTAGATTCTAGCGATTTTTTCTTTCAATTTTCATGAAAAAGTTCAGCGATTGTACCAAAGATTCACATAGAAATTAGATTAAGATCTCAATTGTTCTTCTATTTCCTCAAATAGTATTTAAGGTCTCAGACTGAGAAGAAAAGTAAAAGTAAGTCTTTATTTGATGGAAACAGGAGGAAAATAATTACGACTGGGGTGAACAAGATTTAAGTAGAAACTAAGAATACCTTTAAGCCGATGTCTGATTCAATATGCGTATTACTATCAATGTCAGTGACTTTCAATTTGAAATGCGGTATCTCCTACTCATAGCTTAAATTCAACTAAAATAATATCCTCTTTTTTCGTGTCTCCAGTTATAAACCGTGTTAAAGAAGAAGCCGACATAGAAAAAATAGATGCACTATCTAATGCACAGAAAGAATTACAAGAAATATACGTTCGAAGAAGTAAAATATGTGTTTATAGCAATTTTGTTCTCGAAATTCAGAAAATTAACTTGTAGTTTTATTTTGCATACTTTCTTAAAATGTTTACCTTTGAGCTAAATTATATCATTTTTAGTAATACCGAACACGACAAGCTCAAAGATAGGAGGAGCTCAGAAAAGGAGTTGTTATAAAGTATTTTTGAAATCTGATTTTTAAAAAAAATTAGTGTGTAATTTTTGCATACCCAGTCCTTTCTGAGACAATATTTGTCACAGAGATGAATAAACAATATTAAGCTCCTTGCCCAATTTAAAAATATATGGCTTATCAAATACTCTTCGACTGTTAAATTTGCGTATAATACAGCGGAACTTCTCTTGATGACCATATACTGGTGTCTATACGTTAAGTATTATTCTTTCTGGCCGCAGGTTGGCCAGGCCTGTTCTATACCTGCCCAACGGGAGATTTCGAACATCAGCATATTTAACATGTATCAATCGCGCTACACTATGTGTCTTTAGTAGCATCAGGACTCGAACTCACGACTTAATGGTAACAACACCATCCGCGAGTTCGCGATCCTTTTTGCGACCTCATAATCTGGACCAAAGACACAACCTCTTTGACAACAGACTACATAGGAATTGAGCATAAGCTTGAATGGATGTTTGATTACAAGGGACTCAAAGTGTAAAAGGAACGAGGAGAGGACGAATTGTTCACGGAGTGCACAATCGGGACTTTTCCTCTCCATATCACTCGTTAAGTAAATCAGTTTTATTTTGTTTGCGAGTCTAATTACACGTTATGAGAGCTACTCGTTAAGCGAGGTCTTACTGATCTGTATAAAAATGTACCTCTAAGAATATCCTTAGGATCTCTAGTATAATTCAAAACAGTTAATGAGATGAAACCCTCGGAATTTACTAGACACATCATAACACTGGATAGCTGGTTGGTTTTAATATCAGTCACGGAGTCCACATAGGACATTATCTTCCAAATACTAACTCCAATGTTATAAAATGTCGTTATATATATGTGTTTGTGTGTGCATATTTCATAAATAGTTAATAAGCGGAAGTGAGATAATAAGTTCTCATTTATTTATTTGATTATGTTTCAGGATTCGGAAGTCCAATGGTCATGAGAGACAGATTGCAAGTTAAATAATTTTTTTCATTCCCTGATGACAGATTAATTTATAAATAACTCAGCTTAAGAAGAAAAATAAACGAAAGCCTCATCTTGAAATATTAAGAAAATACTCAGCAGGGTTGAGAAACAAATACAAGCTGCGTTTAACTTAATTCGAGGGTCAACAAATTGGTCCTAAATCAATATTTTATATATTTAAATTTAAATTCGCATCAGCTACTATAAGATATAGTCAATTACAACTCGTCGCAGGAATTCCCTCTCTTAAAATCTTCTATTATCTCCAATCCCTCTTATCTCCTGATGCCGCAAAGAATCCGCCGTGTAGCAGGGCTAATGTGTTTTAAATCTCCCTTGGTAGGGTGTGGAAATTTGGAGAGAAGATCCCAGCTCAGGTGTCGTCCTCGTCACTTGGTTGAGGTACAAAGTTACGAGATTCATTGCCAATAGCCCTCGTATTACTCCTAAGCTCGGCTTAATAAAACAATCTCAATCAACCATCCCTTCAATCAATTATATATAAAGACATTACTATATATAAAATTAGCAGATGTAGTTCACTTAAGCTCTTGTATATTTGGATAAACTACTTCGGGATATGAATGTTAACTCGCTGGATGAGAAGAATGTATAGAATAGAACAAATCAAACCAAATCAAAGAACAAAAAATAAGAGTGTATGAACAAAATAATGGCAGGCTTGTTTTTTGTACATTTTTTTATTATTTTATAAGTTATGTACGTTGTTAAGATATTTTTATTTAATAACTCCTTAATAACACTCCAAATAACAATCTTTAATTATTATTGCTCATAGTGATTCAATAATTATATAAAACAATTAGCATTTTAACTTAAATGCTAATTGTTTTATAATAAAAATAAAATTGGAAAGATTTCAATTACTTTTCTCTATAAAAAAAAGTTACATCACTGAAAAAAATTAACAACTAATTTTCACACCCTGCAGAAAACTCAAAAAACAAAAACAAAAAAAAAACAAAAAAAATTGACTCAGAAATGTATTAATGGGATTACATCCACTTCCCTAATTAAATAATTGCGAAAAATGTAAGAGGCAAATAAATTAAACCACTAAATTTGATAACAACTTCTGATAACCTAACCATGTGAAATAGACCAGAATCCAAGAGAATAACACTAAAATGTATATAAATAAGTCGAATTTATTGAAACTTTATTCATATCACGAATTATTTGCTCATTTCTCAGTTTTGGGAGAAAAATTCACAATAATATATATTTTTGACCCATATTTACTTCCTTTGTGGTTCCTAGAAGAGATGAGGGCGAAGATATTTTGGTCTATTGGGTTTTTCCAAGTATCTTACGATTATTCATCGATTTCGTGCTCTTATCTTTTCGAGGATTTCTAGAACAATTTTATCACTAGTGTTGATGCAAAGCTAGTCATCCTCATTGCTTAGTTAAAGTGAAACTATAATTTGCCATTCTGCAGTATTCCACATCAATTAAACTAATCAGAGAAAAAATTATAAAAAGAAAGCTTTAAAATTTACGCTGAATAATTTTTAAATGTCGTATTTAGATGTGTAGTTTTGTGGTTCAGCAATTGATCGAGGTAATGACTGAATCAATAAAATCTTAGATTCGAAATCAAATTAAGAAAATAAAAAAGGTCGTTTTATGAGCATGAATTTTTGCAAGCATTCTAGGAATGAAATTTCCCCTTTTCTAGAATGTTTGCAAAGGATTTTTCATCTATTGATTTATTCGATACATCTGTTTGGTATGTAAAGTAATCGTGAACTTTTCTATTCATATTTTTATTGCACTAGTCATAGTAAATTCCAGATGTTAAATAATCTATTCTAAATTGAGATAAGTTTCTGTTTACATATGATAAATTGAAACTAATTGGACATGTAATACATTATAAAATATGAAATCTCTAAGATGTAACAATGCTTCGACGAGATATTTTCCTAAAGAATAGTAAAATAGTTTGACCACGATGAAACAGAATTTTTGGCAAGGGCATAGTTTCATAGAATGAGCAAAGTATGACTTCCCAAAAGAGCAAATAAATAAATAAAAAAATCAGGTAACACTAACTAATATTTATGAGGAACTGTCATAAATTTTTAAATATCGCTACAAAATAACCAAGATAAAAAATTTTCTGCATGTTAATTGATACTAATGCACATAACACTGTAAATTACGGTATTAACGTTGATGTGTTTGGTTTCAGGAAGCAGTAGATTAAGGTAACCGACAATTTCGAAAATTTTTAATTTTTTTCCCGGAGTATCGTAATTTTTTAATTATTACTAAAAGTAATCAAAATTAAATTTTTTTTATTCTTAAGAATTCTCTACTTTTAGTCACCATCCAGAGTTATATATTTCTCCACGCATTTCTTAACCTAAAAATGTAGTCACAGTAGCCTATTGGTTACGGTCGCGAACTCACAGCCGGCGTCGTTTCATCGAGTTGTGGGTTCGAGTCCTGTGCCACTAAAAGCCTGCCATGTAGCGAGGCTTTGTAACACGTTAAATCTATTGAGGCTCCTGGTCCTTCCTTTGACATTGTTCGGAAGTTTGAAGAGGGAGGTGCCAGCTCAGTTATCATCGTTGTTCCTTGACAGAGGATTAAAATTACGTGGTCCGTTGCCATCGGCTCTTATGCTGTTTCTAAATATGATGATAATAAACAAAAAAAATTCAATCAATAAATTGATCTTTAAAAGGCCACTTCTGCTGAATTCAGCAGAATGACCTCTATTTTCTGCCTACTACTACTTTCCATTCTATGGCTTTCTGAAACCAAACAAATCGACTGTAATTTGCAGCGTTATTAAAAATCAATTAATATGCAAAATATATTTTGTCTAGTTATCTAGATTATTTCTTAGTAAAAATTAAAATTTTACGATACCCCTATTGAGACATTTATTGTTTGTATCACCGTATTTATAAAAACTAAACGGTATAGACCACATTGTTTTTTAACTGATTTTAATTTGGCTTCCTTTGTATCCTGTTTCTTCTGACACATTTGCCATGTGATTACTGTCGTGAGTTTCATTGGTGGTAGTACGCGATTCGGGTCCTGATTCATCCAAAGACGTCGTGTGGAATGATGGAGTTTGCTGTACCTTGCCTAATTCTCAAAACCCTCACATGTTTGTGGAAGTTCAATGAGTGAGATATCAGCCCAGGAGTTGTTTCTGGCATTTGACGGAAATTTAAAATAATGAGGTCCATCGTAGGTATTCGATTGTGTTGTTGCAGTTTTTCTTATCGAAGGCATGATCAAAGTAGATTATTATGACACTAACACTTCAATCAATAACTCCCGAGACTAACCCAGAGATGGCGCTCGTAGTAAACCAGTAACCAGGTCTTTCTAGAGTACTAACTTCAACCATTTGAAACGTGCTCAAAATTTTAAGTCGATCGGACCATCTTGAATCAGCTGAGCATCGAGTGCTGGAGTAAGTCGTTTTGTGTTTGTTTAAAAATGGAAAACCTGAGTTTCTGTGTTCTGTAAAACATTGTTTTAATGGGAAAACACGCGTTAGAAACAATGGATTGAAAATGTTGTATAAGACTTTGTCCCATCAAAAGCACGATTTGTCGGTGGTTTGCGAGTTTAAAACGTGTCGTACTGATTACAATGACGCGTGAACGCTCGGGTAGACTCTGTCAAGCCGTTACACCGGAAAAGTGAGTGAAGTGACAAAAATTATAATGAAAGATCGTAGTGAAGTGCTGTTCGAGATTGCTGAGAGGAATACAGATCATCATGAATCGTATTTACTATCCTTCTGCAAAATTGAGCAATCGAAAAAGGTTTTCCAGGTGGGTGCCGCGATTGCTTTCGATGGAACAAAATACAACGAGTAACGATGATTCAGAACATCGTTGTCGTTACTTTACTGCAACAAAAAAGATTTCTTGAAAAAAAAAAAAGAAAGAAAGAAAAAAATGGGCAAAGATTTGGAAAAGTGTTGGAACGATTGTATCATCCTAAAAGGTGATTAACAAAAGCGGTGTTATTTGATAATAAAAATATTGCACAAAAATGCTTTGTTAGACTCGGGTATCTGATCGATGTGACTGGATCAGAATATACAGGAACAGATTATAAGTACATCCACCATTCTACGAATTATCCTCATTTAAAATAAAATCCTTCTGAAGTCCATGAGCATTTGCAATAAATAAAATTTAGATATAGTATATATTTGATAAGATATATATCAATGTATATATAAGATATATGATATATATGAAGTTATACAAATACAAGGTATTAACAGCAAACATTCCAAACAAGCGTTTCCGAATTAAATGTAATGCTGTGATTAGGACGTAAATTTATCAATTTTCTTTTACGTGGCAACGAAGAAAAGTGAAAAAGTCTGGAAAGATGATGTTTTATTTTATCCGTTTCACAACTCCTTAATGAGCCAAGTGTAAAAATGTATTTTATATTAAAATTAGGTACCAAAACGTACATCCTCGAAACGCTTCCTCATATGTTTTCGTGTTCTTCCACTGAAGTGTCAATTAACCAATGGATGTGTCAACCTGGGCTAGATTAAAGGGTGTCTACTTTATGAATTTTCATTTTTGTTCATAATTTGAACACCCTGATCTTTTTTAAAAGCATTCATCACTCATGCGCTCAATATCAGATACTCGTTCGAATCTAAATCAATTTCGGCTGCGATATCCGAGTGCTCATGACACTGAACTCACGCGTGCAAGAGATCTGATGCCGCTAATGATGTATCTATGCATTGTGATGATGCGCATTAAATCTGTTGGGATTCAAAGTTGTCACGTTGGCATGGTGAGGAAGTTAAGAGAGAAGGATACCAATGCAGATGTCGCATTGTCTCTTAACAAAGTTGCGAGGTCCATCGCCAATAGCCTTCGTGTTGCTTCTGAGAGTTTGAATTTAATAAAATATTTATTAATCTAGTTCATTTTTCTGAATGTTAGACGAAATAAACATCATAAAATATAGCTTACTAGCCAATCTCGGAGCTGGTGGGAATTGAATGCTTTATCATAAACTATACATGTATATATAAAAAAAATCCAGAAATGTTTCTCTAATCTGCCAACTCTTTATAATTAAAAAAAAAAAGAACCTTAATGATACTTTACGAAAGTTCAGAGTTATTTCTTCTTTACCAATTTGTTATTATTTACCTGTGCAAGTACTGTATCATCGGGCTGTCACGAAAAAAAAAAAAAAATCTAAGCTTATTTTCTCCAATTAACTCTTCCACCAATTTAATATTATGTAAAAATTTTGCTCTAAAATCAATTATAATATTTAAAAAATGAAAGAAATTGGTCAATTATAAAATGATTGATGTATTGAGCAAATAATTTTATCGATTCAATGCTGAAATTATTTTGTCTCAAAACATTCCAAGAATGAATCCAAGTTTAGAATAAATTGTTTGAATGTTTCTAAGCACATAATTTTAATAAAAGTTTTTCATTGATACAGTATATTTTTGAAAAATAAGTTCAATATTGGTGAAAGCGGACAATAAATGGCAACACACACACGCAATCGAGAAATATCGTCACCAAACTCCATAACATCCTTAAAATACGTACATCACGCACGCACACAAATGGGATAATAGCCTATGTTGCTCCATTTCCCATAAAACTATTAAACAAAAATATATAACCGAAAATAATACAGATAGACACAAGCATATTTTACTATGTATATTACATAATATTTTAATAAAGTAGCCAGATAGTAATAGTTACTACATTTTCCAAATCGGAGTTTCAATTAAGTTTCTGTTAATGAAACTTTTTAATGAACTTAAATTTATAGGAAGAACTTTTACATTAACAAAATAATATATTTAATTATATGTACATCATGAGCATAACTTCCCTTTCTCAAGGAATACAAATTCTCTCATGCAGAAAAGTAACTTTTACAATACTTTTTAAAGAAATAATCTGAGAGAAACGAGTAAATGCTTAATATGGAAATAATCTTGATAAAAAAAATTTAAAAGAGTAAGTTCAAAATTAAAATTTAGGAAATTGCCATACATTTTTTGTGATTTCGTTTACATTTTTGAGAAATGGTTCATATTCAGAAATTTACTCGGGAATTTTTCACCGCAATGACACTTGTCATGGTGGAAAGAAACTTTTACTAGTATAAATTCACGCGAACTCTTGAATGCATAACAAATATACAATTTTTTGTGTGACGGTATATTTACTCTTGCGTTTACATGGGTGAAGACTAATGTATTACAAAAGAAAAAAAAATGATTTAAGATTCTCGCAGATGCTGGGATATCTATAGTACAGAGTGGATCGTTCTTACGCACTGACGTTTGATGTATCGTTTTTATGTGCCTTCATTTAAAAATAAATCCCTGTCAAGTATAGAAAAGTTAAAATCATATAAAAATAGATTAGTATTTTTTGGAATTTACCAGGAAAATCCAAATTTGAATTTTTAACTTTTAACCTGTATTTCTACTTTATGTGTGTTTTCTGTTTAAGAATTATAAATTTTAATTCATTTTAACAAATATTTGGCTCAGCATAGCCTACCTTGGCTCTTGCGCCATAAAACCTCACATTCACTCACTCACTTTACCAGGAAAATTTTTTATGCGAATTAGTTCAATTTTAAGAAGATAATTCTCGATGAAGTTTGAGATCCCGTTACAGCATGCATTACATTCAAATGGTGCATAAGGGAAGTTCCTCATATTTTTAATATCGCATTCTTAAGTTATCCGTCTCAGATCAGGATTGGAAAACTTGCGGTTCCCAGAGCCATCAAATGTTGCTTTTTAATCAATTCAAATTGTGCAGTATGATTGTATGGAAAGACCACCTCTTCCTGATTTATTGATAATTTTTTATTTTCCTGATGTTTCTCAACAACCGTTATTTGGAAAAGATCTTAAAATAATTTTAAACTAGGATATTCATTAAAATAAAGGGGAAGGGATGCCAAGGGCTTCCTTTAAAATTCTGAGACATTTTAAATACAACATTTGATTTGATATAGAAAAGAAACATTATTGAAAAAGCAAAAAAAAAAAAAAAAAAAAATGTTTCTTTTAGTATATTTTACAATTTTTAAGCATTTTTAAGTGCATTAACCTTTTTAACCATTGCTAAGGCTCTGTGAGAAGTATAATTGCTACCATCAGCAATTTTTAAAAAATTGCTGATGGTAGCAAATAGCACGCATTAGGCGGATACAAACATACTTATCACCAAAAAAGAAGAAGAAGAAACGAAAAGAGTCTAAATTCATCAATAATTAATTATAACACAAAGAATTTATTTTTCAAATGCATTTTATAAAAACACAAGTAAACCCAAAAATGACAAAAATCGAAAAATTCTCCCTTATTTTAGTTGTGTGACTATTCTTAACACATGTACAAAATTTTAAAGCTATAATTACACTTTTTAGTGAGTTAATTAAATGTTCTTGAATACTGAACAAATTCATTTCATTAACCTTCAAAATTTTAAATTGCTTTTTCTCAGCGTTTTATTTTACGCGACAGTAAAAGAATTTGAAATGCTTAGACTTTTTGCAATGAATATAAAATTTTGAAATTTTTTCTGGATGTTTTGCATAATATGTTAAATAATTCTTCAAATGGAATAAAGGTTAAAAAAACGATTTTTTTTTTAAAAAAAAATCCACAAAGCTAGATATAGCTGGTTTTTTTTTTACTGTTTTTCGTAGTAATCGATATCACAGCCAATTGGATTGTGAGAAACACTTTTAAGAAATTGAGAACAAAAATTGTTAAGAATAATAGAATTTGTAGAAGTAGTAGGAATTTTAAGATAATGAAATATCTCGAAAAAAAAAATTTGAAATTATTGTTTGAAAGTAATTTTTTTCTTGAAATGTGCATTTTATGAGTGTTCAAATAGGTTGAACAAAAAACTTTTTCTGATAAATATCAAATTCTTAAAAATACTCTTAGGGTATTGTGTCCCCTTGTTACTGCAAAAAGTATTTTAATGTACCATAACTGTAGAAAAAAAAAATGGCCCTAAAAAAGGTTAATCATAAGTGAAATTGAACTCTCTAAGCTTAATGGTGTCGTTCTCGTTACTTGATCGAGGTTCAAAATTACGAGGTCCTTCGCCAGTAGCCTTCGTGTTTGCTTCTAGTGCGACGTGAATAACCAAAACCAAAAGAACCAAATCTAAGCTCCATAGCTCAGTGAAAACGAATAAAACATCAGATTTATTTTATTAGGTTTAAAAACCGTGTGAGGGACATATGCTTCAACAAATAAATTGTCTTTAAGTCATTTGATTCAATAATAAATGATTCAATAACATCAGTCATTCATTTAATAACAATAAAAGAAAATGTTTTTTGCGTGAAGGAGAGCGTAAGAATAAGGGTTTTTAAAAATGCACGCGAAAGAAAGAAAGAGCCAAATTTGGATATAGTTATTGCGCGGAATATTTGGTGAATTTCATTGCTTTAAATGACGATTGTTATCGGCGGATGTAAAAAAAAAAAAAAAAAAAAAGCTAAGATTATATGCATTTGCTCTGCGGTTAAAATGATCTTGGAATCGTAACTGACATCGGTAGTTGGGAAATCGATTCTATCAAAGATCACTTCCCCCGACTCGGAATAACTGCATCTACTGCAATAAATTCATAAAGAGATATTAAACTCATAGTTTGACTTGAAAGTATATATATCTAACTAAGAATTAATTCAAATGTCGATGGTATTTTCTGACTGCCAATAACCGGTGCCGCCATTCTTACAAAATTTAATTTGATATAACAAGCAAAAGAAGCTATTTAAATTAATATACCTAAAATTGTTTCAGATTAATAGAAGATCTTTAGCGAAAATATTTGACAAATTAATTTCACCCTATTAAATTGATTTCAGGCATCATAGAATCTATCAAATTTTAGATTTTTTTTTTTTTTTTTACTTTCTTATATGAGCACGTTTTTCTTACAATAAATTGAAAGCTAACATTTCAGTGGTTTTTTTTATTTATAGTTAAAGAAGCTCAGAAGTAAAATGTTGTAATTTTTTTAGAATATTTAAACGTTTTTTTTTTTTTTTTTTTTTTTTTATAATTTTTGATGCGAAATTTAAAGTGATGAATGTGTAACATGGAATATTCACAAATATTCCTTTGACTAATATCTGGGGTCTCTTTCTGACTTTATATTTACGTTTCCAACTCCTTTCCATCCAAATGAAACGTGATAACGCAAATTAAGTGAAATTTAGAAGTGTAGTGAATAGATATAATCTAATCATATAAAATTGGCAAGGAATTGAATTTGAGGATAGAAAAGCTACTGTAGTTGAAAGAATGCGGTAGTTGAAAGTGAGAAAAAGTGTAAAGACTTTGAACAATGTGCGAGAGTTACTTGCGTGTCTGTGTGATCTATAGTGATTAGGATCCAACGTTGTCAGATGGAAGTTTCTCCATAGTGGATTTACTACCATCGTATCCATTGAGAGTAATCTTTGATATTTTCTAGAAGTTTTTAGTATCCGCGTGGAGAAACAGTAAACTATAGTAGAGAACACTGCCCTTTTTCAGAGAAACACTAAATAAGGCTTTGAAAAGTAATTGACTACATCTTTGAATTATTTTTGTGAGACTACCTTAATTACTTCATCCGTGCTTAAGATTAAGTTGAACTTTAGATATGCGATTAAACTAATATTTAAGATGACAGACGTGTCTGGTAATAGAGATACACTTCATAAATCATTTATATAACCTCCACCAAGTAAATAACTTAATTATTTAGCACTCATTAATAATTCAATATAATAGATTATTTGAGTATTAAATATGCATATGTTTAATAAAAATAAAAAAATAAGATGTAATTATTTTAATAATGTTGAAAATAATTATAATTCATAAAAATTAAAGATAAATAATAGTTAAAAAGCAACAAATATCTAACTGTAAGAAGTAGGTAGAATGACATTTTTTATTAATATTCGCAAGATTGAAGAATGGGTAATCTCAAACAATTATATATTTAAAAAAGGAAATACATATTTATTACACAGGATTTATATTTTGAATGCTTGACTTGTTCATGGATCAATTGTTCTGAGCTAATTCTGCAAAGAACTGATTTAGCCACCAAAGGTATTAATTTTTTTTTAAAAATAATTATTAAATTATTCAATTAGATATTAGAATTAATTAAAATAATAATTAAAATTAGATATAAGATATAATTAAAATTTAAGCGAACGATACGTTATTAAATTGAATACATTTTAAATTAAATATAACTGTTTCTGCCGAAAAATGAAAACAAGCAAGTCACGAGCAATTCATGCTTTATTTTGAAAAGTGGTCGGTTGACCAATTTATACGTTGCAAAAAATACAGCTCCTTTAGAGTCTAATATACAAAAATGTAGATTATTATTTTTTGAAAGAATCTTCACTATCGATGAAATAAGACTCGTTCCTAAGAACCAAACTTGAAGAGACAAAGCGATATCCTGCTTTACCTTGTTCATAGAAAATGTGCCCAGATCCCTGTAGAATAATGCTGATTGTGGTATATGACATCCATAGAGGATACTTCATTACATTCACTTGTAGGATATTATTCTCAATAATTTACTTCTCATGGCAATAATTATCAATAGCATTCAACAGAAAAAGACGGGTACTTTTTGAAAACGAACAATATGGCAACATATCGAGTCATTATGTGGATACTATAACCAGTATTCAACATCACTGGATAGGACAGAATCCAACGCTCTTAACCGATATGAATCTCAATGGATACAATATACTTGCCAAAAAGGCCAGAACCATAGCTAGTGAACTTTTAAAACTCTAGAGAATATTATAGTTTCTGCAAAATGGTTACTGTAAAACGCAAATAAAAAGAAACAAATGAGAAACCATTCGACACTTTACGTATATTCGATAACAAAAGTTGGAAATAAGAAACGACTACATATATTCATCGACTGTTTATTGACGTAGCATTTAGAAGCAACACGAAGGTGGAATGAGTATAGAAGAAATGTAAATATTTTTCTATCAAAAGGTTTTAAAACCATTTTAAAAATACAGATGTCTTTAACATATATGCATTGTATCCAAACCTTGTAAATTTAGTAGTTAAATCTGTTTAGACAATAAATAAACTAAAGCGTTTTCTTCCTGCTCAAGTGGATTCCTCTAAACCATTGCCTAAACCAGAAATTTCTGAAATAAATTGTACCGCTGTTGGGGAGCACTGGGACGTTCTGATGGCAGTAGATAGCGCAAACGCATATAAGAAGGGCGAAATTTAATTGCTATTAAGAAGACTTGGTCTTTGTTATTTTACTAAACAGATAAAAATTAACTTAAATATTTTTCTAATACTCAATTTTGGAAAAAAAAAACACAATTTGTTGACAGGATAAAATATTTGAATGTATCTCAACATGCCGTATGTAAACGTGTAAATAAAGATGCCAAATTAAAAATAGACTATTTTAAAACATTTTAAGTAATATTTTAAGCATTCATTGGTGCCTTTCGTAGAATCTAATAGTCATTTTTTTGTATAATTTTCGAGATATAAAATTGTGTTCTGCATTTTTTATTAAGTTCCGCATTACTCATATTCTAGGGGCGGGGGAGAAAAATGTCTCATTTCCTCCTTTTCGAAAAATATCGACGAAAGCTTCTTAGATAATCAATAAAGAACGAATTTTTTTTTATCTAAGTGGTTTTCACAAAAATATTAAAAGACAAATTGTAACGGTGAGCTCTATCGAGATTCTCCCTTCACCTAATCATGAGATTTGTTTCTTTTTGAATTGCTTTAAAGGAACTCTCGCCTAATTAAACGAAACTTGGTTCATGTAGTTTAGATTGAAGTTATGAAGTGTAATGAATAGAGAGGATAAATTACATTTATATACGCAGCAAAGAACGGAATGAGATAGTTGTTGGTAGAATTCGTTAAAATACTTGTGAATCAAAGTGAGATGTTGGAGCCTTTGGCATTCGTAATTTAAACACTAAGCAAGGGAAACCTAGAAGAGATAAGAGAAGGGCTTAGGTTTCGGACCTATAATCCCAGTTAGCTTACTCACTCGAACCCGAGTGAGTGATAAGGGTGGATATACACTGATTTCCCAAACGTAAGTTTAAACGCTTTTAAGGAGTTTAACCACAGAGAAAGCAATATTAACTATTGATCTTTAATATTCAGGAAAGGGAATAATAAATTGATCAGGATTGCTGTTGGACTCTTTCTCTTCATTAGACAATTTTTTGTGTCTTTTTCTGATTGCGATGTGTAACGGCAAGAAAAAATAAAAACCAACTGAGGTTACAATTTTTTTTTTTTTTTTTGATTAATTTACGAATAATATTAAAGGACACGACTTACTATAGGTATAGGCTATTTTATTGTTTAAAAAATAAATCTAAGAATGATTGTTTAATGGTTTAGAGTTGTTCGGAATTTTTTTTTTTATGTTGATGGTTATAAAACCAACAAATACGGAAATAATATTTTACCCTGTTCAATAAATTTGGATGAAGCTGAAGGTGAAGTATTAAACACCAGAGAGTTATCATGTCAAAAGGTATGAAAGCTTAATTAAAAATTGTACTACGTTGATTGAAAAGTAATGCATCCATGGCAATAACTTTTTTATTTTTCATCCGATTTTCACAATTCTAAATGCTCCTGAAAGCTGCACGTATCCATTTTATAATGCATTAATCCCATTTCGACACAGTTGTCGTCTATACCTTTCCACGCACTTCTTTAACGCAAGACTGGTCGGGTAAATCCATCGGAGAAGAATTCCACTGGTTGTTGTTACCACCGTGCTTTGACGACAACTTTTGCGCCATCATCCTAACTAAAATGATGTCCTTTGAGATGCTCGTTCATCTTCGGGAAGAGGTGAAAGTTGCAAAGTGGAATGATGCCTCGCTGCTTCATCATCTCCATGGGGATCGCTACCTTCTTCAAATCACAGCACACAAATGAAACAAATACATTGCATAACGTACGCATGTACTTTCAGGGAAAACTAAAGTTTTGAAAATATGGTTACCAGTAAACGAATGAAAATAAAAAGAAAATTATTGTAAATTAAATAACTGATAACATAATCAAGTGTAGTACTATAATTGTCCTCATAAATACTTTCAAACAAACGTTCCCTCCGTTCCCCTTCGAAGTTAAAAAAAATATTTCTTTGAAGACTGACGTAACCTATTTTTCTGTTAATAAGTTATTAAAAAGAAAATTTGTTTTTTAAAGCTTAATCTGTCAACAAAGCACGATCTTATGAAACATATCGAGGGAAAGTGATGTACCCATATTTTGGATGAAATAATTTGTAACAGTGCAAGAAATAAAATAAATAAACAAAAAAATTTAGCAAAGGGTGTATTTTCAGGAACAGATGTTTTTTGTTTTTGAAATTGAGTTTTAAAGTAAGAAAAAGACTTCATTTTAAAAGTGTGCGCTGTTGGGGAGAGGAGGAGGGGAGAATTTCAATATTTTTACTCGTACTTCTCCAAGTAAGGTCCGATTTAAGTTATTCAAGCAAAATTCATGCAAGTATTTTTGTGTTACATAATTAATGTATGCTGTTAAATTAGGTAGGTTAATAAAACAAGTCAGACTATTAAAATGTATTAAATTGGTTCATTCCCAACTATCAATTAGGAAACTTGGAAATAAAAAATTATGCATCCCTAGAAACAAGAAAAGTTTATGAATTAAATTAAAAATATATGTTTAATTGAAGATGAAATAAAGATTTTTAAAGAATCTAATTCAAGGTGACATCGGGTGATCTACTTAAGACATTATCTCATCTTCTTAAGATCCAAGACTCAGTCAAAAATACCAAATTTACGAAGTAAATTGGTAGAAATAACACCATAAGTAGATATTTACCATTTAACCACAAGAATTATTCGAATCGGACTATATTTCAAACATCTAATGCCTATTTTGTGCTTATTTAGGCTACTAAGTGTTTTTCAATTGCTCTTCAATTGCTCTTCTTCAAAAAACACTTGCTTTGAGAAATTTGAACGTTATACATTCAAATTTCTCAGAACAAGTGTTTTTAATTCAAAATGCTTCCTGCAGTTCGATTTTGTCTGAAAGCCACAAAAGCTTAAAACTGTATTTTTTAATTATATAGTAAAGAAAATTACTTATAGCGTTTTTATATTTTGACAATTTATTTAAAAATTCAGTAATTACAACGTATTTAGAGTGTTTTTTCAGGGAAAAAAATGCACAGAATCTTCATTTTTTTACTTCTTTATAAACAGATCAATTCATAAACCTTAGAGTTAAACTTTTTTTTGTTTACACATCTGGAGACATTTTACGAAAATGAAATTTTAAACTTTTAATCACAAGCAACAATTTCATATTTAAAAAAGGTCAAAGGATTTTTAAACTAAAAAAATAAATTTTTCTTAAAATACAGAAATTATATGTGATATAAGCACCTATTAAAAATCATTCACACTAAATTTCATTATAATCCGACTGATATTATGGTTTTAAGCTTTTCAATAATTTGGGTTCCTTGTTCTATTAAAGCATGTTTTGAAAGAAGTTACGATTGGCTGAAAATATTTTGTGACGAAAATTATCTCTCATAACTATTTATATATATACTCAACTCTGATATATTTTCGTTTCCTTTATTCCACTTCGCAGACAAAATCAGATAATGTATATTAGTAGATATAACACATCGATCAATAACTCCCGAGACTAACCCAGAGATGGCGCTCGTAGTAAACCAGTAACCAGGTCTTTCTAGAGTACTAACCTTTGCTTGAAACGTGTCAAAATTTTAAGTCGATCGGACCAGGAAAAAGGTTTTTTGAAGTGAAGTGAAAAAGGTTTTTTCCAAGTGGGTGCCGCGATTGCTTTCGATGGAACAAAAACAGCAACGAGTCGATGATTCAGAAAGCTGTTTATCGCTATTTACTCGCAACAAAAAAGATTTCTTGCGAAAAAAAAAAAGAAAAGAAAAAAAAGATTTGGAAAAGCGTTGGAACGATTGTATCACCTTAAAAGGTGATTAACAAAAGGTGTTATGTTGATGAATAAAAAAAAAATTTGCAAAAAAAATGTTGTTTTCAATGTTAGACTCGGGAGTTATTGATCGATGTGTTATTATCTAGAAAATGTAATTTTTAAAATTCAACCTCTCAAAATGTTTTAGAAAAACTATTTTAAAAGCAAAGCTTTTTATGCATAACCTTAACTTAAAAATAAATTATTACACATATTGTCTAGTTGGTTTAAATTTGTCCCGTTCTTGTTTCTCATATATATATGTATATATATATATATATATGTGTGTGTGTGTGTGTGTGTGATGATTTTCCTTAAATTTATTTGATTAATTTTCTAATTTATCTTATATTTTAACTGTCATAGTATTGCTTTGATCATTATTTCGTGACCCCATTTCTCTTAACTTTAATTTATGCATTCATACCCTTTTCATATTTATGCTATCCTACTTTTCAAAATCTAATAAGATCAGCATTTCCCACTCTCTGAAAATATAAGGATATTTCCCCCTCGTCACTCAAACTCCTTGTAAAATACTAAAGATCCTACATCTGTTTCCATATGATCTATATAATCATTAATTTAACTCCCTGAAGAAATGAACAGTGTTATTTCTTAGTAACCTGAATTGTGTTAGGACAAGTCATTCAGCATTGTTTGTCAAGAGTTTTCTAGCCAAGTACAGCATCCCAGTGTTTGACCATCCACCTTATCAGATGGATCTTGCGCCATGTGACTTCTATCTGTTTCTTAAGGAGAAATCTACATTTAAAGGAACAAGATTTGAGTCGTTGAAGCTGTGAAAGGGGAAGCAGCAAGCATCCTGATGGAGCTGACAGAAGACTTCCAGCACTGTTTCGAACAACGGAAGATTCACATGGAGCGTTGCAGAGATAGAGGAGGCATGTATTTTGAAGGTGATAATTAGTAAATATGAATGAAATGAAAATAAAATGTTTTACAGTGTCAATATCGTTGTTTAATAGCCACACCTTGTATGCTTAATTCAACATCCCGGAATGTACTTGCTGTCATAGTAACATTGAAGATAGTTTTAGTTTAGTTTAGTTTTTTATTAACGTTGCACTAGAAGCAACATGAGGGCTATTGGCGACGGACAGAATAATTTTGAACGTCGGTCAAGTAACGAGAACGATTCCTGAAATTAGCCCTTCATTCTTCAATCTTCCACACCATTTCAACGTGAGAACACTGAGCCTCGATAGACTTAATACGCATCAGCCTCGCTAACGACGTGTTTTTGGTGTCATCAGGATTCGAACCCACGACTCGACGGAAACAACGCCTGCCAAAAGCTCGCGACCTTAACCTCTCGTCTATCTGACCCACAAAAACACGATAATCGTTGGGAGAAATGAGTCAAGAGACAAAGTAAAGAGATTGATAGTAAATGTAAGTGCTGTTATGTTGAGCAATGTATGACCATATTTTATGTTGTACAACGGTAAAGTCGAAGTTTAACTCGTAAATGCAACTTTTAAAAGTAATTTCGAAAGAGATAGTTAAAGTTTAAGTTTTATTGTTAAAACTCAGATTTAAAATTTTTAAATTTTCATCAAAAAAAAGCTTTCAAATTCAAATAAAAATCTTAAAATGCTTGAAAGAAAATTCATGGTGGCTTTTATGACAGATGATAAAAAGATTTATGAAAGGAGTTGCAAATAAGACACATAGTTACGAAATGAGTCCCGAAACCTTTTTTTTTGTCTTGATATTTCAGTATTTTCGTCACTATGCATTTTTTGAGATTTGATGAAATTTGGAACGTGATTTTTACTTTCAATCTGATACGGGCTTAAGATTACCAAATGTCTAGTTCTTTCGTTGCTTTTTTGATGCTCAAATAAACATTTACTTTTTAAAATTCAACCAGAGCTTTTCCTTCATTGTATTTATTTTCTGCACAATTGTGTTTTGTTTTATCATGTACTTGATGCGTATAATATAACAAAATTCATTAATATTTGCTACATACATTCCAATTTTTGAGTAAAAATCGGTATTTATGTATTAGTATATGTTTGGTAAAAAAGTGTAAGTAAAATACACCTATTTTTTTGTATAAAAATTGGTAAATATGTAGCTGATAAAAACTGGTTCTGAACTGGTTAACTAAATTTACATTTACGCGTTGTTACAATTTCGTATTGTTATGCAATATCTAAGAATTTCAAAAACATTAATATTCTGAGTAAATAATTCGCTTATGGTCTTATACTCTTTAAAATTTAAAAAAAAATCAATGTTTTGTTATTTTATTTAATAAAGAAAATCTTTTTGAATCTTTTAAAGGAAACTGCGTAAAGATATTCCTAGTAGAAAGAAGTTAATAAAAAATAAATTGAGTGGAAATTAGGATTTAAACAATGTGTACATTTTAACTGCTTAGTGACAGCTGTCATTTCACTGGCAACAGCAGTTTTTCTTTGTTGCTAACGTTTTTATTTTTTTTATAATCAAATACTGAATGTAAACCTCAAATATTTTTATTGTTAATACAAATATTGTCTACAACTTCTGATTATCTATAACTGTAACTCGTGATTTTTTTTTTTTTTTTTTTTTTTTTTTTTTTTTTTTTTTTTTTTTTTTTTTTTGATACATTGATTTATGAATTTGAGCTTTCGTTTCCAGCATTTCGTATTCTGAAGTAAACATTTAATAAGTAATTTAAGCAGAAGTACGTTTTTTATTTTCCAAATTTAAAAGATGAGCTTTATTGATTCTTTCAAACAATCGGCAGGTGAATGAAACCCCACGAAAAAAAAAAGTTTATGGGTAATATGTATAAGAGATGGAAATTTCAACAGAGTGTGAAGGAATCGTTAAGCAACAGTGCCCCTGGTAAAAAAATATAGATAGATGGTGAGTCATCATTTATTTAATGCGATTGTAGCTTTGATGATTGTAGAATGTTTGAAAAAAAAACTTGTTTACAAACAGTCATACCTATACTTCTTAAAAAAATGTTGGGGGGGAGGGAATATCACACTAACAGAGAAATCCATTAGATTAAATTATCTTGTATTTATTCAATGGAATGTGAGAGTTAGATAACGCTATGTTCTCTTGGAAATTCTAAAATGTTGGGTAAAAGAAAAAAACGTCCCTGAAATAAATAGACGTTTTGTGTATGTCCGATGAGGGCAATCGGACAGGGTAATGCCGCAATGACAACTTTCCCCTACCAGTAGTTGAAAAGTCTTACAATAATACTTCGAACACTTTGCGATAGGGTGGCAAAGAATTTGTTGCGGCATCAATACAAAGTGCTGCGTAGAAAGAGGGACACTCACACACTCATCACATATTATTATCGGGGTGGGGGGAGGATATGGAAAAACCGTAGTTATTTTTCTCGTGTTGGAGCATATGCAGTCATGGAATTGGAAAGGTGACTGGTATCGAAGTTTAATCTTATTGTAAGGGATGAGATTCCTGGAAACGATGAAAAGGGTTATCTGCTTACAAACAGAGGAAAACACATCATGAAAAAGAGTGTTTGAAAAACCACAGTGACTCGGCTGATATAAAGGAAATGGATGGAGTGGTTAAAATATTTTTTCCTCAGTCAGAAAGCAAGCGTTCTGTGAGACATGTTTCTTACATTTCTTTCTTCTAAGAACTCATTCCAGTGATAAAACTATAATGTGTCGGGCACGTCCAGAAAAAAAGGGGAGCTCGATTCGAAAAATGAAGCAAGCAAATTCTAAATTCGGTGATGTGAAGTCAATAGGATGAATGACTTGATTACCTCGTATTATGGAAATGCATCAGGTAAAATAAAACAGGCCTTACAGATATAGGGAAATACTGTTTGGGCGATGTATTTTCATCCCTGTTCAAGTGACAAAAAAACCATTGCACAGTGTTTGTTCTGAGGGTCCTAATCTTGGTGCAAATACCAAAATAGTGTATTAGAAGGTTATGAGGGAGCTTTTAAACTTAAGAACAAACTATCAATGGAAGTAATGGTTCCATAAAGTCCATATTCAACGATCCTAAACTTCTACACAAGTGCCTAAGGAAAAAAACATTAAACAATAATGAATCCATAAATTCATTTAAAAGAAAATTATGTCCAAAAACTTTAAGTTATGATAGAAAGATAATTGAAATTTCTATAAATGAAGCAATTGCCATTTTCAATGAAGGCATTAAAGGCTGACTAAAAATCATGCAAGCATTTGATATGACTTTAGATGAACGTGTACAAAGTTTTACGACATCTATGGATCTTAAAAGGATTCAAATTGCTGAAAAATATTTTAATCTCTGTACAAAGGAAGTCCTACTAGTTGAAAGAATGTTGTTAAGGACTACTCATAAAAATTTAACAGTAAAAGAGGGAACATCATATACGTGTGGCGAATTTTAAAATTACATATTTCTGAAAAATTAATATGGTGCTTTTATACCGTAGAGCAAAACAAATAATTTAATGTTTATTATAAGTTATTGTGACTAAGAAACTAATTGTTTTCTAAATAACATTAACAGAATTTGTAATTTTATTTTATAAAAAAAACCAAATTCAAGTTCAAGCAAACGAATTAAATGTTGTATGCGTTTTCTTTTATTGTAAATTATTGGTACATTTATTTTTAATTCAAATTATTTTAAAGAATGGATATTTGTCGTCTTAAAAAACTTCACATTTATTTTGATTCACATGCAATCATTATTTCAAGTAGCAAAATAATAATAATAATAATAATATATATATATGTTTCATGATCAGAATTTCATGTTTGATATCAATTTTCTTAGAACATAATTTTCTAGCATTATACATATAATATTTTCAAATCCGTTCAACGGAATTTCAAAAAATTTTCGTAGTAAATTCTGATTATGTCAGTACTCAAAATAACGAACTAGTTAATAAATAATTGAACTTGTAATTTAATATTGAAGCAATTTTAAATTACAAGTATTTAATGACAATTATTATTTTTTAAATTTGGAAATTGAATTTTAAAATGTATTATTTGTTCCAGCTTTAAATCAGTATTTGATGCTTCATCCTTTTGAAAATAACTTTATTTCCTACGGTGAGAAAAAAAAAATTTCAAGAATAAAGAGAACTTTCTTTAAAAAAAAAAAGCTGTGCATAATACACATCATTTGCAAAAGGAGATTCAAAAAACATGATTACAATAATTTCAAGTAAAAATTTATTTTATTCCAAATTTTTTTATTGGATATGTTTTAGTTAACGCAATATCTGTTTGCTGATTCCCCCAAAATTTACTTTCAGGAAACAATGTTAAGAAATTAACACTTTAAGCATTATAAAATTAAAGCACTTTAATTTAAAACTCTTTAAAAATGCGCATGATTTTGCTTTATTTTAACTTTTTAAAAAGTATGTGACTATTTAACTATGCATAAGTAATTTAAAAATATACTTTCGTACATAAGTGGGAATTATGTGTTTGCTGTTACATAAAAGGTAAAATAATCTACTTGATACGCAAGAATACTATCAATGCAACAAAGTTATATTACGTAAGACCTCGTTATGGAGAATATAAATATTGTGATACAAATCACAATTAATACTACACCTTGTACTAAGTATATCAAGAAAAAAAATAATAACACCTTTTATCTACATATGTTGAACCCTTATGACTTTTATTGTCTTAAAAATGGCCAAATTGTTAGAAATGAGTTTAAAACACCTGCATTACAATATCAATAATTTCACAAAGAGTTTCTCTCTTTCAGCAAAGTTAAATAACCTTGCTGAGAGAACCTAACCTAGAGGGAAACTCTTTGTGAAATTATTTTTAATATAATGCAGGTGTTTCAAACTCATTTCTAACAATTTGGCCCTTTTTAAGACAATAAAAGTCTTTAAGCCACACATTCTATATATGTGTGTGTGTGTTTGTGTGTGTAAAAATGTAAATAATTATTAAGGTTATTTAGAATTTTTTTAATTAAACTAAATCACTTATTTAAGCGCTGATTAAAACAAACACAAATATGAAAAGTTTATAAAAACTAAAAAAACCACAAATAATACAGAATTAAATGAGAAATTACTAAAATAACCGTAGTAAATAAAAGCAAAAAATTACTTTAAATTAAAAGCATATTAAGTATTATAATGAAAAAAAAAAATCACTAAAATATAAATAACTTTAACGAAAAACATTATGATAATTTTAATAAAAACATACAAAAAAATTAATTAAAAATTTGCTAAATACAAAACTACTCAAAAACATAACAATCTCAAGAAAAAAGAAAAGAAATCATGGAAAATAAAGACGTAGATAATGTAATATAATTACGGCCCCATACTATATATATATATATATGTTTGTGTGTGTGTGGATGCATACGAAGCAAACACCAGCATATGGAAAGTTTTAAATGATAATTTTTAAAGTTTTTCGAATCTGGTTTCAGTAGAGATTTATTCGTAGAAGTCTCTTTTATTTTCTAATGTAATAGATACCATCGCTCTTTATCAGGCTACGGTTGAGTGGGGAGAAAAAACAAAACATTGTTCTAAATATTTTTTTTAAAACTTTTGTATTTTTTATTATATATGCCCAGCGACTTCTTAGTAAATAAAAATACCAACAACCGAGTGATATATAGTTCTCTCATTACAATGATAATAGTTTCGCAAATTGAATGTTTTATTTGCAATGAATTTAAATTATTAGCATTCAAATTTTTAATATTATTAAATGATTTCAATTTTTTGTGCAGCAAAATTCAGAGGGCATTTCCAGGCAGAAAACTTCTCCCGTTTTCTGATCACAGATGTGACTATTCGCATTCCGAGTCGCAAGGACGACACCGTTCTTTTTTGATAATCGCGAATCTGATTCAGATCACACGAGCGGTTTCAGCAACACACATTAAATTGGCTCTATCGTTCAACACCTCAAGGTCAAGACAGGTATAAATCCGTAACGCTCACTACCTGCCCTGAGGATAGATGGCAGCACCGACGTCAAATCGTGACCGGAAACACTTCCCCCTTTTCCCAGCAGCAGCTGTTCCGCGGGGTGGCTTTGTCTCCTTTTCCCTATCCGTTATATTCCGACTTTCATTCTTTTTTTTTTCTTTTCCTTCTCCCATCCACTTTTTATCAGTTTCCGAATCGCGCTTGCCTGGTTCGCTTGGTGAGAATACGTTATCTCTGCTAACTCACATCAATGAGGTTGCTTGCTGCTACACAGTGTCGCAATTCCGTGTTCCAAAGTCCGCCGTCTCATGTAAATAATTATCTCTCTTCGAGAAAATGATCCCGACCGCCGTTCACAAGTCCAGGGAGATGAACATCTTAGAGACGGATTCATCATGCTCCGAGAGATCCTGCTAGTTGTGTTTTGTTGTTACGGAGCCACCGGTGAGTCACCTTTATGGATTATTGAACCACTCGGGGAAATATGGTCCCCTCGTTCGTACTTCCGCGTGCCGATTAATGTATTTTTCTCGCCGTGGAACAAAGGATGGGATAAAGCGAGTTTGTGAGAGATAAAGTTTTCCAAAAAGGATTATTCGGAGGTTTAAGATACAAATTTTGCACATTTTAAATTTAAAAACAATCCAAGATCAAAATTGCGGATATTTAAAATTTAATTTTGCATGTTATGTTCAGTTAATATATGCAAGAAGTTTTGGAATAGTTTGTTTCTTTGAAAATCGTTTTTGATTTTCTTATTGTAAATATCTGGGTTGTTTTTTTTCCCCCTTTCCTTTCATGTTTTCCTATCTTGACGTTAAAAACAAATCTTAAAGAACAGACATTTTTAAATAAAATTTCGAATGTTGTCTGTTTTTAACTAAAATTTTAAGGGGATACGCATTTTTAAATTTTTATTTTTCTCGTATTTGACAGAATTCAATATTAAGGAAAATTAAATACATCATGAACTCAATTTTAAGCGTAATTGTTTTAAAAAACTACTTGGATTCTAATTTAAATATAAATTTTCTTATTAAAGTGATTCGATTTAAAAAAAAAAAAAAAAAAAAAAAAAAACTTATTTTTATTCCTCTATGCTATTTCGTCTACTTTTTACCTTTGGAGTTTACTAAAAATTTACCGAGGCAAAAACTGTTAAGCGCCTCAAGAAAAACATCGATTGATAAAATTATAAGTAATAAAATAATAGTTACACTCACACACATATATATTCTGACAAAAATAAAGTTTTTGTTTTAAGTCACTCTTTTTAAAAGAAGGAGTTTATCATAAAGATTTCATTTTTATAAAGAAAAGAAAAATGGGATGAAAGTCTTAGAGAAATATATATTTATATATACATTTAAAAGGGGCAAGCATTGCATGAGATACGTTTTTAATATGTAGCTTATAGGGGTTTTTTTACAGTGAAATTAGACATTACAAAAATAGAAATTAATTTTTTCCCCTTCAAAAACAACTATCACTTGAAATTAAAACTTATTCATATGCTATGTTATTTCTATTTTAAAAAACAGAATTTTCTATGGAATCTCGCTTTTACGTGTTATTTATTTAACCCTTGTACAAGAGCATTTATATGGATCGACAATTAGGATACGTGCATTTTAATGATGGCTTATAATTAAAATAACGCAAATTGCATACAAACACTTGCAATAACATTTACATGTATTGTGAAATATGATTGTTGAGTATTTTAAATTGAAGCATAACGAGGAAAGAAACTGAGATTGGTAATTTTTATTCATTTATTTACGTAATACTTTATTTGTTTTTGCACTATCATGCTGTTCACTCCAACGAGAGAGAGAAAGCATTATTCCATGCATTTCTAGAATTGTATCAAATCTCCTCGAAATAGAGGATGAAGGAAGCAAAACTATATATATATATATATATATATATATATATATATATATATATATAATTATTAAGGATATTTTTTTTCTTCGCACAATAGTAATTGTAAGGCGAATTCGAATATTTCTTAAGATTTTTCGTATGAGATAACGTATTATTTCACTGCCTAAATCTTATATGTATCTCGTAATCAAGCTCACTTTCTTATTATTTCTTAGTAGCCAGCAATAAAATGAATCCACATTAAAGTAATTTACTTTCCCCCGTGAAATAGAATGAGTTAGCTTGTCGCTACATGCACCAGTACTCTAGATGAGAAAGCGGATATTTTCTAATCCGCGTGCACAGAAACGTGTAACGTCTTAGATAAGTTCTTTATCTAATCTTCCCACTTGTTGCTGATATAAATCAATTTAGGGTCAGTTGTTTTCGGAATAGATTGGAAAATTTCGATAAAAGATGGTTGGAAGAATTTTTAACTAAAATTTGTAAACGTGCATGTGACAAAATTTCTTTTTGAATGAGAAAAGTATTAAACAATTACACTTAAAGAAACTATATTGGGAAAATGCCATACTTAAAATTAAATAAAATCACTGATCCATCAAAATAAAGAAAATGGTACAGTTTTAAATCTTTTACATCTTACTACCTCTCTCTTGTTGTATTTTTGTAAAGAACTTTTTTCCAGATATCTGTATTTTAGATTTGTTTTTAAACTGAGATTTCTTCAAATGGCTTATCAGTAATTTTTCTCCTGACGTGAACTAAAATCGATAAATACTGAGTAATTTTTTCTTAAAACAACGCTAAATATTTACTATTTAAGTTCTGCTCTTGAGAATTCCATTGCAATGATTTATCTAATGCATATATAGACACAGACACATACAATTCGTATCTAACGTTTTGTATCCGTTGTTTGTTAGTGATTAAGAATTTTTGTTCCCAATCTGTTTCCAAGATTACATTCTTTCTTTCTCTGGATAAAATATTTCGCAGTTGAAGGTTCCTGAGTTGTCCTTTTTGATAACACAATCGTGTATGATATTTTTAGATCATGTTGTGGTATTTTTCACTATTATTGACTTTCTATCACTTCAAGAAAACATCCCTCACTTTTGAAGTTACATTGCTTACATTTTTAAATTCCTAAAGAATTTTTTCTTAAAGATGTGCTTAAAACTTGGAAAAGTCTGATTTTTACACTGTTTCATTCTATTTTTTTACGTTTTCGTTAACGTTTTTTTTTTTTTTTACGTTTCTCTCTCTCGTTTAATATAAAAAACATTCCTATTAAAATTAATTGTTTGGATTCTGTGATTTTTTTTTTTGTATTTACCAAGAAAATTTACTATACTTAAGGGATAAATTTACCCTACGCATTTTTAAGACTTCGCTGGAAATTCTATGTACTAAAGTGATTCGAAACTCAGATTTCAAATTCGTAAAAAAATTAATTAGATGATAAAAAAATTAACAATCAAGATTTAATAGCATTTTTAAAATCGATGAAAATTAAGAAATAGGTTAATTTTGTTGGTGTTATTTCCGTTTCCGTTTATGACATTAATACATTAAGGATGAATATTATTTTCTATGAACAAATACCTTCTCTAAATTAGCTTGTTTAATTTACTATACGTTTGAAATCACATTTTTATTCATACGAGCAATTACTAATCAGAATTTAAATTGTAAAGTAAACGGTACATTTAGTAAATTAAAGCATTTTTTTGTTTTGTTTTACGAATTGTTTTAAGTGAATGGGGTTTTAATAACCAATTTTCGTCGATGGATTTATTGATAGAATTTGTGAAAATGATTTTTTAAAATTGATTCAAAAACCCAAAATATTAGATTTTAAATTATTTTCATTAAGCAATGGGAACCAAAATGAGTAGAAGCATGAACATTGGATTAATTTTGGAAATATCTCAATTTAGACCCATACTTAAGAAATTAAGGTCTTTATGAAATGTTTTTATATATTTTCTTTGCATCATAACCATTCAGTATATTATTAGAAATTTAATCTGATTTCTATACATCGTAGAGGAAATATATGACTAATTTTTAATTTTAAAAGACAATTTTGATAATTCCTAGAACATCTTGGCGAAAAGACATATAATTCAATGTATAGAAAATCAGTTTCACTTAAACATGTGACATAAATCAGCACGACAACTCTAAGTGCAATAGATTGAGAATTTTTATTTAGTTTAATGTTCGAGTATAATGTACTTTGAATGATGTAAATTATCAAAACATAACAATATTTAAAATAGATTAAGGTAGTATTTAAAGATTTAAACTTCTTTTGAAATAAGTGTTTTTTTTAAAAAAAAAAATTTGATTCGTCAGTTTTAGAATTGCATATTTGTCTCACGAGGAAAAATATATTTGCCAATACGTCCAATTTTTTTTAAACTTAAAGCTGATATAATGACTGTTTAGTTCGAGTCAGTAATTCTTTTTTTTTTCTGAAGCAAAATTGGAATTTTCAAATGAAAATGTTTAATGTTACATAGTGTATTCGAAAATATAGGAATAAAAACTGTATAAAAGCAGGGGAAATCATAACATTCGCATACATCTAAATATATCCCGAGGGGAAAAAATTACAGATTGCTTGCTAAGTTTCAATCTGTACTGTTAATCAAAATGAAAATTAAGGGGTGTTAATTTGAGAGTTCCTTGCGTACCGTTAAGGATCAATTTTGTAGTTACTATAATATTATGAGCTCCTTTTTTTTTTTTGTAGTAATTGTACATGAACTGTAGTAAAGAATATTATGCTGTTGAAATGTAGGTCAGCAGTACACTTTTTCGAGGGGAGAGTTTTTTATTCTTCAATTGAAGCAAAATAAGTCTTTTGTGCCCTAAGGCAAGCGAAAGCGCTGTGGCGGGAAAAGAAAATCACCTTCACTTAACCGGGGGCAGGTGGCAGGCTACGAACGAGAGAGAAGTTACGTCAGATTTGAGTAATCAAAGAGTTAGACATAATAACGAGCTAAAAGGACACTCTGATTTCTCTCATTATTTATATGTATTTTGAATACTGTATTAAATCTTCTATTATATTCAGATAAAATTACTTATTTTTATAAATATAATATATTGATATGTATTAGAAGCTCGGAATTTATTATAATGCGTTGGAAAATATTTCGCTCTAGAGTCATTTTTCTAGTTGTGAGAATGAACAAATAAAGCCTTTATCTTAATTTATTTGTGATTCCGCTATATTACTAGTACTTTAAGTATAAGATAGTTTAATATATATATATATATATATTCAGTTCGTAAATAAAATGTGCTTTTCATTGTCTTGAGTATATATAATCTGTAAACAAGATATATGCATTTTACTTTGAGTGTAGATAATTTGTAAACAAGATACGCTTAGCTAAAAATTGATGTCAACTATTTATATTCACTGTTTCTGTGATAAAATATAAAAACGATATTCGGTCTTACTGCTGTATCATTCCTTTACATGTTTTGAACACAGAAAACAAAACGCGGGAGGAATAAAGAAATGTATAGAAATACTAAGAATGAGAGGAGCGAGTTATGTTCATGTCTCTTAATAAAATGTGTTTTAAATATAACATTTCCTCTCTCAAGAATTCTACAAAATAATAATAATAGTAATTCTTATAGATAAGCTTTTTTTTTTTTCTCTTCTGATATCCCGTTTGCTAAGGAGCGATCTTTTAATGTATACCTTCCTGAATTATTGATTTTTTAAAATAATTTCAAGGACAATTAAAAAAGTTAGTCAAATATTACAGGTTTTATAGATTGTTTTAGTTCCCTCCCTCTTCATTTACTTATCACCTGAAAACTTATATGGATGTATCTTCCTTTTATGTATTTCTTGGGGGAAGTTTGCAATGATGAAAGTTATTTAAAAAAAAAAACAGTGATCTTACGTTTTAAGAGTTTTAATGGCTCACAAAGTAGTAACTTTTCCAAAACATCTTTTTAGAACGTCCCATTTAAAAAGGTGAGCAAAGCTTTATCCAAATATACTAATTTAGATAACTTTCTATAGGTAAATAATAGATATGACACAACATTGTATACATTTCTAATTATTTTTATTACTTAAATAATTCACTTACCTTTTTCAATAGTACTTATTGTATTTCCACTTATGTTTTCAAAATATATTTTCAATTTAGTACTTTAAGAAAATTCTTTATTCAGTTTTTTTTTTTTTTTTTTGTTTTGTATTAGTTTCACTGTATGGAATTTCATTTTACTTCATATTAATTTATGCACAAGAGATTAGTTTTAAAATTATAAAATTTTATTTGTAACCTTAAGATTTGGATTTTTAAAGATAAATCTTTAAAAATTGACACTTTATGACAATTTTAGATTTAGGGAGCTTAGAGTTTTTAGCTTAAGAACCTTAATATTTCTGATCTTTTTATTCATATTGAATACATTTGGTATGGTATAAAATTCTACTCCATCACTTCTAAAATTATTTCAGATATGAAATCTGCATATAATTTCAAAAATATTCTGAATTATTTTACCAGGATCAATCGAAAATAAGTGGACCAGGGTGTACGGTTGTCAGTAATGCGGCACCTTTTACTAATAATAATTTGAAAATCAAGTTAAAAATAAATTATAATATTTTCAAGTGTTTCAAGTTTCCCATAGTCTTGAGAGTTCCCTTCCTTTCTTAACTAGTCTGTATAATTTCTCCATTTATAGACTGTTAGCTATTTTGTGAAAAGATCTAAATTATAATAATAATAATAACAACAACACAATTACTACAAATAAACAAGAATTCATTGAAATTACAAATTATTATTTTACCAGTGAAAAATTTGTTAAATTAAAAAAAAAAAAATTGACAAGAAAAACGAAATAAAGCCAAATTTGCGCATAATGAGCCGCAGTCGAACTCCTACATATGAAGCTAAGATTCCTGGGGAAAAGAAACTCTATATATTGAAATTTCTATGTGTTACATTCATATTAACATTTCATCACCTTCTTACTAAAAAGGTAAGTTTTTTTAGGGATAAAGAAGATATGAAAAAATTAATTTATCAAAGAAAATTATAAAAAATATGCAAATATGTAAACAAGTTACAAATTTGCTGAGAAAGTATTAAAAATTGAGAATGTTTGATATAAAAAAGGAACAGAATTTTTATTTTTGTACAAAATAGTTCCTAATGTCTTTCGGAACATAACATTTTGCTCAAGCCACTTCAAAATAATGTTTAGTTTTATTCAGAAGATAAAAATTTCTTCAAGAACTGTAGGAATAAATCTGAAGTCATGTCGAATAGTTTTGAATGCTTCCATTACTTGTTTTCTTGCTTGTCATCACCCTTTTTATGTTTATCTTGATCAAATCCATGTTCCAATTAAAGAAAAAAAATTTCCATATAGAAATTATTTTTAATGAAAATGTAAGATTCCTGAAAAAAGTTCGAATTATCGATACATTTTCAATACATAGGCTTTCAAAAATATAAAGGTTTGACTGAAATAAGTTTTTTAAATTTAAGGGAACAGGGGACACACCCACAAATTAGATTTATAAAAAATGGCTTTTGATTGAAAATAGCATTAGAAGCTACACATAATCAATATCGAAAACTATCCGGGTCGGAAAAAGTCATCTAATGTTTTTCTCTCGAAAAAGAACTCAGTACCTTTTAAGGTGACAGTACACCTACAAAACATAATTTTTGGTCAAGTAATAGATCTTTTTAATTTCTGGAACCATATTAAAATTCAATCTTTTATCTATATAAATATGTTTGTATTTTGTTTCTATCTTATTTAGAAGCTGAGTTACAGCTGTTAGGTTTAAACTATTTTCTTAAAAATTATTCGTCACTTAATTTCGCTTCATTAAGAATGACTTGCTTTGATTTTTGTAAAAATTAGATTTCCGAACAATTCATTCCGAAATACTGTTTTATCATCAGCTAAGCCTACTATTTTTTTTTAAATGAACAGATTTACCCCGGACACTCGTTATTAGATTACAAATCTTTTAAAATATTGAATGTGAAAAATAAAGAAAATGTTTTCAATACTTTTTTAAAATTCTGGTGAAGAACTTAAAAAACAAACCTCTTCTTTGATCATACGGTGAATGCCTTTGAATAACCGTTGTATTTACTGAAAATACTTTTAAGAATATATTTTCTCTTCCAACAGAAAATCTTTATCTATGTCTACTTCGAATAGTAGTTGGTTTTGAGAGGATTCCTCTGCATTTAATGTTTTTTGTGACCTTCAACGAGCAACTCACCCATTAATGTCGGTAATTCATGTATATTAAGCAAGAAATACATTTCGTTACAGCGTCCATCCCGTTTTATGATATTATTTTATAATCAAAATTTGTTATAAGGCGGAGCATTTAAATGCTTATTCAGGACAAATGACTCTAGTGCTGAAAAGTCCGGCGCGTTAATGGACGTTTGGCTTCCTTGTCTCCGCCTTTCTGTCAGAGATTTAACTGTCATCAAATACATCCAACTCAGAGGGTTACCATTTCCATCGATAACTTGAGCCTGTTTGAGAACGTAGGAGGGACGTTCCTCTGATTCAATTTATTTATACAGATACGAGAAAGGTCAAGATACGATAAAATTTGAGTGTTTGAACAACACAAGTTTTAAAAGAGAACTAAATATATAACTTATCAAAGAAATTTATCCGGCATTCAGATAACATCTTACTATAGCACCTGTAATACCTTTTTTTATTTTCTTTTACTACGGAATTCACAAAGTACAGGATGCCGCCGTTTTGTCAGATAGCATCATTACTGCGTGACTCATATTCAAACTAAAAGTAAATCTCCTGATAAATCCTATTTCCGCTGCTGTTTTTAATTCCGCTCAGTACGAGTTTGGTTCTATTTTAAGCATGGAAATAACGAAATTATCTTACTGTTGAATTTGACTTTGTTATTGAGATCGTATTTGTATCCATCAACCGGCTATTTTGATTTCGTGTACATACTATTGATCCTGTGAAATTTCTACTGCCGTTCTCAAATTTTTATTATTTTATCTATTTCAATGTGAAAAAGTGCATAAGTTAATGCATAGATTATACCGTTTTATAACGATATATTTTTAATGAAGTTGTTTGGATTCAATTATGGATAAGTCTTAATTTTTATTACTGGAAATGTATTATACTAAAGAAATGGGTCATTTGTTTTATTTCTCTTAATTTTCTATGATGTTGATAATAGTGTCAAATCTCTGTTGGTAATATTCTTTGCTTTATTTTGTGAAATTTTAATCACTTCCTTTTGAAAGTGGGGTTAGTGTTTGTTCGATCTTTATTTTGTTGTTAATCTGTGAAATTGTTTTGGCAAATATACAAAGACTAAAATAAACTGCATTTTCTACCTAGTACCTAACAGTGCTTTCTCGGAAACAATCGAAGGGGTAAAGGTGTTTTGAATTATACTATTACCTAGAAACTAAGCCGCCAATTACATCATAGTAGTTATTACGAAAATTCAGCTTCAAATATGATGGGATTAGACTAAGGAAATTTTCCAGATTTGCTATTAAGATACAGCTACTTTGTTACAATTTACAATGCAATATTATTTTCTATTTATTTTATTTTATATTAAACTAAAGCTAGCCGTTTTCTAAACTCTCAAGCTGAAAGTCTTACAAATCTAACAAGTTGATTAAAATTTAAGGTAGTTCGTTTTACGCCTTGTATGAGGTTGGCATTAGAGCAAGAATTCTGAAACTAATCAAATATTACAATTTATGCTCGGGCTCTGTAATGTCCATATGCTTACATGTAACAAATTGTGATAAATAATTAGAAAAGTTTAAAAAGAAGCTTAACTTCCTGTGTTTCAAAATGACGCTGTTCTTATGAAAAAAACATTTTAAATATTGTTTGCCATGGTGAAATCTATTTGACGATGTATTTGGTTGTTGAGATTATTATTTTAAACATGTTTCTACAATAAGTTTTGAATTGAATAGTTAGTTCCCAGAATATAAATACCCCTTTTTTCACATTCTAATTTGCATAATATTTTATTTCTGTTCATACGTAACTAAATTTTGTAGCCATATATGCATTTCTTATTGAAGGTGTAAAATTCCCTTCTGTTGAAAATAATACCATTCATTATCCTCAGTATTTGGTTAATCTGCACAATATGGCACAAATATATTTGTTCACAACTAAAACTGGACTACACGAATAGCGTTTCATGAGAATTTTGAAGGATACAAAAAATTTTGAACTGTACATCAGAATCAGCAAGATCAAATCAAGCGACTAAATTTCATCTTTTCAAAACTTTACTGCCAAACAATAAAGAAATACTGTATTTAGACCTAAACCCGGTAGCAAAATCATAGATTTTTCCAAGTCTAATTTTAAAAATTTATTATAAGTATTATTGCATGCCCAGTAGAACATGAGTTATTACCTGTTTCTTATAAGGACATCACGAATTAAAATTTTAACAAAATGGGAAAGAGGTCTCGAATTCCATTATACGAAAGAAATTTTTGATCAGTGCAGCAGTATTTGTAAATGTCCGCCCAAATTGTGTGCCAAATTGTATGTCCAAATTGTTGGTAAGATTCTGCTAGGATGATGCGGATTGCTATAGATTGCGACGTTAGTTGATATGCTTAATTTTACAGTAAATCCATGCAAACTAATTTCTCAAATGCAAAATTATTGAATCTCTGATGATAGTACCAATGGATTAAATTTTCTAATGTTTGATTAAGATTCAAATTCGTATTCAAAAATTTTTCGATTATAATGCACTTAGGGAAGGGAAAGACCCAAATTGAATCACTCATTTTAAAAAAAAACAACCTCTGAATCCTACATTCAGAACTTTTCACACAAGTACACGAATTTCTAAAGAATTTTTGGGTTGATTATAGTATTTAAACTTTGAAGTTTTTATAAGCAATATACAGTTTTTATTATTTATAAATTATGCATTTTTTCAGTAAGAAACAGAGTTAAGTGGTAATTAAACGAAACTAAATAGTCATATAAGTACGTTTTTAATCAAAATTAATGAAATGTCTTTGCTCTAATGACCTAGATTTTCATGTATTGAAACGTTATGTTCATTTGAAAGTAAATTCATTCAAATTTGTTACATGTTGTTTTACGCATATAAACTTTTTTTTTTTTTTTTTTTTTGTTAAATATTTAGAGTAAAAAGACTTTCTCAAATGAGGTAGCAGCAGGTTTAACTAAAGAAAGGTAGTAAACTTGAGCGACGTATTTAAACTACAATTAAAATAATATCAAATTTATAACCTAAAATGGAAAAACTGTTACAGTTTTTTTCGTCCAATGTCATTGTTGGAGCCACTTTTCGGAATACATATTCAAAATAAAAAATGTCCCAATATTCATATAAACTCGTCTAGGTGAAACACATTTATTTATTTACCATACACACAACATCCTAAGTACTTAGAAACAATATAAAAACATGCAGTTTTTTTTAACATGCCAAATTAAAATTTAAAGGAACATATTTTATTTTCACGGTGGGGGAAAAAGATAGATTCATACGCGAAAGAGAAGAGAGATAAAATATACTGCTCCCATAGATGAATAATGAAGTCATAATGCAGTATTGAAAACTTTTCTGTTTGAAAAAGTGTTCAAACCTTCATTTTTTCACTTATAAAAGAAGCCTTTTAAAATACATTGAAATACGTTCGAACCAATCTCTATGATTCTGTCTCTGTTGCACTTCACTTAGGATATAAAAAAGACAAAAACATTTTTTAAAAAAATAAATCATTTTGGTGCGTCGTGTATATTATATTGCTTTAAATCTCATAAACTAAAGATTATGAAATCATAATTTCTGGCTTTAAACCAAGGCTTCACGGCTAATACGCCATTCTACCTATCCGGTTCCTTGTAGTAATCCCGCATTTCCTTCTCTTCACTTCAACAGGAAACTTCGGTCTGTGATTGGAACAAGGAAGGGATCCAAGCCTATATTTCTAGCTATCGACGATTTCATTTCCATGTTTAACCTCGATAGCCAAGGATAAAGATAATCGCATAATTGTGGTCCAACGGGAATTACGTCTCGTCTTCACGCTTGAGTGTCTGCGCTCTCCTGATAAACCGTCGCAAGGTTTACTTTCTTGAGCAATCTGTTTACTTCTGGAAAAAGGGTATTCGTTATTCACGTTTGCGGTGAATTTTAGAATTTTCTAATTTACGCGACGAAAGATGCAGGGCAAGTTGTTTCTTGTTACACACTCTGGCCGTAAGTAATGGAAAAATAGACATAAGAGCTAGAATGAATAATAAAGTCAGTCAAAATCTTTATCGGTGAATGATCTTTCAGTAAACAATATTTTGCGGAGAGAGTTCTCGGCGGCAAATTGAGGTTTTTTGTAATCAACTTTTATAATTGTTAGCATCATCAATAATTCATCCAAAGTCTTATGAATTTTTAGATAATTTGTATCTGTTTTCCAAAGTCTACACCAAGAATGCGCATTGTGTCACTACTTGTTACTTTAACGTGAACAAGTCGAGTCCTAAGTAATTTTTTTTTAAATTTATTGAGTTGTTATAAACATTACAAAATGGCATTAAGTTTTACATATGCAACCCTCTTTGTATCATATCTGCCTGAAAACAAACTTTTTAAAAATGAAAATTTTTTAATTGAAAAATGGGAAGCGCTTGACTTTAGAGAATTTTTGATCAATTTTATGCTCTCCTCCACCAAACGAAACAAATATTAAAATACTAATTAATTCAATGCAGTATCACGCTTCATTCTTTGTTTATATTTTGTTACCTGTTTTTACAATAATAAATGATTACTATGAAAATAAGAAAATATATGATACATAAATCTTTGTTGGAATCCTCATGGATAATAATAAATTTTTGCCACCCTTGGTTTTATTAAGTTTGAATAGCCTTGCCTTACGATTAAAGTAAAAACGGATTGTCATTCATTAAATCAAAATATACCAGTTTTTTGTAATTTCGGATGCTTTTTATTACGTTCTAATAGATAAACCAGTATATACTTGAGGACGGTAGTAAAAATTCCATAAAATTAATATTACGCTTATAAACTCAAAATGGCTGGTAGACAAGAGCCTTAAAATGTCTGATCAATATGTAGGATAAAATAAGCGACAAATCTAACGGGATTGGGACGATACGGGGAAACATTGTAAACATAAAATATCTTAATAAAAGTTCACAGTTTGAAAAATCATTGTGATGCCAAATAGAATATTACATATCCCTTTTAATTTTTTATGTATCCTTCGTTGGGAGTTTTTCCATTCCTTTACCACCAAAATGATCGTGTCGTATAAAAACGATATGCTTGGCAATGTACATTATTCAAGATACCGATAGTCTGAAGCTGTTATTTCTTGGTGTATAAAAATGATATGTTAATTCTGATATATAATACAAAAATATTGTGAGGGATTAGCCTGGTCTCACTATTCATTCCTACTTTTATCAATGGTGCAGTAAATGTTTAAATATGTATTACAACATTGAAGGAATGATAGGATTGAAGACAACCCGCATAAGAAACTAAATATATTATTACAGGATTGAAGTAAAACTCACCCAAAAAGTATTGTTATAGAATTGAAGTAAAATTCACTCTTAAAAATTATTATAGGATGGAAGGTGAATCTCACTTGAAATATTAAAATATTGTTCTTATAGGAATGAAATAAAAACCAAAGAAAAATTAAATATGATTTATTTACCTTATATGTTAATGTAATGAGAATACATATTATACATATTCCCAATATAAGTAAGTGGCTTGTTTAATAAAATAAGAATTCTCCCGTAATAACTCTACGAATGTTTCGAAAAGTCAAAACTTAACATATACCGTAGATATCACGAAAAATGCATCTTTTGCTTAGAGGAAGAATCACATTAATTATATTTTTACTGTAGAAGCACTAGTTACTTGCTTAATTCTAGATGATCTTACAGAGTCATATCAAAATCTGTTCATCTCGTCAAATTGTTACTCAGTTTTATCTGCATTCCAAAGTTGCTGTATTTAATCTCGGAAAATCATTCATACATTAGTTTGCAAGGTTTTCATTCTTCAATTTCGTGATAAATCGATCTTACTTTGGATTCCGGGACACACTCTAAAATCTTTTGGAATGGACAGGCGGATAAACTCGCAAGACCGGTAACGGAATTTAATGTTTACATCAACTGGATTACTGCCCCAGAAGGAACCAATTTTAATATTTTCGAAAACAGAGTAAAAAAAAAAAATAATTAATTAATGGGAATTTTTTTTTCAGCAAACATTCAGACATTCTTGGGAACACGCCCGAACATTGATATTGATTTCAATTCAACCAAAAAAAAAAAGCCTTTTGTTGGAGAAGAGTCGGCAGCAAAATGGTTATAACTCTGAGACTTACACAAATGTAATTCAGAGGATAATGCAATATCTATAATCTGCTTCGTAATAATAGGCGCTTCAAGGTCACATATTTTTCTCTTACTGACATCTGTAACTATGACAACAACAGTAAAGAATGAACATTACTTTTCCCCACACTTCGCTTTATTTTCGTATGTAGACTTCTAATGAAAACGAAGTTTTGAGTTTCACGATTATCATTGGTTGTTTTTTTAAATTAAAATCTGCATTAAAATTTGTATAAAATTTTATAAATATTGTTAACATGTAATTAAAAATATTTAATTTTCTTACACCATTTGGAACTTTTAAGTTAAATTTGTATACGCATAGGTATTATATTAATAATATGTAAATATGTGTTTTAACAATTTATATACTTCCATTTAAAAAAAAATATCATTTTGAAAAAAGAAACACGTTATTTATAGGTATTTAAAATAAACTTTACATTTAACATAAAGCACATCCAAACGCAAAGGAATTCAGACCTTTACTGAAGTGTTGAAAATAAATGCAATGGCGATGGTACATTAATCGCTAACATAGTAACTTATGGAGGAGAAACGATGTTGGAAAATGACCTTGGCGCGACTATAGCACCAGTAACCGTATTCTATTAACCTGCAGAAAATAGCATCTCGTCGACATCAACTCTCTAATATACTGAAGATATATCCACAATACAATATCATTTATAGAGATCTTTTAATCATAGTAGATGTTAATAAACAAGTGTTTGGAGTTTACTTGCAGAAAATCAACTTCTTTGATTTTTATTTAATTAGGATAATATTTTAAAGAGGGTAATAGTCTTCGTTGCTCTCTGTCCCGTAAAACCATCCAGTGAAACAATAATCCAAGAAATATGTGACAAAAAATAGAGTCAAATTATTCATAAGTTTAAATCAATTGTGAAGCCGCCTTTTTTGTCTGAAGATCTTCCGTATATTTCTTCTTGATTTAACTTCTTCCTTTTTTCCTTTTTAGGCCAAACGGTATTAGTGTTATAATAACTGCCACACACACATTATTCCATTATTCTACGCCTCTGTCCTTTTCTTAATTATTAGTATTTCCCTTTCGTACGAAATCTTTACATAAAAGTGAATCTGTAGAAGAATTATCATTAGGATTGCCCTATTTTTTGATAAGTAATAACAATCGATACTACGAGCAAATTAATTGATTTCATGTAATTTAGCCGGGCTCTGTTAATCATTAATTAATTTAATAGTATTAATTTACGTAATTAAAGTTTGTCAATAATATAAAAATACATTTATTACCTGAATTCAATTATAGTTTGTATCCAAAATATTAAAAGGAGCTTAAAGTTGATATAATATGGAGGCCCTACGTGGTATGAGAATTAATAAAACTTGTAATTAAACAATGTAATTAAAAACTGCGTAAAATTTATAACTGGATATTCGCAATACTTAAAATGATCTATCCAAAAATAAATTGCAAACGTTTTGTAGAGAATAATATTTCATTATAGAAAAAAAAAAAAAAATACTTGAAATATATATATAAAATAAAATAATAGACAATTTTTTTGAGAGTTATATAATTTACTATCCAAAGCAGGAGAAATTTATTCTTGAGATAGCACTGTTTCTTAATATTTGTGAAGAAAAAAAAAATTTCAAGGCCAACAAGGTTTTGAGCAGGAGGGGTCGGTTTTTTCATATAACTTTCCCTGACCATTTTTATGAGGTTAAGGGGTCAATGTCTGAACTTCTTGGGTCCCACTAAGTTTGCCTGTCACTGAATCAAATTCTTCGATCGCAACAACATGTTTACTTCTTTGTAATACCTGTGATTATGTTTCTATTTTTTCCTTTCAGTGGTGAAGGCTATTGAATGCGACCCTTCCAGATACATATGCGCGGGCGAGTGTCCACCCCTTCCGGAGGGTGTAGAACCCCCCACAACAGAAGCCATCTGCTCCAAAGACCCTGATTCGGAGACTTGCATCTGCTGGCTGCACAACCCTTCTAGTCAATTACACACCCTCTTCCAGTGTGAAGCCAGAATCAATGGTGAGTCAGAAGAGACAGCTTTGTTTTGTTCGCATGGGCGGAGCCAATCCAGGATGTAATTCTGTTCTGTAAATGTAATTCTGTCCTGATTGTTACTCATTTCAAAATATTGTAACAATCATGACAGAATTACATTTCAATCACGCTTTTATTTCTGTGTATTATACATTAAAAAACAGCAATATTATTAAGTGTTAAGATTCACTTCTACCAACTATTTTGAATTCGAGAACATTGAGATAATACTATGAAATTTCTACTATCTTTTCCGTCTAAACTAAATATAGTTATCAGAATGATGTAAAGTTGTGACTATGGGCTATTCGCGATTATCCTTTCACTAATCTCGGGGACGTTTTGGCAATTTGAACTGCATAAAATTTCTTCCCAACCAAAATGAAATGTTATCAGGTAAATTAGATGAAGATAGAAGTGTAGTGAATTGAATTAGAGATAGTGATATATAACAGAAATAGAATTGAAGGAAAAGAGAAGGGCTACAGAGGATAGCGACAGGCTGTTAGATTATAGTAAATTGGACTGAAGTATCATAATTAATCTTTTGGATTGAAGTGAGTCGGCTGATATCGCGAATTGTGTGTATCAGAACGACTCATTTGGTAAACTAAGACTATTATTAGATTATAACCTAGGATTGATCGGGTTAAGAAGGATTCGAGAGAGAACGACCCTATCTATTCTTTGATAGTTAATAAAGTGTTTTGTCCTGCTCTTATGTATCTCCATTTGGAGTTCTGAATTTATTAACATTTTAATTAGACTTTTTTTCAGATCTCAAAAAATAAATTTTGAAAATATTTTCAAAAATCTGAAGAAAAATGTAATTATACATAAATCTTTATTTTTTCTCATTCGTAGGCATCTTATTGCATTCTAAAAATTACAATTACTCTAGATTTGTGATGGAAAGTTCAATAAGATAAACATTACATTCACGATTTCAAAATGACCGGTAAAGGCGAAACCCATCAAAGTTTATTCTTCTTAATATTATTTCTTGGAATCATCGTGATTTAAAAATAAATAAAATCTAGATTTATAAAAATTAATTAAAGTATTTGAATACGTCAAAATTACACATAATGTATTAATTTTCTTATAGTATTGCATTACGCGGTTTTTAGATGTGTAATTGTATACGTGAGACATGGATCCAAATATTTATTCAAAAATATTCTTGAAAATATTTTGGCTTCACATGATTTGCTAACACAAACTGAGAAGTATATCGTTAAGATATTGAGGCACTTTTTTTTGCATTAAAAAGAAGTATTTTTTACATTTTAATTCCTATTTCTTCATTATTTGTGTATGCATTTATTTGCGATTTATTCTATTTCTTAAAAAAGTCACCAAGTGTGGCTGAATGAAGGAGTAGTATGAGAAGAGATCTATATAAAACAGTTCCTCAGAACTCGGATGAGCGAGTGCAAATGGGTCTAGTTCCCTCAAAGAACCTATTTCTTAGTCTCTTAACAAAGCACCTACCGAAAAAAATTAGTTTTATTGTGAGTTTTTTTTTATAACATATATCCATATAGATCCTCACCGCGTTCACTTCCCGCGCTCCTAAATTTTCTGTAACCTTGTGTGTAAGCATTTTTGGATGTAGTAACAGATTTTTAATAAAAAAAAATACTTTGAAAAACAAAAAACAAAATAATATCTTTTTATGAGGAAATTCTCATGTGAGTAATATCATTTGAAATTCTTTCTACTAATATTATTATATTTTTAAATATCCACCTAAAGAAGTTCCAAAGTTTTTTTTTTCTCTTTTTCCCTCTTTCTTTTCTTCTTTTTTTTTCTTTTTCTTTTTCTTTTTTTTTTTGAAGTCATTTTAGTGATCTAGTTGCATGATTTCAGATCTTAAATATTTTCAAAATTCGCTGAAGAAAAAAAAATAAGAGAGAGAAATCTTGGTTTTAATCATTTATGTACATTTTATTGGAACAGAATATAAATACAATTTAGAAGTATAAGAAAATCTTTAATTATTAGTATTATTGCTTTCAAAATCGTTGTAAATAAAAGCATAACATTCTTGTTGTATGATTAATTATAATAATAAAAGGAATGTATGTTGTCATTATATCACAACCAAAATTTTTTTAGATATTTAATCTAAAGTTTACAATCTTACCTAAAATAGTTCCCGCCCCCCAATTATTAAATTGGATTTAAACTATATTTTTGAATCAAAAAATAAAGAAGAAAGGATCACAATTTTTCACTTTTCATTGATTTTTCCTTAAGTTCTATAATATTGAGCAAAAAATTCAATAAAATACATCTTTATGCAGGATTAATTACCACGAAAACAGTACTACAATCACACAAAAATGATAATAGTTTAAAGTTTAATAAGTATAAAAATAGCTTAAATAATTTCGAAAAATCAATGCTAACAAATCTTTCTTTGATCCTTGTTCCAAAAAAAATATTGTTACGAATACATTGTCTCAAAACATATGTTGAAGAAATATAAGAATTATTTAAAATTATAAAAAATGCATATAAATTGCTGATAAAATCCAAACCTACATATTGTTAATATAATGCGAAGATTTAATAATAAGTTTTTTTAATATTCTTTCATTCGCAGAGAGAAGTGTATAAAATAGAAATATGCCTTGTTTTAAACCATCAGTATCCTATCTGTAAACATTAGATGTCTAATAAAAATGAGAAAGCCCTAGCAGAAAGGTAGATAGCATAAGTATAAACTTTTCACGTATTTTATTATAAATGTTCTCAAGGACTCACATGTGTATAAACAAAATTTTCAAACTTTCATTTAAAATATGTTGAATAATTCCTAACATAATAAAAGATATTTAGAAATATAAGCTTTATGTTCAGCAAGTGATAAATATGACAGTCTTCAATATAAATTGAAATTCCCAACGTGAAAAAAGCCAATGAAAAAAATCTGTAACTCCTTTAGAAGCATCCATGTAAATAGTACAAGTTCCATTACATTTTTTTTTGCTTATCATCACTTCAGAATCTCTCGTGATTGACTCTATCAGTTCATCATACATAAAAGATAGTAATTCTAGAAGTTTATTCAATTCACGTTTTGATTCGAACTGAACACGAGATTCATCAAATTATATGTTTCATCCTTAAGGTTGGTGTATGAAATGACGATGTAAACTGAATGGATAAAAAATATTACGTAGCTGGAATTGTAAACATGGCAATGAGTTACATAATATCACGTGACCTCAACCATTTTTTTTCTGCCAAAAATACTAAGGTTTTATTTTGTATTTTGTTGTACATTACAATACCGAAATAATAAATTTAGAAAATGAGATAAATAGTAATCATCCGAATTTATTTATTTATTTGTTTTCCTTACGCACATGCGTTAATAATTTTTTTTTTTTTTGTACAATTGAAATTATATATCTGTTATTTAAAATATTATTCTCCTTAAATTAAATATAGAAAAAAAATTCTTTATCAGTGGCAAGATAATTTCATAAACCAAGTATAACGAAATAGTGTCGTTAAGTCTGTTAGATATAATCACAGAATAAAGATCAGTTCTAAAATGTTTAACCAGTTCATTCATACTTTGAATGAGATAAATCAAAACAAATTGATTATGCGAAACGGTTAACCAATCGCGTTCTTAACTAACTGTTATTGAAAGGAATTTTACTTATCTGGGTAACTCAAGACAGAAGATATCATATCACTAGATTCGATTCAAGTAGACTTATAGAGACGGTATTCGAGTCAAATATACACCCCCAGTTTGTCACTTCACAGATGCTCGAACCAATCTAGTGCTCCTATGGATTTCTCCATTTCTCAACTCCTACGATCTCTTCCAATCATATTCACTAGATTACTTATTAAGTTAATATAATTCACAAATGGCACAGTTTATTTCAGAAGTGGAGGAGAGGGTAGTATTTTTGACTAACCAGAAGTGTTATCGAAGTTATTACGAATAAGGCAATAGATCAAGAGGCATATCGCTTTCATTTATGAAAATTATCCCACCATATGAAAAATGAGTATGTTAAAACTATCCTCGATTCGCATCAAAAGATTAAGACCTGAATTTTTGAACATTTTTTCAGGCAGAAAAATACTTCGAATTTCATATTGCATTCTCCTTTTACTATCTTAAAGAGAATTTTTCTTTTTAATTTTGTTAAAATAATTTTTTTCAAGTGCAAAGTATGTTTCTGAGTTCTCTTCCTATAATTTAATACCACAATTTGTTTTTATCTGCACATATTGAAATAGAAGTGTGTGTGTGTAAATCAGAGGGATTTATCTATCTGAAAATGAATTCTGCTTTGGGGATATAATACTTAACATGAAGAACCGAAACATGCCTTAATATATTATACACATAATGGCAGAAAATAAGTTAGGAACATGCATATCATGACATTTAATTTTAACTTTTAAATTTCTAGGTAAATAATTTATTTCTTATGATTTTATTTTAACCGATATTTTTTAATGCATTATAGCTTTCGAATTTATACATTGGAGTCTTAAAATTTTTTAAAGTTTATCATAAATAGTTACAAGCTTCATACATTTCTATTGAACAATTTGTTTTCATAAAGTGTTTAATTTCAATACATTTGTTCTATTTTTTCCGTGAGAAGTAGAATTCTAGATAAAAAAAAAGTAGAAGCAAATAGGGAAATGCTCTTCGTCTTATCCAAAAAATAGTTATTATTATTATTATTATTATTTTTTTTTTTGAAATCTTAAAAGTGGGGAGAGAATATAATATCGAAGTATCAACTAATTGAATTTTAAGCTTTTTACTATAAATTATTCAATAAGTAATTTTATTAAGTAAGTATATAACTTTATATAGTAAAAAATAAATCTGGAACCCTCAATAGTGCTTAAAAGATTTTTCAATGTAATCTTGCAACCATGTAAGACATATTACGATTCTGGTTTATATGACAAATTTTCTTTCCCAGTTTTTTAATGGTCAATTACCCTGTAAAAGAACTCATTCTTAGTTCATTTCTTTGATTAAACTACTACATATATATAAAAAATTCTTTCAGGAATTAGCGTGTCTTGTAAATGATTTCCAAGAAGAATAAATGAAGGATCTATTTTATTTCGTATGTGAAACGCTATAATAAATATTTTTCAAATCGCAGATGCAATTAATAAATATTTTTAAACAACTTTCTAGATCTCACGCGACGTAAAGTCAATGGAATTTATACATATTAATTTACAAACTAGCAAATGAATTAATCATCTATCGAGTGCTTTTAATGATATACATCATGTGGTGTTCCTACGCAAATTTTTTTCTTCTGTTTTGAGTGGGATGCCTTATTACCATCGATCCAGATATGAAGACTTTAGTTGCAGTTTACGTTACTTATTCATCACGGTAATTTAAATCTAATATAAAATGCATTGCTTGATTGATCATGACTAATTTTTAACCGCTACTTTTCTTGCCATCTCTTAGATACAAACTACCCCTCATATATACATATGATTGTCTTGTTGCTTATGTCATTAATTTTCATGATTTCTTCATTATAGTTTATTAGTGAACCAAAAGTTATGCATTATTTCCGATGGTTTTTTTAATAAAAATTTCCTCCCACAACTAAAATTCGGTAACAATAAAGTAATTACATCTTTGAAAATTATTAAAAACCCTTTAATTTCACAAAATATCATTAATTAAATTTTCGTTGAGAAGAGAAATAAATATACAGAAAGCTCTCTTTTGAATGCACTTGTCTATGCACATTTTACAAAAGAAGGGGGGAAGGAAGAAAGAAATTATAACTATATCAAAAAATCTATAAATGTTAAAAAAATATAGGTTATATTTTATTCCCACAGCTACATAAGAAAATATAAGAAGTAATCATCAACATTGAGACAACGTTCGGTTATCTTTTTTCCAACACACCAAGAACAATATGCTATATGTGTTTGAATTTTCCATTTGTACTAGCAAAGAATCGATGTGTTCTCGGTCGAATTGTAATTCAGATTTTCATTGCCCGGTTCATCTTCCTATTTTAATCGAAAACAAACTGGCATCATCTTTATGTGAATTTATTTCAGCTATTCCTATATATGGAATCAACTATAACGAGTTTTATAGATTCCTTCTATTTTTTTCCTTCATTTTTTAGTGTTTGCATACTTGCATTTATCATGATTCAATGTATAATTTTCTCACATCACTACCAAACTCAAATAAGACTCTTCATCTTAAATAAGATTCGTATTAAACTGTGGAGATTTTTGTATGAGAGTAATTTTATTTTTAAATAAAAATGTTGGTAATGCTTATTAATAAATCTAAATTTACAATACCAATTTGAAAACTTCTTCATCTGTTTTAATTACTCTATTGCTGTCCCTTTTTTACCTTATTTGCTGATTATATACACAGATGGCAGATTTATAGGCTGCAGCTCATTTTTTTGACTTTGTGATCAAAAGAAGTAAAAGTAAAATCGATTGAAATTTAAAATTTAAGAAAAAATTAAATAATACAAAATGCACCCAGCTGTGAAAAAGAGCAATCCTTTTTCAAAATGTTCAATGTAGATAACAAAATGTGGGTCAACAATTAACGAATTCATTCACATAAATTATTTTCATAAGATATAATTTAACTTAAGGAATGCAGTGTGGCGATCAAAAAAATAGTTTACAGTGCATGAAGGCAGAGGAGATACTTTTTACATACCTGTACTATATTTAAAGTACATTATATAACTTCTAGAATATTTTTTTTTTTTTTTTATGAATAAACATTATTTTTAGCCAGTATTCTTGACTATTTTTTGGCAATGATCCTGTATACCATGCTTTTTAACTATAACAAGAAAATTTTTTACATCCTTATTTATCGTGTAAAGAATAAATTCTCTTCAGTGTTTGTTGCCTAAATTTTCCCTATTCAAGAAAGTGTAAGAAAATTATCTCAGATAAATTGGCTAGCTCTAAAGCAATGGTAGCTCAGGGACTCAAAATAAATCTCGATCTTCCCTTAATTACATGATTACTCTATCTTTTCAAAAACACAGCATTTTGTCGATTTTAGTGAACTTACAGTGTATGTACACGTTATGGGTGTGTTTCTGTCATTTTTTTTCTTCCACTTCGAGCTGTATAATACTCTGATAATATATATTGAATTATGTATTTGTTACGAGCAATGTCCAAAATGTTGAAAATTCGCTCTATGATTGCCCACGCTGTGTATCTGAAAAGCTCGAAATATTCCGCAATTCTCTCTTGCTCAGGGTTTCTGCCGACTTGTTCGAAATGCCCTCGATAGTCAACGGCCAAGTGAGAACGACCATAAATAGAAATTGTGCGGAAAGATGATCACATTGGCTTTATTATCTCTTATTCTTTCAAGGAAGTTCAGATTAGATTCTAAAGGGTTTTATTTTACAAAAGTTTCAGCTGTATTGATGAACGACGTTTTTAAGATATGTTAAGCGGAGATTTTAAATAGCGCTACTGGTTTTCCCAGTATTACAGAGAAAATGAATTTGTACCTGCAAAAATCTGTTTATTTCGCCATCAATATCTTTTCTGCACTGTATTAACAAAAGCAATAATTTAAGAAACCTTATATATATATATATATATATATATATATATATATATATATATATATATATATATATATATATATATATATATTATGTATTTCATATGATATATACGATGCTTTGGACTTCTCTGCTATTGACACAGTATAGACAAAGTGGATTAATTTTTTCTGACAGTTTCAAATATTTAAGTGGTATCTCTTATTTAAATCTTATTATGTTTTTGATCCTTTGTACTTATTGTATTTTGAATCCTTTGAACGGAATTTCATTGAATTTTGAATCCATTGAATTGAATTTTATTACGTTTTGAATCGTTCGGATTGGATTTCGTTGTATTTAGAATTCCCAGGGGTACCTTGTGTTTATTAGAAGTGAATTTTTTTACTGCTATATGCTCTTTAAATATAAATAAATTAACTCTTATTCATATCAATAATCCTTTATATTTGAACTTCAGACATTGGTATAAACATACTTTTTTTTATTATTATATATGAAACTAGAATAAAAATGCAATGTAAACTCCCCCCTACGGTAATTATACTATCTTTATTATAATTGGCCTTTTGATACTGTTGATTTATTTGAGAGTAAATTTTGAGTAATATTTTTCCGTAGGTTCAGTGTCCAAAATTGCGTGCATTCCTCCCAGCCATTGTTTTTTGCCGGACCCCAATCTAGCATGTCTGATCGTCCTCCGGTGCAATTGCCTTCTATTTGAGACCAAGTATGAGTCCCAGAAATATCACTCGTGGAAGAGGGTCAAAGCCATCGTCCACACCATGAGGAAACAGGATCCCAAAAGTACGGATGGTCATTCAGTAGGTAAAAAGATTTAAAAAAAGCTGAATTTTAACTTAGTTGATAATTTTAATCAATTATATTTGTGATTGCTTTCTGAACAAAATTTAATATAAGATGAAATGTCTTTAGAATAAATATAAATTTATTGCATGGTTTCAATATGCATATAAGAATTATGATAAGAGAGAAAATGAAAATTGAATAATAATCTAACCTTTTTTAACAATATAGGAAATGTCGTATTTTCAATTTTATTTAAGTTGCATTTCCTATAAAACATATTTAACAGGTTTTTTTTTTTTTTTTTTTTTTTTTTTTAATCTTAGAAGCTTTAATATTGATACTTGAGGCATACATTTAAGAAATGTAATTTATAATTGTTTATCATTTTTTTCAAAAATGTTACTCCAATCGATTATATTTTGATGTTTTCTCTTGTTTTTAAGTCGTCTTTTCACAAGTAATAATCAGTAAATTAATACTTTTTTTAAATTTATATTACATTGCTTCTTTCGTAGTAACATTGAATTATTATGAATTTGTAATTTGCTTTCATCGAGACAGTTCATTTCAATTACATTAATTTACAAATTTTTGTTGATTTAACAATAATAGTTTAAAATTGAGAAATATTTTGATAAAAATAATGCACAACTTTTTGATTTTAATCAATTTTAGGTACCAAATAATAATGTTAAACCCAATGTAATAAAATATTTAAAAATTGTTATTTTAAGCGAGTTATTCCGATTAATCAAGAAACTTAATTAATTTTACGGTTAAAATTCAGTTATACGCTATTCATATATGGATAAAATATTTTCAGCATGATAAAAAAAATTTCCTATTTCAATCTTCAGAATAAAAGGGAGTATTTTTCATTAGACTGATTGCTTAGAAGTTCAACGACACGCTTTATTAACAATTAAGGAGAAATTCTTAGAAGAAAAGATTATTTCATAAAGCACAGGAAACTTCTGTTTAATCTGCTGCAACCTGCAAAACGCTACGAATCTCAGAAATTATCCAACTATGTTTAAATAAGGCTTCTTTATTCCAAGCTGATTTAGTTACACATTATTAATCGAAATTTATCTTTGCGGTTTTTCTGCTTAGTCATTCTAATGGAAGCACAATTTTTCATTATTAAACTAAGTTAAATCCCTTTTTTGAAGTCTACTAGCAGCAGTAAATGAAAGATCCAATTTTTTAGAGATAAATACAGATGGAATTTTGTAAAGTCTGTATTATTTAATGTTATCTTAGGGGAGGAGGCATTTTATGTACCAGTTCCAAATTAAGATGTAAAACGTACAGTCGTCAATAGAACCGGAATTACTTTCATGTAAAATTGTAAATTAACAATTGAAGCGATTTTTTTTTCTCCAGAAAGTAGATTTAGCCTTATCTTTGAAGATTAATCTCTGCAAACTATGTAAAAAAACCTTCAACTGCCCTATATCTTGGTGCCTTTTTCAAGAGATAAGATTAGGAAAATAAAATTAATAATATGAAATAAGGCTGACCTCTGATTCGCTGCTGTCATCTTGTGTATATGTCTTTGTAGTTTATGGCATTTTCTAGGCTTGATATTTGTTTAGAAGCTACTGGCGAGAGAGAACTCACAGAAACTCTGATAATACAGTCCAGATTACTGGTTCTTAACCTTTTGGGCTCCTATCCCCCCCTAACGTTTATTATAAATTACCATGTCTCTTATTTTGGTATCTTTAAAAAAACAGAATCATTATTCCGACATTGATAATGTAAAATCAAAAAATGCATGCGCTTGTGTTGCAGAAAGGCGATGTGGAAATTTTTTAGACTTTATTAAAAAAAATAGTTTGCTGTTATGTATAATCATATTACGTAATTCATAGGAGCAGTTTCGCTTTAGTTTTAAATCCTAATACTTTCATTAATTGATTTTATTTATAAGTTTAAAGATATGTGGAAATTAATTTTAAAAAATTCTTATACTATCACTTTAAGAGTTTATCTAGAGTTTATGTAAACAATGTGTTTTAAAAATTGATGATTTCCTTAACTGAAAGGAATGAGACTTTTTGTGTCATACAAACTATTTTTTTTTTCATCTTCTAGAAAAAATACAAGGAGATGTCCGTGAATTCAGCTTAAAGCACCTTCTTTTCCTTTTAGGATTCGTAATCGCACCTCTCCTCTGCTGGTGCCTTCTGTAAGTTTTAATGTGTTTCATTTATTCCATTCTTTTGAAAAAACATGTTCAACTATTTGATGTACGTAAAATATTCTAAAAAGTAATTGCGGTAATTATGTTCTTAATCGGCCAATACGAGATTAGATCAATAGCTGAGGAGCGAAATGGGGCGCTAAACCAAATCACATAAAATAAAGTAAGCATTGCTTTCATAATAAGCAAAATGAATCACGTAGACGATTATAGATATACATATATTTATACTGTATCTCTTTTACAAAACAATTGAAGACTAATAACCTAGAGCTTTTAATTTTTTTCTTACATCATGAATTACAAAGCATTTTCTTTTTCCGTTCATTTTATGAGCAAAACTTTTATTATTAATATAAATTATTAGAATTTATTTGAAATAACCACGTATACTGTTCGCCAAAAGCAATTAAGATGCACGATAATCCTAAAAATGATTCCACTTCGCAAATAAATGAAACATTTACATATGTAAAATAAAAAAAGTTTAATATTGCAAACACAATGCCATGTTAGTAATTTTCTCAACAAGTGCTGAAGGTGCTTGCATTCTTGTGAATCGAATGGCTTAGCTCGCAGAGGAATATACGTCAAAAACTGCTCTTTCGTCCTTTGCTGTGATCCGTATTCCTTCCGGTTTTCGACGAGAACATGTGAATAAATCCGGAAGTAGTTGTCTTAACCTGAGGCTCAAGAGCCTCTTGACTCATATGTGTACACACACTTTAGGCAAATGGACGGACAATTGAAGAGAGGAATTTTGACTGAAATATTTTAAAACATCATTTTTTTTATAATATCGATAAAAATATTTTTTATAATATCGATTCATCGCATTATCAAGGTAATATTTTTTTAATTTTAAAAAATGTCAAAAATAAAAATGTTTTAGGAAGTAATAAAACCATATTGGCAACCAATGTAACGCTTTGATGTCGGCAAAGTTGAATGCGAATTCGAAATACTTTTCGAGATTGTAAAAATATTCCAAAGTTATTATATATTCATATGGATTGAAACAAACACATTTTTATATATTATAACATCTCCAAAATTTAGAAGTAATCTATAAATTTACATTTTTTTTCATTTTACATAATAAAGTTAAAAATTCATTGGCCACTACAACAAAGGAAATAAAATGGGGAACATATTGTATGAAAGAAGAAAAATGGACTGATTCGAACAAAAATAAGTAACATAATGAAATGTCTTTCTCAGCACGTGTCAGTGAAGTTGAAATATATTTATACTGGAGAGTTGTGTTTCCCTCTTCGAAAAAAATGTTAGAATTTTATTCTTTAATATAAGGCGAAAAAACAAACCTCAGGAGAAAATAATAATAATAATGGGTAAATAATGGCTAAAAAATTGTTGCTCTTTCATCCATGGTGTAAATTTAATAAATATTCGATATTTCATGAGTTGAATTATACTTAGTAATCATTACAATAAAAATACCTGAAATGTCTTACATTAATTCTTAATTTTTTTTGAACAAATTATTTATAGTCTGATTATATTATGAAGAATATTATTTTAGTTTCAATTTCAAAAAATAAAATTAAGATAATACTAAAAAGTTCTATGCAAAGCTTTGCAAAGAAAAAATTTAGCCACCCAAGTTGATCTTTTTTTTTATAATTATTATTAAATTACTCAATTAAACATAAGAAATTAAAGTAAACGATGAAATAGAGAGAAATGGACAATAGTAAACTTTTCCGATATTAAAATTAAAGCAAATGGTAAATTATATTAAATTGAATATATTTACGCTAAATGTAATTAAAATTGAAGCAAAGGATAAAAAAATTGAAAAGTGATCTGGTACGCCAAAAGCAATAGCCCCTTGGGTGGTTAAAAAAAAATTCTGCAACTGAATTAATTTAATCGAATCGCTTAACTCTCCTATTAGAATTTCTATAAAAATTCATTTTTAAAATTGTGTGTAGACTCTTGTGTGAGAAATTAACTTATTTGTTAACTTATTATTTTTATTAGTTTTAAAACCGTGAAACAACAAAAAAGAAATGTCAATGTATGCTGTAATATATATTAATAAATTTCAACAATTCTCAAACTGTGGCTCACATATCCTTAACAGTGTGAATTATTACGGGGGGTAGAGACAAGCAGCTCTGCAAAAAATGTACATTCATCAAAAAAAAAACTACTTTGTAACTGTAAAACCTGATACGATTTACCGTGTTGTCTGCGATCATTGATGACTACTTCTTTCTTTAACGAACATTTTATACACGATCTGATGCAATCGAGTCATGTTCTGGTGGGCATAAGGACAATGCAAGCTTCTTAACAAATAACAAAGTACTTTATTTACATGTCGGTGCTCGTATTCCCCAACTTCTTCCAAATACAGCTCGACCACGTCTCTCTGAGACGCTCTTTAATCCTCTCCTACACTATGAAGTATTGCCACGATTTTTTTTATCTCGCCAACAGGCTTCATATACATTACAGTAACATAATTCGCAGAAAGTGCATCGTACTTTTGGAATACATTAAATTTTTTACTATTGCCAAAGAGTGTACAACAGATTTCGGGTCATGACCAAAGGATCTTTCGCCAATAGACTTCTTGTACGTCTAAAGACGTATATTGATTCAAAAACCAACCAGACAAATAATTTTCCCCATATTTTTGTGGAGTAAACTAATTTAAGACTTTCTTCACCTATCGCTAAGCTATAGGACATTGTAGAGATAGGAAGCTTACTTCCCTTCGACTATCCTTATGGGCCTTTTCTTGGACGCTACATAATTCAAACAACTCAACTTCCAAATATACATATATAAATAAAAGAGTAGTGAGGAAGAGGAGAGACAGAAATATAGGAGATAATTAAGGTTATGGTAGCGAGAAGAATGTTAGAGTGCTGTGATAGGAAGTATTCTGATGCGTATAGATTTCGACTCAACGTTGCCGGAGAAATGGCAAGAGGCACTCGCATTTTATTCCGGTAAGAGTATTCTACGAGAGATTATAGAAGTGTTTAGTATTTGCTGAAAGGATATTAACTGTGGAGTGCTTCCCCCTTATTTGAGGAATAAATAAAGATATTTTGGATGTAACTGACTTTTATATTTTAATTAATTGGTTGGTGTTTGAACTTAATTTGAAATTTAGATCTCGTAATCAACTTTTAGGTGACAGACGAGACAAGCAATAGGATACTGTGCCAATATAAGATGTGACCGAAGTAGCCTAGTGGTCCTGGTCGAGGACTCACGGCCGGTGGTTTTCGTCGAGTCGGGGATTCGATCCTTGATGCCACTAAAGACCTGCCGTGTAGCAGGGGCTGATGCACGTTGAATATCTGAGGCTCAAAGTCCTCCGTAAGCATGGTGTGGAAGTTAGGAGAAGGAGGTGCTAGTTCAGATGTCGTCCTTGTCACTTGACCGAGGTTCAAAATTACGAGGTCCGTCGCCAATAGCTCTCGTTTTGCTTCTAGTACGAACATTCATGAAAATCAATCAATCAATCAATCCCCACACAAGCTCTGGATATTTTTTTCAAACTGAAAAATACTTAGATATTAATATTTAATTTTTATATCCCTACCTTATAGAATGAAATATATTTTACTATTCCATACATTTCAATTTCAAACAATTCATTTTCCCCTTATCTATTATATTCCGTACTTCTCCGATATTACAATGGTAATCAAATGTCTAATTTTAACGGTCATAATAAAAATTGCATTTTTATAAAATATTAATACATTTTTAGTATAATAAATGGATATATTCTTTATAATCACTGGGAATTATTTTTATATTGAGATATTTTTTTTTTCTATTTTAAAACGTCACCAATTCAGTCAATTTTTATGTTTCAAGTTAGGTATTTTCTTACTTATGAAAATCGAACTTTTTAATTCTTCTGAAAACTTTCATAAACTAGAAGTATATCTGCATGAAACTAAACGATATTTTACAAGCAACCTTAAGCCTTTATTCTATCAGCGTTATTTTTTTTTATCAGTAAGCCATCTGAATATTTTATCGTGGTGATTTATTTTATGACACTTAACAGATAAGAATATCGACTTACTTTCTTATGAGCTGTTTTTATAAACACTACCAGGGCACGTGATCATTAGTTTCAATTTTTTTAGTCTATTCTGGAATACATTCGATACTTACACATAAGAATAAGAAGAGAACTGAAATTGATTTTCGTGAGAAACTCAACAATTTTTTTTTTATCACTGCTTCCCAGTCAGCTCATGTCTTATCACAATATTTGTACTTCAATAAAAAAGCTTCGAATCAGAGCATGCAAAGTTCAGAATTTTGTAACATGCTGGTTCGTTACTTTTTTTTTTTTTTTTTTTACTTTAGAGTTCAAATTAAAAAAAAATTAAGATTTAGATTTGCCATATTACTTTTATTTTATTTATTTATATATTTTAAAGTATATTATTTATTTACCTTTTTTTCCCCTTCAGATTCCTTTCATTCCTTCGTTCAATTAAAATTTTGTATCTTCGAAATTTGAACAAATTTAGGACTTTACTGCTTTGATAAATTATATTTCACCGTTTCAAGAGTTATATATGATGTTAAGGAAAATTATCTGCTTGCTGAAATGTTTGCAGTTGTAGATAGAAGAGACGTATTTTTTCAACATCTTACACTAACAATTTCTTAAAAAATCATTATTGTAGCTCCTGTTTGACTCTTTATAGGGCCAATTTTTCTCCAGCATTAGTGCTTTAAAAAATTTTGGAATCGAGACTGATTTAAGGAAAAAGAATCAGTTAGTTTATTGGATAAGATTAATTTGATTTTTAAGGCGTTTTTTGATGTTGCGAAATATGTGTACCACCGACCACTGGGTGTTATTTAAATGTCACTTTATGTTTTTTACTTCTTTCAATGATATTTTTCATAAGAAGAAAAAAATTACATAATAATATCTTCATAAAGGTTTGTAAAATATCTTTTTTACCGCACGCTAACGTTTATCGTTTAAAAATCGATGAAGTTGGTGGTAACTACACTTTCTACGGTTTTAGAAAGGGTTAATATAAGAAACTTTCCAGATTATGGAAGGTGTAAAGAGTTAGCACAGGACTTAAAGATGTGTTAATAATAAATTTCACGTATCATATATACACATATTTAGTTTTGATAAGAAAATAATTACACCTGGTACAATGAAAATGTAATATCCAATATTTTTTGTAACCAAGTTCTCTCGTGTATTTCCCTTCAATTAACTCTTGGGAACTTTCATTTGGCATTATTTAATTTGAGTGCCTTTTCCAGAGAATTAACCTCTCCTCAATTAAAGTACAGAAGTATTGTAGTGAATAAAACTGATGGGAATTAGCATTTATAAGCAGAGAAGAGTTGAACAAGAGTGTGAGTGGTAAGAGTGAGAGATTGGAGGTTAGATCATCGACGGACACTAACTCAGATCGGAAGATACATAATATATTTGATTCGATGTTAGATGTGGAGCGATCACCAGTGAACGGACTTGTAGTAAATTCCAGCGTAGAAGTTTGATGCTCATTCGGATCCATTTGAGGAGTATAAGTAATAATTTGCAATATTAATCTTTAAGTTTGGACACGTATAAGAACCTGATCCACACAGTAATACTAATAATGAATTTTGAATATTCGAAGATTCAAAAACAAGCAATATCATTTCCTTCATCGTATGAAGTAATTGCTTTTTTTGAACTAATAATTGACAATTAAACGCGAGAAAGGAAACCTGGGGGTTACATCTATTGTTCAATGTTTGTATAAAATTATTAAATATTGTGTAATTTTTGTTCCATTTTGTTAACTCTATATTTCATCGTAGAATCTAAGCTATTATTTGGTTGCTCCACAATTTTAAAAAACAATTATTTTTTTACTAAAGTGTTTTATCTAATTTGATTTGTCATTTGATTCTTGTGTGATTTTTTTTTCATTGGATATAAAAATTATAGTTTTTTGAACTATTTTGTCTTTTTAAAAAGCCTGACTTTTTGCGTTTAGATATTTTAAACCAATAATGATTTTTCTTGCTTTTAATTCACATTTTAAACATTCGAGTTTATATGAACACACATGTAAGTGAATTCCATCAGGCATGAACATGAATTATTACCACTAACAAAATTTAGGTTATCTTTCACATTTTAGTTATGAAGACAAACAAAAACCTATATTTTTTAATTCCAATTTTACTATTCCTTTTGAATAATCCAATCACAACCAAAGATGCGTTCAGTCGGGTCCTTTAAACACGCAGCAACGTGTAACACATGAGTCTGTTTACACGCGGTTTTACTATGGCTCCCTTGACTAGCAATCGCTTGTGATTATTCTCATAGGCATTGTGGGGTCATAATTCTTATTTTTCTTTTTATGAAGTTCAGATTAATCTTTTATAATAATGACGTCACGACTTCCTGTTAAAAGCAGGGGGGAAACATTAATGCCCATTTTTCTTTCTATTTCATAGAAATGAATTATTATCTCTCTGAAAATGAAATGTTCCGATTTGGATTATTATTATTGTGAGATATTATTTTCAAGGTTAGTGAGATCATCTGAACGTTCAACCATTTTGTATTCATCAAATTTTAAGAGTTATAAGAAACTTTTCTTTTGTATAAATAGTTTCCGTAATAATTAGAAATAAGATACAAAGAGTTTAAACTTTAGTAAAAGATTTATATAACTGAGGAAAAACTCACTGATATCGAATGAATTCAAAAATGGGCAGGACAAGAAGAAATTGCCAGAGAACTTAATCTACCCGAGTCTACACTGCGTTGATGGTTATAAATGAGGATAAAATTCGTCAATTTGTTGATGACGTTGATAATAATATAGGAATAGCCATAAAAAGGACTAAGGCACTGGAAAACATCGATCATGACAAATTTCTGTTAGGTTTTTCGTTGAATTTATATTAATACTAAAATTCACGGTTCACTTAACCTTCTGTTTTGTTACCATGGAAACCGACTGCCGCGTGTCAACGAAATTATTCGTTCATCACATGCTCAAAAATATGGAATAGATATCTATTACTCAGAGTAGTTTTTTAAAATAAAATTTGCAAAATTTGTTCGCTGTAGCATATTATAGTACGCTCTCCAAATATACTTAATAACTACTATTTACTATTAACTACTATCAGCATCATTCTCATTAAGAAATATCCAAAGAATTTTCTTTAAAAAGCGAAATTTATTCTCATCGAACTGAAAATTCTTGCATAGAATAAATCAGACTTTCAGTGCTTATGTCATGTTTTAATTGCATACTTCTAATCTCATGCAGAACTGAAATCTCGTTGTGAAGAAATTTTCTGCTATTGAACTGTAACAAACTAGATTTAAGTTACGTAATTGTCATATACAAAGATGTGTGGTTATATCTGAATCAAATCTCGAAAAAACGAAGAGATAAGAAAATGTGTACGCTGAAAAATTAGATAAACAAATACATCGTTAATCAGATTTGAAAAGTATTTGAATATTTTAAAAAATCAATTTATTCTACTTAGTAATCATGCTAAGAACAAACACTATGATCAGAACCATGAAGCCAATTGTCATTCATTTTTAATTTGTGATTAGTGTGCATGTAATTCAAAGTCATAATGAGTGATGCTTTACCAATGGCTAAAGATTTAATCTGGAATTTTTTTTTAAAAAAAATCGGAATATTTTAAAAATATCTCGCTTTTTGTGTGTAGATGTTTTAGATAAGTGAGAATTTACGATTAAAATTCGCAGTTTAAAAACAGCAACGCTATTTCCTGTTGTAATCAGTGGGTCGCAGTAACCTTGTGGTTAAAGTCGTAAGCTTCATGACTGATAATACAAATTCCAGTAGCTGGTTCGAAACCTGAATCCATCGAAAGACTCTCGTGCGAAATAGAGGAGTTTTTTTTTTTTTTTTTTTAATTTGAACTTAGCCTTTAAATTCTTTAACAGCATTGCGAGGAATTTGAAAAAAAGAAGTACAAGTTCAAGTTCAGTCCTTGTCATTTGAGATTCGATATTGCGAGATCCATTGTGCCTTTCCCTCAACACCATGAATTCATATGTATCAGTAAGGGGCAATGATTCAAATCAAATCCTCTTTTATAAACAGAGCTTTCCTCTTAAAAGTTACCTGAAGTATATGTCTATTAATAAGAAGTATCGAATATCCTTTGTTTTGATTTACTGAAGCGTATTTCGCAAGGTCTTATGATTTAGATTAAAACTGCGTTATGGGATATCTATGCTTAAGTTGTATATGTAAGAGTTTGAGGAAAGTCATCAATGCGCATGACATTGAAAGCTATTACGATAAACCTTAGGAAGGTGTAATTATTTTTCGAGGGATAAGCTCCCCCCCCCTGTTTAATTCTAGCATTAGGAAAGAAACTATCTATACTAAAACAATGTATGTTATCAAATGAATATCGATTACTTCTCGTGTTTGTCGTGATATTTTTCCTGTTTTTTTTTTTTTTTTTTTTTTTTTTTTTTTTTTTTTTTTTTTTTTTGAATTTTTTTGGAATGATCAAGAAATGAATGATACCATTTCGTTGATAATTTTGAGTATTTTATTTTTATTCTCTTATCAAGTTATAATAAAATGTAATTATTTTTCATTCTTTTTACGTTAGTATGCTCAATTTAGTGTATAATTCTGTATGTAATTATTATAATATTAGTTTTAATGAGATTTATCCGCAATATTACTACTTTGTATATTTATACAAAAGGCTATCCATATTTAAAAACATTTCTATTTTGTAAGGAAATGTTTTATTATTGGCACATAAATTTGCTATCAAAATCGAATTTTTTGATTAATAAATTCTTCAATAATTCTTTGAATTTGTATTCAATAACCATATCTGTTAACATACTTGACCTTATATGATATTCCTGAACATTAACACTCCCAAGCACGACATTTAAATATTTGAATAATGCGATGTTTCATAGTATTTAAAAACGTAAAACACTCTCACTCATTGTAATACTTGTCCTGTATTAAATATGAAGTATGTTCTAGAAATATCTAAATAAAATATCTCATTTATACTTATGATTATATATAATTCCCAGATACTTGTGGTTTAGTTTTAAATAGCCACATTGCGTTCTATAATATTCAAAGTATATCAAAATATTTTCACGAACAAACTGATTCTGATGTCGCCCACTTTTTTATACACTGACTACTTTTTTTAGTAAAATATATAAAAGAGATTTCAACTGAAGGAATTTCTAATATTACAAAAAGGCATCTAATTTTAAGAAACATCATTTTTTTCCCAATCATAATAAAATTCAATTTGCACACAAAGACTGTAATATAATACCCATTACACAAAGCATAAGATTAGTCATTTGTTAATTCTAAGGAATGAAAAAGCCCTTACATCTTTCAACATAGATATGATTTCTTTTCATGATTCTTAACACCAATATTTAATGCATAATAATTTCAATTGCTTGACTTTTTTATGATAGAATTATTTTCTTCGTGGTCTTCATTTTCTAATTGCTCTTTGAAATACCGTCATAAATCATTTTTAGAACTGACACATCGGAGCAATTAAAGATCAATTTCAGAACTTTGATATCTGTTTATTCGAATAATATTTTTACTGTCGTACCATATTCCATCGAACCGTATTTCCTTTCATTATTAGTTCTGTGATGTTTTCACTTGTATTGTCTTAGTTCTATGTAAGAATTAAGACTCCTGTTAAAAGGTTAAATTATTAATTTAAAAGTGTAACTGATCTCATATTATATGCGACGATACTGTAGGTATTTCATTGTTTCTTAGACTTACTTATACATTCGATATTTTCTCTCTGTGTGTTGTTAGACTTGATTCAAATTTTTCTTAATCTTTGTTATGCTTCTCTACTATATATACCCGCATACAGGAGGTGTAACTGGAATTCATCCGGAATACAAGATTTAGTTTCTTCTGTTATCCTAAACTTAATGAAATTCGTACTTTCGAACATTTGTAACAGTTTACTTATCTTTGCTCTTAAATTACTCAAATATCAATTTTTTACAAGCTTCTGGCAGTCATTTTGAAATGTTTTTGTCAGTGTAATCTTTTTCTGTGTCACCTACAGTTAACCTCTCTTTGTCCTGCGACAAAGAGAGGTTAGTCGACGATCATCACTGCATAAAATAATACCAAGCAGAGTTGAAAGAACTTAGAGAATCAGGAGTAATAAATTCAAAGAATGCACACTTTAGAGACAACCTGTTTGTGTTGTTCTACTTATATTGCGTCTCTTAAATGTTGTTCTCAGAGGCTTAATGACTCGTCTCTTATCACATATTTCCCAATAACAAAGTTGATCAGTTGCAGTTGTAAAATTTTTCTGCTTGTGAAATATTTAAAAGACAAGAGTTTTTCTGTGTACGAAATCCTTCTTATCAGCAAAAATATAGGCGAAAAATTCACTTTTATAAGTAAACAGTTTATAAATTATTCAGTTTCTTCCCTTATGTAAATTTTCCAATATTTGCATTCGATATTTATATTTTAATGAATTTTATTTTATCTATGCTTTTATTTTATCTAACTTTTATTTTATAAAATTTTTATTTTATCTCATATTTGAATTAATACTTTCGATGAAACGTAGGTGAATTAGTCCCGGAAATCTATATATATACCGCTGGTATTCATAATGTTTATATTCGTTCATGATTGCTTCATAAGAAGAACTATCATAAGAATCAGTTCAATAAATCTGGAACAAAGAAAGCTCTATTCTAGGCCTGGCCAACCCGCGGGCCGCATGTGACCCGCCGGATATCAACCTACGGTCCGCGGAGCTGGGTCATCTGAATAAAGATTTAAACTTTTATTGTACATAAAAGTACCAAAAACCATTCCACCGTAAGTTGTTCGTATCATACCCTAATACCAAGGGGAATATCTCACTACCTGATTCAACTCTTTTCAAAAATTTTCTTTGATCTTGTTCAGAAACAATTACAAAGCTCGTTTTAAAAAGCGCTCAGGCCACCTGGTGCGGTTGAGCGATACACAATGTATAACTAAGCAGCAAGCTTACTGAAGAGTGCAGGTGTGCCTTACTAGACGTAGGGAGGGAATGCGACATAGCAGCAGCAAGCCTAATATATTTGCCTCAGAAGCGTATTGTTCCAGACAGACAGACTGCTCAGTGTCTTTCGATTGCTAATATTAATGCGCCAGTGTTTGTTACAACTACATGACATTTTTCAAAATTGTATTTCGTGTAAATTTAATTCACTAAAATGTAAATGTAATAAATTTTCGCGTATATTTCATTCACTAAAATGTAATTTCTTTTAATTTATAGCAGAATGTTCTTGGGTTCTCTAATGAGGTTCGGGAGGATTAGTCGCTTCCCCACAACTTGAAATGTGAAAGTTGTAGTAGCTCTTGAAGTGAGAATTTGAATCGGCATCGAATTCATCACAGGCGCGCGCACGCACGCACACACACACACACACACATATATATATAGATAGATAATGCAGCCGGCCTTAATAAAATGTGTTTCCGAAACTGCCCGTTAAGTCTTTTGGGATGGACAGGCATGTTCTAATAGTTGTAATACAGTACTCCCTCTATTATCTGGTACTCCGGCTGCCAGTGATCCGGCGTTTTTACGTCTATACTTGTCCCGAAAAATTATTTTATACCTTTTATTTCAATGGAATAATGTACGTTATCAATTCAAACATGTACATTTTTCTTTAGTTTTAGTTAATTCGTGCGTTTGACACTTTATTTGCTTGTACTGTATTCAACTTTATACGCAGTTATACAATGCTTTTCCTGTTTCAGTAAGTCATTATTGGTGGTTTTTCAGTAATATAGCATTTCGGGTAATCCGATGGTACTGTAATCCAATATCTCTGCCTAATTACCGAAAGAATAACGTATTCCCCTAATTTTAGTATTTCCTTAAAATATTATCTGTATTTAAGGCTTCAGAAGTAATGCATGCCATGATTGTGGTGTCGGCTCATTAGTATGGTATAAGGGGGGGGGGAGAAAATTTAATGAATAACTGTGCATCTTTTTAATGGAAATCAAACTCAGGTAGCTTATATAGGTAATCATCGCCTTATTTCTTTGGTCCTGATTAAAATTTTCTTCTAGGCAACGTCTAGGAATGATACAGATTGATTAAAATACTATCGAAAGTTATATTCAAAAGATATCATAATGAAATTTTGCCTTTGAATATAGATAAACTTAAATGTGGAGCATCTGTATGTTAAATAAAAAAAATATTATATTGATTCAATAAACCTGTAAGTGTATAACAAGCTAAATCATCTACAGTGAACTTGTACGGAAATGTATTTGAGAGATTTCAATATATTAAAACATTTTAACTGTACATGCACCTAAAATCTGATTAGACCTTCAATGAGCTTCTATTGGATCAAATCGTTAAGTTATTCATGAAATCTTCTGGAATTAATCAAAATAACTAACTCATAAAGAAAAAAAGCAAAGCAAAAATGACGATTATTTATGTCAAGAATGATTGCGACTGTGGAAGGATAATGAAGCTCTTTCAGCAATTTTCTTATCTCCCATGAGCGAAAAACAAAGCTCAGATACGAAATAATAGACCTCTGTTTACTGATATGAATTCTCCTTCTACCCAAGACAAATATACTGTCATCTCACTTATAAGTACATAGCATACTGAATTCTTACTATTTTAAATATGATTCATCATATCAAATATTGCACAATATTTCGAAGCTATTCTGAAAATTAGTTATACAACTACCATGTAAATTACAGAGTAAATTTGAAAAAGTGATGCTTATTTTGGAATGATAAAAGACAGACAGTAAAAACAAAAATTTCGTTCAATATACAATAATCTTTCCATTTAAGCGGGTAATTGGCTATTCGAGCAAGGCACATAAATGGAACTATTCATGCGCTTTTCCGTTCGTATATAAGAATTCATTCTATACTATCAAATACAAATTAAAGTTCTTACAGAGGTAAAAAAGTTATAATTATAGACTTTTAAAAACCTGACTCTTGCAACAAAAAAAAGCACTTTTTAATGCAATTTCATCTTATTTCCGTACATTTCCCTGAATTTGTGATTTCATGTCACGCATCCTGGTGACATCCGACTATGGTAGATCAAACGATGAAATGTTTATTTGCGTCAGAGGAAGAAGTATTGTAAGGAAATTGCGCTATTGAAACGTATACTTATACATAATTTGCTAAATGTCTTACAATTACTGCTAAATAACTCGCAAATTTTTTCCCTATAAGGATTAATACAACACACGCCCTTTTTTGTTCATAAATAATTTAAATTCAACTCTCAATGTTTCATTAAGATATAAGTATTGATGCAACTGGTGAAATTAACCATTCTTTAAAATCGTATTATAATACAAACAGAAACTTTTACAGGTGCAATAGAATCAAAATACTTATTAATTACTCTATCTTCATAATTTAAAATATCTAGGGTTTCATGCTAATTTTAAACTGTTTACAAAATGCTTAGAAAAAGTTCAAAATTACACCATGTAATATAAATTTAGTCATGATTGGCAATAACAGAGGAATTTCCCTATTTCAGTCTTTTGAAATTATTTTACTCTTATTTTGTAATGCATTTTTCAAAACATTGCGTCTAACAGAAATTTCTTCGTAAATAGACTGTTAATAGTTCTATTATTGCTTGAAAATAATTTTCCTGCCTTAATACTGCTATTATAACCAAATAACTACTATCAAAACAAAAATTGTGCTTCTAAGTGAAATGGATCCATCATCAGTACAATCATCTAATAAATCTAATTTCTCCCCTCAGGAACTTCTTCCACGAAGGCAAATGTCGGAAAAAACCTCCACCACAGCCACCAGAGGCTCAACCCATTCCAACGGCTCGTACCTCAACTATAGACAACATGAACAACGAAGATGGAGATTGCCAAAACACTGACAATGTTTCGGGGGATCCAGTCTCTTCTCGGTCTCGCCCTACGTCCGTCCAGTCACAGACATTCTCCATCCAGCTGCCATCTGCGCCAGAAGACGTGGAGGCAGTGTTGCAGACGGAAACACAGCAACAGACACTACTCAAATGCGAAAGCCCGCCCCCATATTGCGAGTCGGCCGACAGAAATGTAAGATGACTTAATTGTTGTTATTTTTAAATAATTATAGTTGTGTAAACTGAGAGAAGAGTCGATCAATTCATTTGTAATCCAGGCAATGTAATCTCTCAATCCTGGATAATAACTTTTGTTGCTCTATATCCCATTAACCAATCAATCAATCAATAAACTAAACGTAATTTGTGGTGATCACCATAGTAGAGACAATGTGAAAATAGAATTTGGAAATGGAAAATTTTAGAAATTATTCATATTAGTTTCTCAATTCAACTAAAACGACAAGTACGTTAAATAAATTTTTGGAAGGAAAAATTATTATTTATATTCAATGTATTGTAAAAAATCAGAAAAAGTCTCCCCTCAACGTTCTTCCACAGTAAATGTTTACTACATAAACTATGAAATCTGTTTACCTTCGCAAGCTTTTCTTGTTTTCTAAAGCGGCTGAGTTTGGACCAGAGGGATATAGATATATATACATATATACTAGATAAATCAAGTGTGTCCTTTATAAAGGACAAAGCAAAATAACTAAACAAAATTAATTTGGAGTTATAGAAAAAGTACAGTAGAGTGAATTTATTACGGTTTTCATAATTATTTTGAGATAGAAGGGCATACAAAATTTGAGTGTAAGGAAATCCAAGCACTTACTGATATTTCCTGAAATGAAATTATTAACAAATAAGCGAACGTTCAAGTAGCAAGAATACCATATAAGGAAATGAAGCCAAGTCCTCGGGACTATTCCAACAAATTGTTTTTCTTTTTTGAAAGCGATTCTTTATCTTATCATTCTTGGGATTTTCAGCACAGAATTGCTCTTCTGGACAAAATGCAAAAAAACTGTTGAAAGGATTATGTAGCATTTACGATGATACTTTTAATTTATTGTATTTGTAGTAATGACTGATTTAGATATTATGTGACTCTGGTTTAAAAAAAGTAGAGATAGAATATTTTCAAAGTAGGGGAGACGATCTTATGCTAATCAGAGTCTCATAAGATCAAGTCAGTAAACTATTATCCAGTTAGGTTACATTAATTCATTTGTAATTCTATGAGACACAATATTTAAGAAATGTCAAATTACACTTTAAAGCATATAGTCATATAAGAAACTGTCTGGGAGGGTCTCCTTAATAATTTTCGCAATTTTCTTAGCAATTGAATAAAATTTATATCATTGTCAATTATTCAAACGGAACTAAATTCTTACGATAATTAACTAATTAGTCAACTAACCTCTAAAAATATTTTAGTATAACGAAATCTTTTTTGAAAAAGAAGAATAATTAAGTAAAGAAAGGTCAAAATAGGCAATATTTTATTCCAATTTCATCTTTATTGCCAAAAATATGACGAGGAAACGTGAAGGGACTATATACTAGATTGCTAAGAGGAAACGATTTATTTGCAAAACCTTTCATTTTTTAAACTTCCCTTTAAGAAAATTTATCTAATTACTATACACTCCATGACTTCATTATTTTATATTATTCTGAGTGAAGCATAAGGTATTTTTTGAAATAAGTTGTCAGTTCAAATATAAAACATTTGCCTAAAATATTTTATCCGTTTCTTAAAATCGTGTTATAAAGGGACCGATAATTACAAATTGTAGGCTAGCGTATGGTCCCTTAATGTCCTCCCCCTCCCCCTTTTTTTTAATCTAAGTTTAACCATGAATATTTTTTGAACTATTAGATGTAATTATATTCGTTTTTTGGATTTTGGATCGTTATGGAACATAAGTATGTAAAAAAAAAAAAAAAATTAGTATTTTACAATTCTTTTTTTTATCATAACTTATTTAATAGATCATATTTTCATAATAATATTTTAGAGATTTTGAAATTTGAATAAATAATTATCGATCGACTGGCTTACTCGTCTTAAAAAAAATTTTGAAAGTAAAGTTTCATTTGGGAAAAAGTTTTTCAAATTTCTATAACTCAGCTAATTTTTCGGCAGAATTTCACAAAATTTCAAATTTGGGCTCATTTTATTATAATAAATTAAATTACGGGGAAAAATAGAATCCGTAACGAGAAAACCCTCTTTTATGAATTTCATAATTTTATTTCTTATAAGCTATTAACTCTAATATCAAATTTTTCAGCTACGATAAGAATTGCGAAAGTTATTAATGGCACCTCATTCTTTTAAAAACTTCATAAATGTCGATAAAAAGGTCTCTTTTTATGCATTTTGTACTTAAGATACACAATATCGGGTTTCATAAAAATTCGGTTATTAATGCTATACTAATAAACAATCACAAAGACTTTTAGAAACTTATAATTTGAAATTAAAAAAAAACTGAAACATCATTACAAATAGAATTTTTTAAATAAAATAGTAATTTGTAAACAGCAAAACTACGTTACAGTTGCCTTTTAAAATACAATTAAGTTCAAACTAATGAGTAAAATCTCAATAAGATAATTTAAGAACTAGAATCCGAAACAAACTTTAGCATTGAAATAATAACGGTACTTATTTATTTATTTTTTTAAAAAAAGGTTGCATCTCAGATAAAAATTGAAACTCTTAACGGACACTTCCAATAGTCGAATCAATTACAAGAAAAATTCAATACTGTTTATTTTATTGCATAAATATAATTTTTAAGAAATGATAAATTTCTGAGAAAATTTTATCCAGTGAAAGGGCTGCTGAAATGGACTCGATAGTTCAGTAAATTATTCGGCTGTTAAAATTAAATTTCTCTCTCAGTAGATTCAAATATATTATTCAAAATATTTTATTCTCTAAGTCTTCTTGGAAAAAGAAATATATAATAATAAAAAATTTCGTCAATTTGACGCTGTTTAAATTTTCTTAAAAAAATATAATTGTTTTAATCATTCACATTTTACGTTCTGTCAGGTAAAATTTGAAAGTTTTCTCTGGTACGTTTTTTAAAACATCATAAAATTGTACTCTAAAATCTACCTCAGCTTTGTACGAGTATTATTTAAAATAATGTTTAAGATAACAAAACAACAAATGAACGGGGACTCTTTCGTACTTCGTACCACAGCTGGATAAAACTGGCTGAAAAGTAAAATGTTCGAAATAAACTTAATTATATGATGAACATATTTATTAACTATTTCAGTTCACTTGTTAGTCTTTAAAAAGATTATTTTGATGTGATTATATAGAAAATATTTCAAATTTCATTCGTACATAAAATGCAACATTTATTTTGAAACATTAGTGAATATTTTTATTTTATATTTCTTTCAGTTCCAAGTGGATTATGGACCTCCCCCAACATACGAAGATGCCGTTCGAGGTACAGATACCAACGTACAGCAACTTTGGCAAACTGTATTCATAGTAGATCCAGTAGTACGAGAAAATGTTTAAAACACATTCTCTTAGTTTTTCTCCTCTAAAAAAGAGGAAACATTCGGTCATCTTTCATCAGAACATATCAAATCGTATTTTTTTTATCGCTTTTGATGTACATAGATTAATGTTTTTTATTATGAAATCGTCACCGAATTCGAAATGACCAGCTCAAAAGTGATGCGTCCAGTGTGATTTATGAAATCAATCGTGAAAGTTAAGTCATTTTTCTAATGGATTTGGTCATGGATGTTTTTGAAATGTCATGGACTGTAGTTGTTTAAAGAAAATGTTATCTCACTGTCTGGAACAGAGTGAAACAATTTCAGAACAATGAATTAACGGAAGATCTTGCCGATGCGATAAAAGATTTTTGTAATTCGCATGAGGTTTTGTATTTTCCGAGAGAAAAAAAAATTAGCGCTGATCTCATACTTAATATGAGCTGCCATATGTGTGTATTTGTCTTGTTTTTAATGCAGCTAAGTTGTATTTTACATATTTACAAATATCGTTTTTTTTATATTATTAAAATGCATTTTTGGAATATTTTCATGTATCTTCCTTTCACAAATTAATTTCAACGGTACTTTTTAATAATGCATAATATAAATAATATTGCTTGTATGAAATTTTCTAAATAGTCAATATCAGGGCAGAGTTTTGAAGACTCTTCATTTTTGTACTTTAATTTTTGCAGCACTGCTGAAGTTCCAACATGCGCAGTAATTACGCAGTAATGGCTTCTAAATTAAAAGAATGCTTACCACTATTAATTTTAGATTACTTTTCAATTTCTTAAGCATTTGTTATTTTTATTTTGAAATAATAGAAGAGTTTTTTTAAGATTATTTCAGAACTTTTTGGATTTTAAAAAACATCTATCTCAAACAATTACAATTAATAGTTAGAGTTCTTTACCTATTTTCGTAAAATAGTTGAATAAGTTTTCATAAAATTGAAAAGAAATTTGAGAAATAAATTCTTAAAAAATATTTTTCGTAGGAATGAGACCCATGCAGAATGTTTTTATTCGGTTTGAATTATTAAACTATAAGTAATTTTATTTTACGCGCACGCAATGCATTCGTGATATTTTTTTATTTCAGAAGGGGGGGAGGGGTAAATTTAGGCTCGCATCAGGTGACAAAAATGCACGCTACAACACCGGTGTTATTATAATTATTATATGCATTTTTTTTTTTTCAGTATTAAAAGCCAATATTTTTCGATTTTTTTTCCCCTAAAAAATATGGTATTAAAGATATCCTTAATTTTAGAAATGTTTTTTGTGTGCAAGAAATCATAAGAACTTTATTTTAAAATAATCGATAAGGATACTTTTCCGTTTTTTTCCCTCCTCAACTTAAGATTCATCGTTCTATGCGTTATCGCTTTCGGTAATCGATTCAATATCTTTAATTTCAAAAAAGCACGCATTTTTTTTTAACTTTAAGGACATATCTTTTATAACCATAACTGTAAATTGTAACTGCAATTGTAATATTGTAAATTACAAAAATAAATAATACCTAAAAAAATTTTAAGCAATAGTCGGGAAGTCGAAAATGCGTGTTTTATTATGACGAATCATGAGAAGCTCTGGCACGTGTAGCTAACAACTAACAGTTTCACTGCTTGCACTAATCGATAAACCCCTTTTGTATATGGGAATCAGGGAAAGAACGAGGGAGTTTATGTGTGAATGGTGTGAGCACTAAAGTTCCATACCGCCGACTATTTTGCAAAACCCCCAGATCCCTCCATTAAAAGACCAAAAAAAAAAAATGTTCTTTTAGACACCTATTAAATCTAAATTTTTCATTACATTTCATATTTTTTCCTGAAACACACCTACCACCCACCCCTTCTCATCTTACAGACCAATCACAACACTTCTTTCTCCCACTCACTACCTCACACTAAGTTTCTTCTACCAAACCAGCACACATGAAAGGCAGCAACCCCATTGGTCGGCTGTAACATCACCCTCACACCTGCTCTTCAGCTATACTAAGTTAGAAAGTATTTTAAACCATGATTCTTTTAAATTTCATGCAATATTATTATATTTTAATTTTTTTATTTTCACATTCTTAATAAATACTTAATTTAATATTTATTGTTTTTAATTTTTCAATACACAAAACGTAATTCTGGGCTTGGGAAAAAAAGCCAAAGTCATGCTTACAGTTTTTAATCACGACGTGGAGATTAAGAGCCTTTGGCTTCAGGCGCTCCAGTATCATCTTGTCAACCTATTTTAACAAAATCAGAATATTTCATTTTCCATTACTTTTGGTTTTAATTCGAATATACACACGTATCAGAATATTATCAAGCAATTAGCGTATATTTTTTCACGAAGACTAATCTAGAGCGATGTTACGTGTTTTGACAATCTGTACGCCTGCAGATAACCAGCGCCGACTAGTGAGAAATGTAAGAACCATACATTTCATTGTGCTTGTATTGAGACTGTGCTGATCGTACGTTTTTATCGCGAAGTGAGGAAATAAATAAAAAAAAAAAAATCTGAATTCAGAAGAAAGATAAGTGCTTAATGTAGTGAATTATTGAACACCAATGAATAATATAACTAGAAAGGTACGAGGGGAATAAAAACTTAAAATCGAGACGGAAGAAAATATGACTTCTGTAATATTTTGGCTTAAGACACTTTGTAAAAACCGTATTCTTTTCGAAAATCTTAAGCGGGTCGCTCATATATCTAAAAAGAAAAATGTTGTCTGCAGATCAGATAATATAATCGTTGACATTATTACTTTCTTTACATTACTTTTTGTTGTTTTATAAAAATTTCACGTTTTCCCTATGATATCAATTTGTACAATGTTTTTCAAGACAAAATGAAACAAATTATTATTTGGAACTAGAAATTTGTTTTAAGGCCCTGCATGTTAACTTTTACACTGGGCCCCGGTTTTGTTCGGGTCAATTAATGATAATCCTATTTCAGTGGGCGATGTCACTCCCTTGAGTTTCGAAAAAAATCTCCTTGCTGTCTGATACCGGCTGGCACTTGGTTTTTTTTAACGCCTGAAAAAGAAAGGAAACGTTGAAAATCGTCATTGACTCCGTATTAGCGTGGCAATTTACTTGAAATTTAAGAAATCAAAATAAATTTTTTGAACAAAGTGTTCTTCCCATCAAGGAAAAATTCCTTTTTCATTTATCTTTTACGCATAGCACACATATTTAACATTATAAACAGATCTTGAAATGGCGTGGGTTTGCGCCTCTAAGTAGAGATAAGTTTATCAAAAGAACTAAGCTATTTCCATCAACAAACACTACGTGTCTGTTTATTTTACATCGACTGCACTTTAATGTTCTAATATTATTATCTGCTTAATGAGTGAAAGTAGATTTTTACATAAAAAAGTTTTACAGCTCAAATTTTAGATACTATTATCTAAGTGTGGATAGAATAACAAATGTGAAAAAGAAAATTATGTGTTAACATTTTTAAATTCTTCAGATGTTTAAAATACTTTTTGTTTGTCAATATTCTGTTAAATATAATACCAAATGAATTATTAACCTATCTGTGATACACTGGTGTCCAAAAGTAAAGCATAAATCGTAAGAAGCTAAGAAAATGTGAGTATATATTAGTGAATTTGCTTGAAATAACTTGTGGAGAGTCATCTTTTGAGGTGAAATTTAGTATTTAAGCAGAAAGTGGATGCTTTCATGCTCAAAACACCTGCGCACGTTGGAACGCGGATAAACCGGAGCATTTGGGCCAACCAATTCAGATAGGTTTCGGGCTATTAATGTCGTAAGGAACGTTGGTAACAATTAAGGAGAACTAATCGTAGCATAAAGACAACAACTGGATATGTTTGCGAATCATTGGAATACTCGAATCCGGAAGATCATAAACCAAAAAAACTCAAATTCTGAATGTGCCTCAGTGTGTAATCGGAAAATTGTGGCAGAGATTTCAAAGGGAAGAAAATGTTTACCGCACTTTTAAACCAAGATTCATAACCCTTCGCCGAGACCGATATCTGGCAATAACCAAGTGACATCAGAGGATACGCAGTGTCAAGGAACTAGGTTCAACGTCTGTGGTGATTCAATGCTAAAGTTAATGGGAGTGCAGCAGCAGAAAAATTTTAGTCCTGGTTTTAAAATTTTGTAAAAGGAAAAAAACATATATAAAACGAAAATATATTCAGAAATTTGATAAAATTCTAACAGAACAAAATTAAACATTAGTTACATATTTAAATTAAAATCATTACAGTTAAAGTTTAATTTATTCATTTAAAAATGAAATCCATTCTTTTTGTTTTATTTTGAGCGAAAATATAAGTAATTCTCTCCGTGATCTCTGGATGCCAACTGAGGAAATTTTTCTCCAATGAAAGAACTGCAAGCGCATTTAGTCTTTCCGAATTCATACTGTTTCTTAGAAAAGTATTTATTTTTCAATGATGATAATCAGTGTTCTGCCTGTAATGTAGCCATGAAAACTGTCAAAAGGACTTTTATCAGTTTACTACAAACATCATCTAGATTATTGTCCATAATAAACTTTAATAGCTCAGTAATTTTGCAATATTCATGAATATCAGACCTACAATAGAATAATTTTAGTTCAATTTCAAACTTTGCTTTGTCAATCAAGGGATAAGCTTCAATAATCAGTATTATCTCTTCTGGGGGATGTTCATTCCTAATATTAGAGAACCATTTCTTGTTGAACAATTTAGCTACTACTAAATGCTTAGAGGAAGAATATCAGTCCATTATAGCAACACATACACAATCACACACTTCATTAGCTTCTACCGTGAGTGTCCTTGAAGGATTTTTTTTTATTTCTCGATTATAAAATAGCATTTTTGAATTTTTTGTTGCATAATCATTAATTTTAAACACACCAATTCCTCGAGATTGCATTTAGACCTAAATTATTTCAACAAGAGGCGCAATCTGATGAGAAAGCTCTAATCAAAACTTAAAATTACTATCATTCAGATATTTTAAAATTCCTGTTACTTCTGCAGTGATTTGATTGAATTTATCAATCGAATTGAAGTATTTGATATCGATTGAATTTCAGTAAAGCAGTTTTTTAAAAGTTGCAAATTTTAATGAATTCTGTTTAAGGTCTATGTATTGCTGTTCCACCTTGTAGAAGATGAACGTGGAATGTTAATTTCTATAAGCTTCTTGAGAATGGACACACGTTTTGGTGATCATGAGAAGAATTTGGAATAATTAAAATGTTAGAAGAAAATATTCTTACATTTCGAGGAATACTTGCCGACTTTCTCGCTATCAAATTATATTGATGTGCATAACACTGAATGAAATGTACATAAACTGCTTATATTTCTGCTTGAACTCCTGTTCTTTGTCATTCATGACGTTTGCTCCATAAAATATCTGAGCTATAAGTTTTTGTCCATTTCCTTGAAAAATTATATCCAATTATTCTAAAATTCATTTTGATATGTCACCTGCAGTTTAATTTTTTAGAATAAAGAATCACCAAAAATGCTCAAATATTTCTCCATTCAAAACGTGCCGTAGAACAAAAACCATTTGTTGTGTCAGCCATGATAGTTACAAAGGAAACTTTTCTGCTTTCCTCCTTTATATGTTCATGGTATATTTGTAGCCGATAGTCTCAAGTATCTCATTCTGAATGGTCATAGAAATATCTTTGAATACTGCAATAGTTTATAAGTGATTCTTCAGACCTGAATCTAATTTAAATGCAAAATTTACTAATCCTCTAAATTCCCCTGGATTTATTGAATCGCCTTTTTTCATGATTTCTACGTAAAGGAGTTTCAAAGTTTCTGCAAAAGAAAATGTAGTCTATTATTTTGGACAAAATATGTATTTCTTAGTTCTTTTTGACCTTTATATTACGCTCATTGATTGAAAGTCTGTATGCTTCACTAAGTTTCTCTCCTTGATACTTAAGGTTCCTAAAAGTTGCCGTGAAACTACGTCGTCAACATACTTCTTTGACTTCTCATGCTTTTCCATTTGATCTTTCTTTCTTTTTTTTTTTTTTTTGTATTTCTAAAAACGTCTTTTGTCCATGTTATATCACTTCCAAATAGCAAACAGTGCATTTTTACTTCACAGCCACAAAGTCAATTTTTTTGATGGTACCATTTAGAATTATAGTTACTAATATATTTCTTGTTGCTTATGACTGGCTGAGATAGTAGAATATCAGGTGTCGAACGACCTTTTTTCTTAACTGTAACTTTCTTATACAGAGACTACTGAGAAAACTTAAGCTGTGGAAATTCACTTACAGTTACAAAAATTTCTTGGTGATGTAAGGCCGTAGTTAAAGCTTTCTGTTAATTAAAAGAACCATAAAAAAGGGAAAAAATACAAGAATTGGAATACTGTATATGGGTTTGAAGCACAACATACGCTAAATGGGGGGGGGGGGGCCGCTACATTCCACTAGCATGCCTGAGTCGGCACGGCGGGAACGACAGTGTTCTCTCTCCCTTACAGCCTTGCAATAAGTATCCTATATGCGCATGCGCGATACAATAAAACACCTCGCCATTGAAACTGTGAAGCGCACAGTTCCATTCAAAGATTTTTGTATCCTTTTCATGGATTATTTTTTTCCCCTTTTTTGATTTGAAAGGCGGTTATTGACATTAAACTTTAAGACTATACATTTTACAAGTATAAAGAAAGAATTAAAGAAAAAAAGCATTTATTATTATGTTAAATGTTATCGATAGATAATATCACGAGTATATTGGGGGTGCTGCAATTCCACAGTGCCTATACACGAGCCACCACTGTTCAACACTCACCACCGCAGCAAGAGTACGAGTTTCCCGCTATAATATTTACAGGCGATGCAATCATGTTGGTCTTAAAACCATATGATCAGCAATTTACAATCTCCTCATATCTACGCATAAATATGCACGTTTAAACTGGAGTTCAGAATCATGGACCAATTGATATTTAGTGACGCTTTAGTCTGAACACTGATTCTCATCGGCCAACAATATGACGAGAACGGGGAACTCGTTTTCCTCCGGGAAGCATTACGGAACAATACCGTTTACCGACAAAGGGATTCAAGGTATGGGCAGGTATCACACTAGATGGCCAAATAGATCTCTATATTTTTGAGACGAAGTTTGCGGCTACTTAAAAGTACAGGGATGATGTTCTTGAGCCTTTGGTTCGCCTATTTCGAGTTTTCACTTGTAGCATCCGCTGGAAGACTGATATCCATATTAACTGTGCGCTGAAGGCTTTACGAAGGATATTTGTACACAAGACATCCATCATTATGTACACTCTCACATACTTCGCCACCAATATAAAAGGTTTAATTGGGAATGCATTCATGCCAATTGGAGTACAAATCAATAATGACATACATTATTTTCTGACGAGTCCATATTTTGTTTGAAAAGTGACTCAGAAAGATTGTTGGTATGGCGGAAGTGGAGAACCAGCTTTTATCCCAGTCATATCCATGAAAGAGACAGATTTGGAAGCTTTAATGTATGCTTGTGAGCAGGTATTTTTTTGGTGTGGTCTCACAGACATGTATATCATCCTAAGAGGTGCCGTTAATGCTCCATAATAAAGAGACAACATTCTTGTTCTTTATTATGTTCGTCTCCACGCAGTTGCAGTGATTACCCTTTCATTCTGATAGATGATAGTGCTAGATCCCACTGAACAGGTTATCGAGGAATTATTTTTGAGATGAGACTGTTGTGCGTATGCGTTGGCCAGCAATTTATCCTGACATGCACCTGATTGAGAGTCTGTAAGAGGATGTTATTAGTACATTTAACCTGCCCCTAGAAACTCTTGAATATCTTTGAGCTTTCTTGATAAAATCAAAGCCTTTGCTGCCTATTTAGATAATAAACACTCGTATTTTTAGACTGGAATATCGCTATAAGGCCTGTACAGATGATAGAAGTGATGACACTCCATATAGAATCTTATCACATTGAACTTAGATACTACATTTTTTGGTATATTGTGTATTGATACATATTATGTATTTTTTGATATTATGTGTATTTTCAATATAGAAGTTAAGACTATTGTTTTTATTTTATACAAAATTTGTTAGGCTCCACTTGATTAACGTTTTTGTAAATTTCATTAAGTTCCAAACAGTAAAAATTTCGCATGCACGATATATATATACTCGTATATATGATGATAAATTAAATTTACCTTCTCTGTTTCTTTTTACGAGTATTTAAATTTTTAAAAGGGCCTGCCTTTTTAAAATTAAAACTACATAGACTTCTACTTTTAACAAGCATATTTCTTTTAAAAATAGCATGATTTTTAAATTATGTATTTTTTTTAAAAGAAGGCTCCGCTAAGTTTGATTTTTTCTCTCCCTTTTTAATGATTCAATTCAAAAATCCTTTTGTCCGATTCTTCATTTTATGTCTAAATATGAAGATAAATTTTATATGAACACATAATTTGTATTTCAAATCACGAGATTGTATCAAATACATACGAGGGGGAAATTTTTTTGATTGCTCAAAATGTCATGATTTTTTTGCAAAGCACTTTTATGTATGATATACATATGTATTAAATATTCATACCGATTTTCATGAAGATTAAACAATAACTAGAGATGCTTGAATTTTAATTTATTTATCTCCTTAAATAACGTATATTTACTAATAAAATTAGTAATCAAATACATGTAATTGCATTATTCACATAATTACAATAACTTTTACGTTGAATTTTTATATATTGAAATTAGACGCATCTAAGAGAAACTTATGACTATGTTCAAATTCTTTTTTATCTACATCATTAAGTTGTTATCATTGAACTCTGTTAAAAATCTATCATTAATTTTCGGTAAGAATAATAACTAGTAACTTATACACCTAGCATCCAAAAAGAAAGTGAACATCTCTTTCATCCCTACGTAAGTGCAAGTGAATATAAAAAAAAAAATTCATACCGAAAACATATTTGCAATACAGTGAGGGGCTCACCGTCCTTGACGTTCAAGGTACATTACACTTTAGCGTACCGTGGGAAAAGGGCTGAGTCCTCACCCCAATCGATTGGCAAAGGGGAGCTATCACAAACAGTATTGAAAGAGGTCACATAGAAGGTCACTGAGTTCTCTTAGGCAAAGTACGGCAGATGGTCCAAATCGCTTGGTAAATATGAACTTTTCCCCAGGACACGCAATTGTGCTTTATAAAGAGAAAACAGACACCAAAGGCATATGTTGGGTGTAATCTCTTCTCTAACAGCCTTTTATTAATACCGGCCGTGTTTAGAGTGAGTGTCTCAAATTTTAGCTTCTAGGGAAAATGTAAAGGGAAAATGGAGAATTATATCATATTTTAATCAATTAAATATTCTCATTTCATTCGATTTTTACAGAAGAACCTCTTGAAAGGGACGCCTCTATTTAAGGAACAAAAAGGCTGTTTCGGTGGTTGTCCCTTATTGAGAAGTACTATCGTGGGTATATATATATATACACGTGTGTGTGCGTAGTTAATGTTAAATAGACATAATTTTTGATGTGTATTTCAGTTCATAATGAATTACAAATTATATCCAATAAAAATCAAAATGAAAAAAATCAAACCTATAAAACTGCAAATATTACAAAATTAAATTTAACATATAGTTAAAAAAGTTTTAAGAAACAGAAAATTAAAAAAAAAAATCTTCAATTTCAAGCATACAAAATATTATGAATTAAAATGTCTCCAATTGCTGAAAATATAGTATTACGGAATATTTAAGAAAAGTATCAGTACGTAAAAAATTAAAAATATAAAACCTTTAACTTTAAAGCTCACAACGATGTTTAACTATCAAAACTTACGAAATATATCTCAATAGAAAAGGAATAAGGAATTAAGTTCAAAAACAGAGATTATGAAATTCTAATATTGTCTCTGACTTCAGACTAATAATAGTGTGTTTATACTACTATTACGGATCTAACTATCATACCTTCAAAGAATTACATTACAGCAAGATAGTACAAAACCAAAAATAAAGCAGAAATTTCAATTCGAAACAATAATTCAACCAAAGAAAATCGATAGTAAAAACAAATGAAACAAATTCATTTAAATCATTCATAAAAACAGTCATTTAAAGGATTTAAATGATTATTTTTAATAGATTAAATTAACCTAATCCATTAAAAAAAAATCTTAACTTAAAAAGAGTTATAAAACTTGGACCTCCAAACGACAGCAAAAGTGGTGTTTTTAAACCTACTTTCAATATGGTGCGATAATGCATTTTATCAAGATAGCCTTCATTTCCAAAATACATTTGATTGATTTTACAAAGTAAAATAATATTTACTCACACACACACAATTTACTTATCCTACCAATTGTATAAACATTTTTAAAATACGTTTATACCAATGAAATAAATATAAAAAATTTACAGTAATAAATAAACCTTCTTAAATATAATTAAAATTCATAAATTTGTAATAAGAAGTAAATATAAAAATAAGTTGTCATCAAGTAACAAAATTTTTAATAGACGATGATCGTTCATTAAATCCTTAGAAAAAAAAATAGAAAAACAAAATATTTTAGTAAATTAAAAGAAATATATATATTTTTCGGCATAATCTCCTTTTTAGCTCCATATACTTTTCCAAGCATTTCTCCCACTTTTTCAAGGCATCTACTAAATAAGATTTCAGAAGGTCATCCAAATAGGCATCTGTTTGAGCGATGACCTCTTCATTCGACGTGCAACGTTGTCCGATGAGCCATTTTTTTTTTAAGTTTGGAAATTAAAAAAAAAATGTCACTGGGAACCCAATTCGGTGGATGTTGTAATAATTCGAACTTTACTCCCATAATTTTGGCCACCGAAACTGCACAGGTGTACACCTGAGTATTATCTTGATGGAAGAGGATCTTTTTCTTCTTACAATGAGGACGCTTTTTCTTGATTTCTTCACTCAATCGGTGCAATAACAACGTATGATACTCTCTCCAGTTATTGTTTTTCCTCTTTCCAAATAATTGATATAGATGATTCCGCGTATGCCTCCTGCACTCCCCACGAAAAAAAACGTAGCCGATTTCCCCGTCTTTGCTTTCTTCGGAGCCCGTTCGCCTTCAAAAACCCAGAACTTTGACTATTCCTTTGTCTCTGGAGTATAGTAGTGTATCCATGTTTTGTCCATAATTATGTATCGATACAGAGACTCGTCAGGATTGCCAAAATAGCTTAAGTCGACCACGCGATTGAGTTTATTTTCCACTGAGAGCAAAGGCAGCACCTAACTTGCCGAGATTTTTTACACGCCCAATTTTTCGTGCAAAATTGAAAATCCTGTATCTTGATATGACATTGGCCTCAACTATTTCGCGCACTTTGATTCGTCGATCTCTCAAAACCATATCGTGGATTTGGCCATCATTCTGGAAGTAGTCATGAACTTCATGTGATGTGAACATATGCCATTAACTTCCTCCACATCAACTTTGATCTATTTTGGTGTTAAACCTTTAAATTAAAATATTTCATCACCACTCGAAACTCACTTTTTCTCATTTTTCGAAATAAACGCTAGTTATTGCTTCAATCGACAATAAATATATATATATATATATATATATTTGTATGTGTATGTAGTATTTGAATAAATCGCTGATTGTAATATTAGAGAGGGCGCTAGTTCAGTCAGACGAGATCATAATCGAGCGAGTCAGACGACAGGGGTGAGTAAGTAAGAAGAGTGACTTTGTAGACGATTACAGACGATGTAGCACTTAATTAATTGTTTTGTGCTCATGTAAATGTTAAAGTGAAATCTTTTCAATACATGTTGTAAATGTCCAAGCGTTTTTTGATTTTGGCCAGCTATCTAAACACGATAAAATAGGGACGCCATATATATATATATGTGTGTGTGTGTGTGTGTGTGTGTGATGATTTATGTGTGAAAATAAAATAAAGTATAAATAAAAAATTTTATAAGAAAATCAAAATTTACTTAAACATCATAACAATCCTGTAAACCTATCAAAGAAGAAAAAGAAAGTCATAAATAGAAATAATTAATATAAAATGCAGTCTGGCTGTGAATTAACAACGCTTAGTAAAACATATTTAATCGATTCAAACCATCAAACTCAGAAAATTACTTTAGATCAAAGTGGCTATTACCAAAATCAACTGAACAACGGATACAAACGCATCGAAAATTATATATGAAAAAAAGAGAGTAATAGTTAAAGATATCCTACAATTTCTTTTTAAAAAATTCGTTACTTTGTAGGAACCTACAATTTCAAAAATATTTAGAAAATATAAATTATTAATACAAATAATATTATTTTAAAACTGACACCCCTTTTCCCTACCGCATAAATATTACAAAAATCTTTAAAATTAATGCAAAGCATTAAAATTGGTAAGCTTTCATAAAAAAAAAAAGTTTAAATTTAAAAAGTAATGTCATACTGAAATTAAAGAAAAAACATTATTAAAAATTTTAAGTTGTGTCGACATCTATTGACTGAAAGTTAAATTATTCGAGAAAAAAAAATTTTTTTTTTCTTGGGTTTAATGTTTAAGATTTTTAAGTTTTTTTTTTTTTTTTTTTAATATAAGTTTATCTCATATTATAACTTCTTTTAAAATTCAAAAATGAATAGAATTTATATCATAATTTATTCTTATTAACCAATAATTGATATTAATATATTTAGCAAGTAGTAAATCAATTTTTTTTAAAAAAAAAATATTGGATATTTATTAATTTTACAATCATAAAATTTCTTAAGATTAAAAATTTTGTCTGAAATTTTTGTAGCAATGTTATTATTGCTTTGTATATAGCTATAATTAATATTTACATTAATAAATATCAAGGGTGGGGAAATAGAAGTTTTTCTGTGGTCCGCCACCTTGAACTGAGATTTCCTTACTATGCAAGAAAATTTGTCTGATATTTTCCACTAGGGTGCCAATACGCATGCGTAGAATTTTTCCGGTAGATCTGGTTAATTTCCATTTTGTCTTTGCAACAGTACATAAAAATTTCCAATTTTAATGAAACCATGAAACCTCCTAAAAGTATTTTACTTAAATATAATTTTTTTTAAAAAAAAACCTCCCCCTTTACAAGATTATCAGTATCGATGTAATTAAAAACGTCTTCAGAATCGAAACAGTGGATTAAGTATTTTTTTTATTTTGAATTTGTTTAGTTACATAATACATCTTTCAAATAATTACATCTTACAAATATCCAATAAACATCTGATTCATTGTAACAACTTACCTGCATTTGTAATATAAGCGTCAGATTCATTGGAAACTGTTCTAAATTTAATGGGGTATGTATGAAACTTAGGTATTAATAATTTAGTGTATATTTCCTTTTATTAATATGAAATCCAATTTTAGAGTGCAGTTAAAAAATAATTGAAACAAACAAAAGTACATTAAACAATACAAAAAGAAATCAAAAACTGAAATTTAAAGACTAGTAGTTATAACACAAAAGAGTTGAAAGAACGAAATATAACACCATAATAAAGATTTAAAAAATATCTAAAATTAAAGATTTTTTTGAAACGTTAAGATTTATATAATAATTATATACACCAATTACAATAATTTTTAACTATAAAACACACCCGCAAAAGAGACACAGTAAGACAAGAGAAAGTTGAAAAATGAAAAACTTTTAAAAATAAACAAAATGGAAATAAAGCTATTTAATACTGTTACTGGCTTAGGAACAGTGAAAATGCTTGTATTAATGATCAAACATTCATAAACAGTAATCGCTTCATAAAGAAAGATTAAGCCTAAATTTGCGAGTCATAGAGAATAAAACGTACAAAGAGAAAAGATTCAGAAAAAGGAAACCGCGTATTTGAAAAAGCATAAACTATAGAAATCAAAAAATCTAGACTGCATTAAAACAAAGAAAAAGAAGAAAAAAAAAATGACAAAAAAAAATAATAATAATAAAATCTAAATGAATGAAAATTAACTCTCACAAAATTTAACCTATATTGAAATAGTCATGTCGTCAAAAGTTATATTTTGCCACTCGGAAAAATAATTATCTAAAATCTAATGCTATCATCAGTATACAAAAGTTATATATTGAAAAACCAATACTGCCATCTATGTGCCAAAGTTTGAATTTTAAAAAAACACAATGCTATCAACTATATTCTAAAGTTATAACTAAAATCTACACAGTAAAAATGAAGGTGTTTATAAAAACAATAGAAACACGTTAGATTTATAAAGAATATTTTATAAGTATGGTGTAGGACCGCCTTCAGCGTGTAATACAGCTTGGATTCGCCTAGGAATTGATTCATACAAGTGCTGAATAGTGTTAAGAGGAATATTGTACCATTCTTCATGGAGATATTGTGAAAATTCTGGGAGAGATGCCTGTGGAAGATATCGAAACCGTAATGAACGCTCTAAAATAGACCATAGCGGTTCAATTAAACTGAGGTCGGGGGATTGTGAGGGCCAAAGTAAATGTTTAAATTCCTCCTCGTGTTTATCAAACTATGATTGGACAAGTCCCGTTGCATGGACATGTGTATTACCACCCAAGAAAATTCCATCTCCTGCAGGAAAAAAAGTTTGCATCATTAAATGGACCTGATCAGCTAAAAATTATCTATATTTCTCCCCAGTGATCCTTCCTTTCAGGATTACGATTGGTCCAGCAGAAGACCATGACATGGATGCCCATTTCATGAGATATCCACTTCCATGCTTGGTAGCTGGAAGGAGACAATCACGATAATACGTTTGACCAGGTATCTTCCAAATGTGCACCCATCCTGTTGTAGGGAAAAGTGTAAAAGACGATTCCTCAAACCATATTACTTTCTTCCACTTATCAATCGACCAGGTTTTGTGAGTGTGACACCATTGTAGACGACGTGTGAGTGTGACAAATTGCTTGGGAATTGCTGCTCTGCCGTAAATGTTCTGTTTATGAAGGTGCCTTCTAACTATAATCATTGACACTGGGGAATCTGGATGCTGGCTGAGCTCTGCGGTCACCTTAGCTGCAGTTTTTCGCTTTTTAGACATTACTTCAATACTCGTAGGTCTCTTTCACTGAGCTTCTCTTTCCGTCCCCTATTTTGCTTTGCCGAGCTTGTCTTGCCGCGCCGTGTGTATGCTGCCATGACTTTAGACACCGTACTTCTAGAAATGCCTAAAAGTTGGGATGTTTCGGTCACACTTGCTCCAGCTAGACGGGCTCCTATAATTTGGCCTCTTTGAAAAACTGAGATGTTCGACATCTTACGCTTTTGAAAAAAAAAATCCAAGACTTAAGAACTTTAATAAAGCTACTACATACTACCAGAATATACGCATTTCTATTTATAAAAAAATATTATATTTAATGCTTACGAAGCGCATTCAAAAATGTCATTTTCATTCACTGGTGTTTCCATTATTTTGATAACCATCTGTATTTTTTAAAAAGTGTTAAAACAAATGAAAAAAAATAATTAAAAAGAAGAAAAATCAGAATAAACATAATTCTTTTAGAAAGAAAATCATTCAATTTTATAATTATTATATTTTAAATTGGTTTTCATAGAAATTTGATCAGGTAATTGGTTTGAATGCATGTGTTATAAAGTTTATTCAAATTATTTTGAATATCTAAGAATTATTAGCTAATTTAATATTACGTAAGATATAATTGTATGAAGTATTACTGGAAATCAATAAACTTAAATTACTTTCAAAGAAAGATATTTTATTCGCAAAAAAAAAAAATGATTACCATCCCTTTTGTCAAAAACACTACTACATATCTCTTGATCCACAATTTTTAAATTAATATCTTAAGTATTCAGTTTCATGAATAATTTATTACTTTGTATTAGTTTTAAATAAGAAGGATAAAAAGACAAATCAAGTTTAAATTCTGAGCAAAAATTGTTTTGAAAAAATATTAGGTCACCAATGTATCCAAAAAAAAAAAAAAAAAAGTTATAAAATTTTGTTTATAGAAAGGGAAATATATATATTAGCAAGACTATTACTAGAAGTACCACAATGTGGTATATTTTTAATATGCTTAACCTCTTGAGACCCAAGACCATATTCTTTGAGCATTTCCCCGCTAATTTGAGATAGATCCTCTAAAAAATAATAGAAAACAGTATATATAGCCTTTTTTTTTTTAAAAAAAAAGAGAGAAACATAATTTTTGGCTAGTTCATTATAACAAACATTAGGTCTTAGTCTTGTAAAAACATATGTTACTGATTAAATATATAACATAATTTCACTATTCATTCATTTAAAATTGTATAATAGCTATATTTAATTTTAAAAAAAATAAGTAAAAGTATAATAAAATCGAATTCAAACTGCTGACATACCTTCAATTTTTGCTTTCTTCTTGTCCGCCATTTTCAAATGCTTTTGGAACAAGGATCCCACCAAATAATTTTAAGTTTTGCTGAATAGATGACAGCACTGGGCTGTCCAACACAATGGAGTGTCGGATTTTAGGATATAAAACTGTAAATTCTTTCTCTGCATATAAATTAAAAATGTCAAATAGAATGGGCTTTGGTCTCAAGAGGTTATATTTTATATCATTAAGTATCATATATTTTTGCTTTTAAAACTATATTAATTAGAAATTTAAATTTTTAATAAGAAATTGAACTATTATTATTATTTTTTAAAATAACAAAAACAACTCTAATTATATCTTCAATATCTATCGAATCAAACAAATCTTCATAATCGTAGTTATATATTGAGTAAGTTTCTTTATCATAAACATATTTAACAATTTCATAACTGTTTTTACAATAACTATCTTATCAAATCCAATGTTTTTTTGCAAAATATTTTGTTAAAATTTACCTGTTTTAGTAGTGTAAGTATTAAAACCATTAGTAACAGTTCTAAATTGAATAGGCGCTTTATGAAATTTAGGAATTAAAAAATATGAAGAAATTTTACATTATTAATATGAAAATTTATTTTCTGAAAGACTAAGCTTTAATCCCATAAAAAAATTTCTCTATCACTATTTGTAATTTTATAAAATAATCATTTTTAAAAAGAGACTTATTAGTCAGACTAATTTTCATAAAAAACCAACATAAAATTTGACAGGTCAAAGTTGTAACATGACATTCTCTATCGCTATTTGTAATTTTAATTTTAAAAAAATCTCTATTAAATAGATGTTAATTAGTCAAAGTAGTAATTTACCAGAGGACTTGATCAACATAACAAATAATAAAATTATCCTGGAGTTTTTTTTATTGAATTTTTTAGATCTTTAATATTAGTGCTCTCTCTTAAGTCTGACATTTCATATGCTTAATTTTTTCATTTATATAGTGTTTCCATTCCATAATGCTTCAAATGGTAAACTATATTTAATAGCCAAATCAGTTAAAAATCTATGAATAACAACATACGTTTTTTTTTTTCTTAATATAAATTTCATTCTCAGAAATTATAAATCTTACACCTCTCTCTACACACATCTTTATTCATAATATCACTAAGATTTTTATCTTTTGCAATATTTAAATTACCAATAATTACGTACTGGTATTCATCATTTGTAAATTCATTGTAATCTTTACAGTTGCAAATATCATTGATCTGTAAATAATCAGTATTATTATAGTTATAAATCAAACATTCCACATTTTTAATAAATTTAAAACTTTTTTAATTTTAATTTTATGAATAGAATTAATTCTTTATGCTAATTGAGAATATTAAAATTAATATTATTAAAATATGTATTCATATATTTAATAATACAGTAATCAGCGTTTTTATTATTTTTATTTTCTGTATTACTTGATCCCTGATTATATTTTTTAACTAAAAATTTAGTGATAGCTTAAATAACATGTATAACATAGCACTTCGTAATTTATTTTCATTAAAAATAAATTTCCTTGAAAATTTAGTTTCTTTTTTCTTCAAATTAAATTGAAAGTACAGTTATTCAAAATGAATAATTCGATTTCAGAATGCTGTATTTTCATAAATAAATGACACAGAATAATAAGTAATACATGAATACAAAGGGGGGGAATGAATGTTTTTTTTACAAGTGTTCGATATAACTTCCTATAATTACATATATCATGTCAAGGCACTATGTAAAGTTCTGCCCAACATGTTGTAAATTGTCAGTGGTAATTGATTGTATAGATGGCTGAAATCCATTTAGTTCACATTAATTTTTGTGGGTATAATGGTGTCACATGCATATTACCTTTTACAAAATCTCAAATGAAGAAATCGTATGGGGTCATAACAGGTGTCCTAAGTGGTTAGGTGTGTAACATCAAGTCATCCGGTCTACTATGACAGAGACCGATTAAACTATATATATATATATATATATGCGTGCTTGGGGCTCTGTCTAAGTAACTAAATTAGTCTAGTTAAAAAATCGGATCTTGAACATTTACCACATTTAATTAAGACATTTCACATTGAGATTCACACAAACACAAAACATTTACAAGACATTTTGAACATGGTCTTCGATGTTCCGGGACGTCAACAAAATCGTCCTTCCTGGTTGATAGCTCACCTCGTCTGACTCTCTAGATCAGTGTTTCTCAACCTTTTTTTTTTTTTTTTTTTTTTTCTTTTTTTACTATATCTCCTATAAGCCTTTTAAAAATTCAATGTCCTCCATTACATATGGGTATAAATATACACCCAACTCTTTTTTTACACGATAGATACATTCCTCACAAAAACATGCAAAAAAATTCGTGTAAGAAATACATGCGACGTATGGTAAATTTGGGGATATGCTCCACAACTTAAAAAATCGTGTAAGATGAAAAAACTAAATATTTTCCCAAAACACTGAGCAAAAAAAGTGATAATGAAATCCATATTACATATTTATAAAACAAAAATAATTCATTTTTGCTACAAATTTTTTTTAATTAGTACACACTGAAAATTTATTCTATAGGTCATGCAACATATAAAAATTCAAATTGAAACTAGGAATAAAACTTTTAGCTAACAACTATTCATCGCTACTTGATAAAAAGCCTGCACATTTATTACGAACTGGATCAAAAATGCTATCATAAGTAGATATGTCAGATGTGTCAAGCACAACTGTCGACTTTGATGCAAATGAAGAATTTCGTTCATTATTAACGACCTCTGCTGGTTTTTTTGCTGTTACAAAGTATGTTATTAGTGACTTCTTTTTTCTCAAGTTGCATATATAATTCTTGATATCCTGCTATACAAGATTACGTTGAAATTTTAATGCACGCTCAATGTCAGGATTATGAGTAAGAAAATGTTACATACTTGTAGGAAATATCAAGCCCTCACGAATTAAACCAACTGTTAATAGATGAATTAATCTTCGACGTTGTCATTATCGTCTTCTTTATTATCATAAACTGTCATAAATTTGATCAATCGGCCTCCTCTAAAGGGCTTCTAGAATCAATTCTTCTATTCAGCTGTTAGCATGTTGTTAAAACATCACCACCAATTACATTTGATGGAATTATAATTTCAGAATACACAGCTGATTTTTGGACTACGAAACTTCCACTTTTGACGCATGTTAGCAAAATATTTTTTCCAACTAGTATCTAAGGTCTATTGCCCAACTGTTTGATGGCAAAAGAAGCATGTGTAATACAATCCATAGTAGTAAATTTTCTTGATGTTTCCAAAACAGTCAAATTTCTTTCTTCCACTGAGTCTTAAATATATTTAAACATTTGCTTTATGAAGTACATTTTAAATGCTGCTATAATACCCTGATCGAGTGCCTGAATCAATATATATATATATATATATATATATATATATATATGCACAAATGAATTTCGAATTGCCCCCCTTAAGAATCAAACAGCCCCCTTGTGGGGCGAACGCCCCACGTTGAGAAACATTGCTCTATATCTATCTCGTCTGACAGAGTCTACGCCCTATATGTTATCAGTAGTTTATTCTAGTTCTGAATCTTAAGCCATCCTGGAAAAAGGTGACCTCATCTTCTTAACTTCAACAAAAAGCTACATCTATGTCTCAACCTGAAAAGGGAAAATTCAAAAGTAGTAACAAAGTATGATGATTAAATGTCATCTATTGTCCTTGGAATATCATCGTTTTCGGAAATCAGCGTCGTCTTTGGAGTATCATCGTCTTGTTTTGTCATCGGCTTCACTTTTCTCTTCTTTTTTGCTAATGTTTTCAAAACACATAAAAACAGCCAAGTTTGGGAGAATAATCATAAATGGGGGGGAATCATAATCGGTAGATACACAGTCAAATAAATGAAATATATAATGGGATATTTTATGTTCCACACCATCTTTTTATAAATTCCGCACAAATTGTTGTAATTAGATCATATGTTTATTTTCTTTGGAACAATATTCTTCAAATTCTTGTAACTTTAAAGCAGTGCCACGATCGGAAATTATTCTTATAAGAATAGTTTCGGATCGCGGCACTTCCAAATGTAGTTTTTCTGCATTTCCATTTTAGATATAACTTCAGCTGATGATGTAGTGGGATATAACTCGATGAATTTTGTAAAGCCGTCAATAATCGCCAAAATACGATTATAATTTTTTGCTGTACTTTCTAAGGTCCTAGGTGATGATCTTTGTGATACGTATATAAAGTTAAATCATCTTTATGAATTGGATGAGAAATCCTTCCTGCTTTCCTTTTTTTTCGATCGACTAGGATACAATGCACAAAATTAGCTATTATTCTTTCAATGTTTTGTTTCAATTTAGGGATAAAATAATGATCTCATTAGTGTTTCTCTGTATACTCCATATGTCCCTCTTCATGATCATTTTTAATTATTTCAGTTTACATGCTTTCAGGTACAACTGTTGCTTCTTTACCCTCAACAAACTTATAGAGATTTCCGTTACGTTCGAAATAGTCTTCATAATTGGAAATTTTCAAAGGGTCAAATTGCTTTTATTTCGCTATCCTCGTTCTGAACTAATTTTAGTTTAGGTAAAACATTTTCCACAGAAGTACAAAACATATTAATGGGGATCTACTTAGAGCATCAACATGAGACATTTTTAAACCAGATCAATGTTCTATAACATAATTAAATTATTCCATCGAGCTACTCCTGTACACAAGTCTCTTTTATTTATCGTTTTTTGAAACGTTATACAGTCGGTTACGATTTTGAATGGTGTCCCTTGCTAACATACACGAAATTTCTTAATAGCTTCTATAACTGCAAGAACCTCAAGTTCGTATTTAGAGTACTTCTTTTCAGCGTCTGTGGTCTTCCTACTCATATAATATGTTGGATGAAAACTATTATCATTTGGAGATATTTGCAACAAAATTGCATCTTATCCATCCAGGCTAACATCCGTATGCAGTGAAGTTTCATAATTTGGGTTATATGTTCCTAAAACTGGTTTCTGAGAGAGCAACATTTTAAGCTTATTAAAATAATTTTTCTCTTCCTCATTGAATCTAAATTTACAGTCTTTTTTCAAAAGATCACCAAGAGGTTTAGCAATAATAGAAGAGTTACAACATTAGTATAAATAAGTGATTAAAAAAATCAAAGCAAAATGATCATTTATTATAGGAAAAAATTACAGACGAATGGAGTTTTAGTACCCTGTTGGGCCACCTCCAGCATGAATGCGTGATGTGATACGATCGGGCATTGAGGCATACAAGTTCCTTATGATGATCTACGACATCACGATCCACAGTTGCTGTAAACGTGCCTTTAATTTAACCAAACTGATAAGCTGTCTAACTTGCCGTTCTTAATGATCCCAGATATGCTCGTTAGGTGAAAAATTCGGGGATCGAGCAGGCAAAGGAAGGGTGGAAATGTAGTGGAGGCAATCTTGTGATAACCTTGCTGTGTTTGGGCGAGCATTGTTCTGTTGAAACATGGCTCCTAGTAGCTCTGCCATGAATGGCAACACATGTGGCTGAAGAATGTCACGAATGCACCTCTGGGCTGTTATGGTGCAGTGGATCAATATTAGAAATGACCGTGTGTCGTATGCGATGGCACCCCATACCATCACCTAAGTTGTGAGAGCGGTGTGCCGCTGTACAGCAAAGGTAAGATTGAGACATTCACCACGGGTTTCCTCGCACATACACAATTGTAATCACTGCCCAAATTGAATCTGGATTCGTCGCTAAAAACGACCTGATACCATTCGGTTACAGTCCAATCCCTTCGAGTGCAACATTACTCCAAACGGAGGCGACGGTGAGTGGATGTCAATGGCAGTACACGTAATGGGAGCCGCGATAGCAACTGTCCTACTGTCAGGTGTCTTGTGATGGTAAGGACTGACACAGAGGACCATAGTAAAGATGCTGCCTGTGAATGGATGGTGGACAATGAGACGTTGGCGCTATGAGTGCGTGTCGTATAATGTGACGGTCTTCTCGAATATTGGCCTGTAAAGGACATCCTGAGTTTGGTCGCAAAGTAACAGACCACTCTCTTGTCCACTGGTTCCAACACCTCCTTACAGTAAAGTCAGAACGGCCTAGGTGGCGGACTACTTGCCGAACTGACCACTCAATTTCCATCATCCCTATGATTCTTCCCCACTCGAACTCTGACAGCTGCTCATATTGTCAACGATGGTGACGTAATGGCATCTGTAGATAAAAAGCGTCCCTCTGCAACAGATTAAAAACACGCAGACAAGCTCTGCTTACCTGTTTTATAATCCAATGAGAACGAAGTTCAATGCTTTCTAGAGGCATTACGCAACACGCAATCACGGTACATTTCTAATCATTTACCTTACACGTACCTTCATGCCAAGTTTCGTAACAATCCCTCGTTTACTTCTTGTTATGCAAATTTTTGTGGCAATGAATGTATATTAAGATCTCTGCAAACAAATTTGCTGCTGCTATTTCGTATGATCCACGCGTCGCATTCCCTCCCTCGTCTAATAATGCATACTCGTGCTATTTAGTAGGTTTGTTAGTTAGGTATACATTACGTGTAGCCCACTCACGCAATATGATCCGGGCGCTTTTTAAAATGAGCCAAATATTGTTGTTTTTTCCGATCAAGAGCCCAGAAGAAATATTGTAAGGATAATTGTCGATGTACTGAGATACTTCCTTAATATAGAATTATGATACGAGCGACTCATCGTGAAAAGCTCTTTGATGCTTTCATGAACAAGAAAAGTTTAAATTTTTGATCAGATGACTCAGCTACGCCGGCTCGCAAGCTGACATCGGGCAGGCCAGTCCAAGACCGACATCTAACAGTACCTACGTTATGTCAGAGGAACAGTTGTGCCAGCGCTCATAACCACCACAAAAAGTATGAGCTTCCAGGTAGAATGCTAACGGGAAACTTAATCATGTTGGTTTCTATAACACGCCACCAGAAATTTACATTCTTCTTACATCTACGCAAAAGCGCACTTATTTAAACTGGGGTTTGGAACATCAGTACTAGAGTTTAAGACAGTGGGTCAATGTGATGTACCATGAAGAATCTCGCTTTAGTGTGAACACCGATTCTCATCGGCTAACGATATGGTGAGGACATGGAATTCGTTTCCCTCGCGGGAAACATCATGGTAAGTAATTGTTTTCTGTCAAGGGGAGAGTCATGGTGAGGATAAGCATCATACTCCATTACGGCTAAACAGAAGTCCATATCTTTTAAACGGGGTGTGTGACTGTTGAAAGCTATCGAGATAGAGTTACGTTAGCCTATTTCGAGGTGCTGTCAGTCCTAACTTTTTATAATGATAATGCGCCTTGTCACCGTGCGAGTCTGATCGAAGATTTCTTTGAAACGGAAAATATCCAACGCAGGTCGTGATCCGAACCCTATTGAGCATACGTGGGATGTGCTCGGGAAAAAACTTGCAGCCCTTTTGCATCCACCAAGCTCCATTCCAGAACTGAAAGGATCTTTTCAGTTCTTGAATAGAGCTTTTGGAACTCTTTGAGTCCACAACTCATTCGCAATGTCGAAACAAGTATGGAAAATCGATGCACAGTGTGTCTGGATGTCCGATGTCACCACACACCTTATGAAACTGTAGCATTCTCTTTGTTTTTCACTTAATTGTGAACTCTTCTTATGCCCAATTTTCTTCCGAACTGTTTCTTTGAATAAATAATAAATTGAATTATTATCGTTCTTTCGCAGTATTATCTTACTTTATAACTGTTTTACATTCGCATATAACATTTTCAGCCATTCCTACTTACTCTTTCCTTATTCACAAAATTACTAATCATGCTTGACTTTTGGACACCAGCATATATTGCAATAAGTAAAAGAAATTGAATATTGCTTCCCCCCCTCTCGTTTCTACTATCAAAACCGCAATAGAAACTTTTCTTTTTCAAATAATAGGTATGTTTGCGAAAAAATTGGCATCATGCATTATTATATGATTCAAAATCTTCCGTTTCTCACTATACGAATACACTGATCTGAAAGTAACATTCAAAAATATTCGGCACTGCCATCATCAACAGTAAAACAATAAAAAGATTATATTCCGGAATTCCTAATTATTGTAATCATAAACGTGCTTTTATCAATACGTGAATCAAATTTTATTGAGGCTGGAAGAAAATTTCATACGTCGTTTTATATTTTAACCAATAAAACTAGGATAAAACATTCAAAATTGAAATAAAATCACTATTCCTCTGCTCATTCAGAACGTAAAATTAATAAAGAGCTATTTATAATCCATAAGATTTCGTTCCTTTTAAGAATTAATACTTCCTTATTCATGACCTTCATTTCAGAGCTTTGTTTTTTCTTTCTGTTTTAGATACATAAATTCAATATACTAGCACAAGTCAAGTACATTATCTCCCTCGTCGATTGCAAAAAATCCCAATCTAGATATCGGAGTACAGAATCCTTCATTCATTACTATATAGTCATACAGAAAATTTATAATTTTAAAGTTTCTTTACAAAACTAATAATCAAATAACAAGGAATATAAAACCAATAAAGAATTAAACTCCCTCGTAATTTTTTACAGCTCTCTCCTCTGTTTTCTTTTGATAAAATGTAAGGGAAAATATGCAAAGAAATTTTCAATATCATGTTTCGTTTACGAAAAGTGACCTAATATTGTAAACTCAGAGTATCACAGTGAGTGACTGTGGGTTTTAATGGCGCAAGAGCCACAATAGGCTATGCTGCGCCAAACACTCGTTAAAATCAATCATTAAAAAAGAACAATTTTAAAATATGAGTCAAAGAAACTGCAAAAAATAAGAATAAGTTTAAATATCAAATTTGGTGTAAAAGGCCAACATATTTTAAAAAAGCAAATAAGTTATGGTCAAGTCAGATAGATTTAAAACTGATGAATGAAAAAAAAAAGTCCGGCGATGATGATAAAACCCGGACATCAGAGTATCACAGATAGGGCGAGAATCGAGCCTAAAACATAGATTAACAGCTTAGAAATATTTCATTTCTCAGATTCACTATCTTATCTGTCGGGAAAATATTAAATAACTAAAATAATTAATTAAAAAGAGAGAGAGAGAGAACGCGGAATTTTAATAAGTGCTAACTGTTCTAAAAGTGTATAAACATAGAAATAAAGCATTGAGAAATGGTTCTTCTTTCAGACATATAACTGTCTTTGTGATACATTTGTTGTCTTTTTATTCAATGTATTCGAAACAGTTTAAGACAAAAAATAAATAAATTTCATATATACACATTTTTCTGATGACGAAGCACGAAAACAAATCATTTTTCTTCCAAAGCTGCACTGAAATTCTATAATGAGGAAACACCTGCATTCTGTCAGATACAAATGTATTTATGAAATTCCAGGTGCATGGAAATAGCATTAGTCTCTCTCCGAATAGGAACTTACTACATACTTCAAATCTCAGTCTTGTCAGAACGCGGCGCTCTCGAAGTATTAAAAATAAAGTTCTGTATGACAAAACAACCAACCGACAAGAATGTGACTCTTAAATAATACGACTAAAGGTAAGCGATATACGATCTTAATCATGGAATATAAAATACTTAATAAAAAAGAACGAGCACACTTTTTTAGTATTTATAAGTGATTATATGACATTTTTCTACATTCAAATTAATCATAAAAACTCGAAAAAAGTAGTGATAGAGGTATCTATATTTGGTTTTAAATAATGGCCAGTTTAACTTATCGTTTAATTAGTTTTAGGTATTTGAAGAAAATGAATCTTTAAAAATTTTTTATTCAGAATATTGTTAAGGCTTCCCTTTATATATAACATTGCTTTTTTTTTTCTCTGCTTATATAAAGGTTCAAAATTAAAGGTATCGTTTGCTATTTCACTTAATAGAACAATATTTATTTTTGAAATATATTTGCATGAAAAAGAATTACCATTAAAATTCACATAGATTTATGCTGAATCAAACTAATTAATATTTCACTAAGATCCATGTACAAGCTAACTTCAACAAATGCTTATCAAAAATAAAATACCTATTTTTTTCCTTGTACAATGGGTAGAAAAAGATTAAAGGTAGAGGATGAATCCACATTCTTCTTTAGAAGTAATCCTAATGGCAAATTTAGAATATTCACTTATTTCTCATTCATTTCTTAAAAAAAAATAGATAAGTGTATCAAATTAAGGTTTTATAAATACCATCGAATTTCGAAAAATAATCAATAAGTTTGAAGTAAAAATACGTTTTAATTAACATAAGTTTTACATTATTATAAATGTTCCTCTTATTTTTTTGGCGATAATTAAAAAAAAAAAAAAAAACTACAAACTTCATCGGAATTTTTTTACAACATTATAAGTATAAATAATACAACTGCAAACATTTGTATTATTTATGCTCATCATTAACATAATTTTTTTCTGATGGTTACGTATTCTTGTAATTTTCTGAAATTCTTAAGTTGGCTTACTTCATAATAATGCCACACTGAGCAAAACGAGGGCTATTAACGACGGAAACCAAAATATCATCAAGTGACGAGAATGTCATCTGAGCTGGTATCTTCCTCTCCTTACTCCCATACCATATCAACAGGACTTAAAGACTGAGTACCATTTAAAGTGCACACACGACAAATGTAGAATTGCCAGAAACTTTTGTAGCAATATAGAATGAAGAGGAGAAGAATATGAACAGAAAGTAGAAAATTATTTTCAACACATGACAGCACACGCACTATATATATATATATAAATTTTAATTAAATTCTTTTTAAAGGTTTTTTTTTATCAATTAATGCGGTTTACATAAATATATTCAAATTCTTCTGACTCAATATCTTGCTCAGTTGTTACGGTTTTCTTACAAATTTCTGAAATGCATTGAAGCCTCTATTGCGACAGAAAGAATTCCCCCTCAGCAAGTTCATCTTTCTTCCAAAATAATTTTAATCTTAGAACAGAGTCTAAGTTTTCAAGGCAATTTCATAAATCTTCAATTTTGTCTTTTTTGAAATCACACTTGAAAACAACTTCATTACATTTGTTCCACTTAATCAACTGAAGATCGCCGGATATCCGGGGCTGATGTGCGTTTAATTTGTCGAGACTCAAAGCCTCCTATTGGCGTGATGTGGATGACAGTTCAGGTGTCGTCCTTATCACTTGATCGAGGCTCAAAATTACGAGATTCTTCGCCAATATCCCTCGTGTTGCTTCTAGTTAATAAAACCGAACCAAAAACAATCTAAGGAAATGTTTCTTGAGGTTCTCGTCTACCGGTGGTTTTGATTTCGTGAGCGTTATGTGAATCCTATACAATTTCGACTATACCATTCTCAATTCTTTATCTATTTGAATGCAATAAAGGGCATCTGAAAGAGAAAAAAAATAACGAAAGCTTCTGTGGAATCAATTTTTTTTCTCCAATTTTTAAGAATATTTGTACCCCTGTTTTAATGATTCGTTTGCGAGATTTCCGGTCTTGAAAAATGCTTTTAAAAATCGGAGGAAAAAAAAATTAATTCCGCAGAGGCCTTCATTACTTTTTGCTCTTTCAGGTGCATTTTTTTGCATTCAAATAGATCAAATAGTAAATATTTGAGGACGGAAGTCGAAATTCCATAGGAATAACATTACGTTCACGAAATCGTAATGGGTCGTAGACGGGAGCCTTAAAGTTGAAACACCCTCTATCCCACCTAGCCGTCTTTATCATGTATTTGTTTCATAAGGACTCAGAGTACAAGAAATTTCATTAAACCTACCTGTGCTGGCCATAGCGCATCCGAGAATGTTCCTCTTCCAAAAGTGACACGAATACATTTTTATTATAACCAAACATGTTTTCCAGTACGGTTGAAAGTAAGAAATAACTGTATTATTTTCATACAGAGTAGCGTAAAAAATACGAAGTGGTTAAAGAATATATTTATAAGCGGAGAGAGGGGGTTGAAAGTAGCATAATTCGCGCAAATCAGGCAACACTAGGCAGATGTTTGTGAAACCGGAACTCAGACTATCAGCGAACATCATCGGCCAGGCTGCACGAGATCATAATCAGTAGTTATGATCGTATGACTAGTGGATGATTAGCTAAGAGACGTTACTAGTATTTTTTAAGTAAATGCGAGCATATACAGAGTATTGCGTGATTTATTTTGCATACTTCTCGCATTTCTCAACTGTATTTTGCTCAATGCTCCCGTCTGCTGGCCATTTTGACTTCGTGAACGTAGTTTTATCAATCCTATGAAATTTCTACTACCGCCCTCAAATTTCTACTATTGAATCTATTTGAATGCAATAAAATGTATCTGAAAGAACAAAAAAATAATGAAGGTTTCTACGGAATCGCATTTTCCTTCCGAATTTTAAAACTATTTTTTTAAAAAACCGGAGAACTTACAAATGAATTATTAAAATAAGGGTAAAAATATTTTCTAAAATCGGTAGAAAAATGTAATTTCGCAGAAATCTTCCTTGTTTTTGGCTTTTCCATATGCACTTTATTGCATTCAAATAGCAAATATTAAAGATTTGAGACCGATAGTCGAATTCAGTTTAGTTTTTTATTAACGTCGCACTAGAAGCAACACGAGGGTATTGGCGACGGACCTCGTAATTTTGAACCACGGTCAAGTGACAAGGACGACACCCGAGTTGGCACCCCCTCTCCTAATAACCACACCAACGGGAGGACTTTGATTATCGTGCATCAGCCCCAGCTACACGGCGGGTCTTTGGTGGCCAAGGATCGAACCCGCGACTGAACGAAAACCGCCAGCCACGAATCCGAAACCTTGACCACTAGGCTGCCGCGGCCACGAACGATAGTTGAAATTTCATAAGATTAACGTTACATACACGAAATCAAAATGGCCGGTAGACGGGAGCCTTAAATTTTCTTCTTCCGTCTCTTATTTTTGATATTCTGAATTTTGGTTCTTTAATCTTTTTTTTTTTTTTATGTATTCAGTTGGGGAAATTAGGCCTGTAGATCAATCTTGTTTAACCGTGCTAAACATGTTTTCTGTCATTAACAGAATTTGAAACGTTATAAATTATTTTTATTGTTTTTTACTTCTTTGTTTCGTTGCTTTTCTTCAACCTTTTCCATTCTGTTGGTTGTACATTTTTTGTTATTTTACTTTTCTTGCGATCATATATAGTAGATATGGTACTAGTTTTGGTAAATATTGTATTTTTTTTGAAAAAAAAAAAACTTTTTTGCTTTTTTACTTATTCTTGTGAGATTACGGAATTAGACATACAAAAATAAATTAGAAATGATTCCTTTACATTTATTTTTATCTTAAAAAAAATCAAGAAAAAAAAATTTTAAGTAAATTTTTTGTAACTTTTAATTATGGTTTAATATTTATCCCTTTACTAATTTTTCATGATAAGAATACTTCATGTTTATTTGATTTGCTATATCTATATATATCAATAACAAATAACATGTACACACAGGCACTTAACACACACATAAATATATATGTGTGTATAAATGCCTGTGTATACATAGCGTGTATATATGTATGTTTATGTGTAAAAAATCATCTCCAGTGTTGTTTACTTAAAAAGAAGGCAGCTGTTCCTTGCAATGAATCTGGAACACTTTGCCATCCTTTTTGATATTGCCTTGAAAAAAGTAAAGTGCTCGAGGTTGCGCGGCTCACGCAGCAGGTATCAGCGGAGAAAGAGCTGTTTGTGGCTGACAAAAACTTTTTATTTGAAAAATAAGAGGATCCCTTTAAATTTGGCTCATTCAGCGATTAAAGGGGATTCGGCATGTTTCTAGTACGCATAACACGAATGACTCTTGCTAGAGAAATTCAAGTAAAAGTAATATTAATTTCAAGAAGATTGGCGTTGAGAATATTTAAATAAAAAGAGAAAGATGATGGATTTATTATCACAATTTCTTTCCGCATGACTTGTACAACTTGACCAAGGTTATTGTCAACTCAGTGAATATGAAAATCAGCTACGGGTTTTTAAGATTTTGATAAATTTCTTTGGCTGTTGATTATGGCATGTATTACATTGGGGGGAAAACACCAGTTTATGCAAATATATATAAAACTAACATAATATTAATAAAATGTAGCAACAATATGAAAATCCTTAATTATAAAAGTTAAATTAGATATATTGACACACCATCATGACATGATTAAGTTTCAAAGTAGCAACATGATTAAATGAAGATTGTCCTGTTCCATCTGGAAAAAAAAACATTTTTTGACACAAGCTTGCTTTTTTAAATGTTTATTATTACAATGTTTTTTAAATTTTCAAATACATTTTGATATTTATCTGTCCAATTAAATTTCACATCCTTTTCAACAACTTATTTAACAGATATCTAAACTTAACATATTCAGGGGGAAACTTATTGTACACATTTATTGGACCCAAGAACCTTTGAAGTTCGTTTCCATTATTTGGTAGTTTCAGTTTTTTAATAGTTTTGATATTAATTTTGTTAGGAGTAACTTTACCTTGTTCATTTTCATAATTTAAAAAAAAAAAAAAATAGATTTCAGTTTGGGCAAAAACAGATTTTGATAACTTCAGCTCAATATTTTTTATTTCGGCTTGTGTTGAAAATTGCTTTAAAATGGTTCCAATGTCCTTTTTCACCGAAATAATTAAAGGCAAAATCAGTTTTATAGTTAATATTCTTCAAATATATCTATTGAAAATTGCGGGAGCTACTTTAACGCCAATTGGTAATCATCACCATTATATAAGCCAAAATTAAACGCAGAAAGCAAGTTTTTAGTATCTTTTGGATGAATCGATACATGCCAATACTCTAAAGTTAAGATTAAAGAAAGGAAAGTTTTTGATTGAGATAATTTGTCTAATAAACTATCCATCAGAGGATGCTCTACATAAGTCGGATTTACGTACAGCATTCACTTTTCTGAAATCTATCAGAGGATAGATTTCAGAAATCTACTAGCGGATCAAGTCTTTCCCCCTTAATCATATTTAAAAGCCCAAACCACTGAAGCTGAATAGAAAATATTGCTTTCTTTTATTAGTCTAGCTTACGAGTACAATAGTTTCTCAAATTGACTTTTAGTTTATTTTTCTTCAATAGAAATATTATAAGATCTCAGACTAACTTTCAAGTCGGACTTTAGCACAATTCCTTAAGGTTCAACTCTGAACTGGCCTACATCATACTTGTTTTTAGAAAAAATTAAATCATAATTTTGAATTAGTTCTCTTAACTTACATTTATTCCCTACGAGAGTCTGAGGTAGAATATTTCCACCCTTTGAGGTCTGAGAATGATGGGAAGTAACAATTATTTTTTCAATTATATGTAAGGAATATTTCTGTTCATTTTTGTATTCCTTATTATACTGACATTTATTTTTCTTCATTTTGATGGCTGCAGTCCGAAGTAAGTTTTAATTTTATAAAAAATTGACGTTAAAAATATTGAAATAAAAAGAAAGACGATAATAATTTATCACACACTCGCACAATGTAAAGAACATAAAAAGTGTAAAAGAAACTATGTATACAAGCTATTAATAAATTACATAAATATTGCAAAAATAAAAATAATATTAAAAAGCAATTATAAAAATATGTATGATTTGTAAGAAAAATAAGCAAACCACTCAGAACTTAAAACTACCAAGAAGACAACACAGTCAAAATAGTTGTTGGTTCCTGGTTTTGGACAGAAATGCATAATTATATATAAACTGCTGTTTGTAGAAAATGCAACACCATGAAGGAATCATCAGAATCAAATGAAATTCGCAGCAAATGTCAATTATAGGATATTATGCAAATTAATAAAGTTTCAGAGCCATCGCGCGTGCGCGGCGCGCGCAGCGCCCTCTGAATTGATGCTGAAAGCGTATAAATAAAGTGCTGTAGCGGGACGTTGAAAAAAGTCTATGATTATTTGTTAGTGGCAAACGTTTAGTGAGACCTGAGTATGCCTCCACGACGGAAGAATAAGAAATTCAAGCAACTTACGGAGTTTGAACGAGGGAGGATAATCGGCCTTCGAGAAGGAGGATTTTCCTATCGCGCAATAGCAGCTCGTACGCAGCGGAACAGTTCCACAGTGATGCGAGTTTGGAAGCAGTGGACCGACGAGCACCGAACAACTCGAAAAACAGGCACTGGACGACAGAAGGTGACGTCAGAGCGCGATGATCGACACCTGCTCCGCATGGCGGTGAATGATCGCACAGCTTCCTCCAGGCAGCTGGCAGCACGTTGGTCTACTGCTACAGGTGTACAATTGTCGGCTTCGTCAATTCGTCGTCGTCTGCTGCGCCGTGGATTGCGTGCAAGGGTGCCTTTATACAGGATTCCCCTCACGGCGAATCATCGACGGCTGCGTCGGCAGTGGGCTCTTGAGCACAGAGACAGGCGAGCTGATTGGCACCAAGTTGTCTTTTCAGATGAATCACGCTTCAATTTGTGGACCCATGATGGCCGTGTTCGTGTTAGACGTTATGCCGGTCAACGCTGCCTTCCTGAGTGTATTATTGAACGACATAGTGGTCGAACACCCGGAGTTATGGTCTGGGGTGCGATTTCGTATCATGGACGATCCAATTTGATACGAATTGAGGGTAATCTCAATAGCAACAGGTACGTCCGTGAAGTGCTACAGCCCGAAGTCGTTCCTTTCCTTCAAGGCATCCCTGGAGCTATCTTTCAGCAGGATAATGCACGCCCACATGTTGCGCGGACTGATCGAGACTTCTGTTCAGCACAACGCATGCAACTTCTTCCTTGGCCTGCTTATTCACCGGATATGTCGCCTATTGAGCACGTGTGGGATATGGTTGGTCGGCGTCTCGCTCGTGATCCGCGTCCTGCAGTTTCCAAAGACGAACTTTGGTTGCGCATACAAGCGATATGGAATTCTCTTCCTCAAGCAGATATTCAACATCTGTTTGACTCCATGCCACGTCGTATAGCAGCACTTATTGCAGCGCATGGTGGCTGCACCAAATACTGATTTCGGACGCTTAATTTGTTTCTTTTGTTTTGAAACTTTCTGTATCATTTATTTGTATCAGTACAAGTCGTTCTGCATTAAATTCCCACTTGATTCTGATGATTCTTCTCATGGTTGCATTTTCTACAAATGTTATATATATAAGCATTTCATCAATGCTAATGGATATGAATATAGGTAGAAGAAATTCATAGGCAAGTTGTTCACCTTATACATTTCAATCCACTTATTGATGTCAGCATTTGGCTACAGGAGGCGTTACAAAGAGAAAATAAAACGGGGTGCGACTAGATGGGCAGAGGCGTATCCAAATGAGATCCGTTGGCGGGCAAACCGCGAGTTTATAAACTGGGAAGAATATTCTTGAATTCACACACACACAAAAGTTTTTTTTCCTTCTATTTTATTCATTGGAATATAAACAAAGTCAGGATAATTATAACTCCAAGCCATTTAAAACATGTTCGGTGTCATTCAAATAAATAAAAAAAAAAAAAATTTCAAACAACATTAAAAAAAAAAAGAAAGAAAAGAAAAGAAAACGAATGAATATTCAGTCAAAATTTTTTTTTAATTTTACAAAAGCATTTATTAATATTATAAAATTGAATTTTTTCAAGCCAAATTTAATTTAGAGTCTCAAACAGCTTCACAAGTAAATATCTCTCAAGCTTAAAAGGAACATAAATTACACAATATTTTAAGCCGAAATGACTTTGTTTTGTTGGAAAGTATTTATTTAAATCTGTACTAATAATGTTTGCATTATTTTTTGCAGGAGATAAAATATGGAGTGTGTCTTGCTACTAATCGTGTGTGCATTGATTCTCACTACAACAGCAGTTCTAATAATATTTTCATCAAAAATTATCTTAAGATTGCTATTCGAGAGAACCTGGGATTCCTCTTTTGTCTGTCTTCAACACAACTCTCCAAATATCCAACTCTACATAGCCATGACACCTGGACAACATCCTTATTTTCGAGTACTAGAAGAATACGAACAAAAGTTGGATAACAATAGTTGCAAGGTGGAAATTGGAACCCAGTTAACAGATAAAAAAGAAAGGTGGAACATACTTTGAGTAAGAAATAAAGAGCCTCTACAGTCATCTATGGCACTAAAAGTGATTTTTGAATTAAATTTTGTATCAAAAGAAGGGGGGGGGATGTCATAGTTATCAATTCATTCATTTATTTTCGATGCATGATGTTAATGAGAACGCCAGCTTTGGGAAAACATCAATTAATCATAAATATATTGCTCTTATGTGCAAGGTTACCTTTACTTAATTTTAGCGATATATTTTCAACAATATCACTATTAAGGAATTATTACATGTAGAATTTACAAACATGTGTAAGCATAAAATATGGAATAAATACCCAACTAATACTTACACATAAAAATGATCATTATAAGAAACAAAAATGTACGTACCTTTTTATTCCATAAAATAATAATCTAAAATATACAGTAATTAGCTTCTGTGTTTTTTGTGAAATGATCATGTTTGATATATCAGCAATAACAAATTAACTTACAGCAGTACGAATTTCTCATAGAAGATAAATGAATTTCTTGCTTTTCAATGAACCAGGAACCAAGGAAAAAAATAGAGTCAAGACTGAAAATAGGGCAAAATTAGTTAAAACATTGAAACGATTGTGAGGGAAACGGGGAGGGGGGGGGAATGTCTTAATAATTTATTTTCCTTTTTGGGATGTTTTAGACCCAAATATTTTTGGTATTATAGAGAACTGCCATTACTTTGAATTCCTTTAATTATCCTTTTTTCTCGATGGAAATGTTTTGTTTAAAATTAAATCTGTGGAAGAGCTAAAAGTGTTCCCTGTTAGATCTTTTCTTCCAAATCGAGAAGGAAAAAAAAAATGTAAGAATATAACTTTTAAAATAACTGATTTAATTTAATATTTAAATTTAACTTCATGTATTAAGAAATTTATCTAAATCAAAAAATCTTATTAATGTTTAAATATTGTAATATACTTAATTAAAAATTATATAATAAATATTTGTAAAAAAATACAATTAAGTTAAATACTATTTACTATATAATATTTTTGTAACAGATAACTGAAGCTCTTATATTTTTAAAAATTCCTTTACAAGCAAGAAAATATGAATAGAGATGCGATTTTTTTTAAACAGAATCTGAAAAATAAGGCTTCAAATTATGGAAAAAATACGCAACAGAGTGACACGAGAAAATTATGTGATGTTACTAATCAAATAAAAATTTCCTAGCTTTCACATAAAGAGTATAAGTACGTCATTTTCATTTAAGACCTTTCTCTAGGCCTAGGATATTAGCCTTAGTAATCCGTATCGAGATGCAGGAATCTCACAAAGATATTCCGGAAATTGGAAAACCCCACTCGATTCGTCACCAGGCCAGTTTTGATTGTGTTGAGGAAAGCATTGCTGAAAAATAAGGAATACGCATTCCTAATTTTTAGGGACACGTTCCTAGCATTCTAATTGCATCGCGCGTTTCCCTGATTTCACTGTATCAGATTTTATTCTATCGGGGTACCTTAAAAATAGTGTTTTCACCAATAATCCTAAAGCCACAGCTCAGCTCGCGGACCAATATCCGTCGAGAAATTCAAGTGATACAGCAAGCTGTTACGAAAAATGTGATATGAAGTGAATGCATTTGCGATGTGGATCATCGTGCTAATCCAAGAGATATTGTTTTCCAATACCTAGCCCAAAAATAATTCCGAACAGTGGATAATATGGTGTATAAATAAATACATGATATTATAAAACATTAAAAGTTAAATTCATTTAAAAAACTAAAATGACTTTTGGTTGTTTTTTTGTACAGTAAAATTGCAAAAATTTTCCAGAAAATGTTTTAAAAGATACATAATATACAATAGCAAATAGACGCATAAAATTTAAAAATGTTTGCATTCATTCAGTTTTTTTGAAATTCTAAATTTCGTTTAGTTCATATTAATGTCGCGCTAGAGCAACCCGAGGGCTAAAAGCGGAGTACCACTTAACGTACAGCAGCCCTTACTATTTAGCACGATAAACACGAGTGCATATTTGACAGTGGCAATGTAGCAGGAAAGAAAAGAATAGTGCTAAAAATTAGCATATAAATTTTCATTACCGCACACGCACAAAATATAAATATATTTAATTTTAATTAAAGACTTCTTATAAAATTTATTAATGGATTTTAAAATATTCTATTGCAAGAAGCATATTTGGTGCAATTAAATGTGATAATTATTGGAGAAGAACCAATTTTCGAAAATTTACAAACTACTTAAAAAGCCAGATATTATTAAATTGATAGCAATACAGAGGATTAAATGGGCAAACAACTTAATAAAACTGAATGATAAATCAATGTGCGGTAGAATTACTTTAAAATAACTGAAGGTATCTACAAAGCCCAAATGCGATCTACAAAGAATATCTTTGCGCTAGTCAACACATGAGCAAGTCACAAAACTTTAAAAATATTGCAGATTAATTTTTAATTACATTTGTACATAATTGATAACGAGCCAAACATTCACCTAAGAACTATCACCTATTTTCCACCTATAGTTGCAAATATTTTAGTAGCCGATAATAAAATACAAGTAATACCAATCACACCATTACTCATCCACTGCCTTGCTTGTTCTGCCTTATTTTAAATATATCGGTTTCCGAGAATAAGAAAATTAAGTTTATTTACGTTCTGTTAGTAACTTGAGAAATTAAGTATCTGGCAAGTTAAAATGTTAAAGAAAAAATATTGATTTTATGTTCACGATTACTGATCTATTTTAGTTTCATGCAATCATTTTCTCTTTTGAAACCAGGTACTAGTAGGACTAAACGAAAAATTGCTAATTAACATCGGCATTTCCAAGAAAAGTGAGAATCGCAAGAATTTTTGCTGCGACGAAAAAATAAAATAATCAATTTTACATGCAATAAGATATTAGTACGCCAAAGTTATATAACATAAAACGTCACTGAAAACATAAGCACCTTGATACCAATATCAAGGAACAGTACTCATGTTTCAATGGTACGTTAAATAATAGAAAAATTACCACAGGAATTACATCTCCTTTTACTTATTAGAAAATGCACCAAGGTTTAAAACGAATTTGACGTTCTTGATCGAAAGAAAGCTGACATACTCTCGATTTACCCTGGTCGTATCACCCCCGGAAAAGTCTAACTTTTTAAATATATGAGGTGAATACATTTCAAAACCAAAAATATTTTTAGTGTGGTTGAAAATTGCAAAAAGTAGCGTTATCACATGGAGCAACCTTACATTTGCAAAATTATAAATTTAGTAAGAGTATGGCTTTTTAAGTAGAAATATTCGCGAAAAATTGGACGATCTGGCAACACTGGTGGAACCGAAATTCGGACAAGCAGCGAACAACGTCGGTCAAGAGGCATGCGATCATAACTATTCCACTATCTCAGTTGTTGGCATTCTGAAACAAATGTATGATAAGTCGAAGAATAAACATAACAATAAAAGAATTTGTTTTCATTTCATCAGAAAAACAAGGATTGTCAGGATAATTATAACTTGAAGGCATCAGTGTCATTCGAAAACAGAAATTTTCGAATAACAGTAAGGAAAAAAAAAAGATAAATTTTTAGTCACAAGATTGATTTCACCAAAGCATTTAATAATATTACGAAACTGAATATTTTCAAGTCAAATTTAATTTTTAAAGACTCAAACAATTTCAAAAATATTTCTCAAGCTTAAGAGAAACAAAAAAATTCACTATAGTTTAAAATATCACATGTTTTGACGGAAAGTAAATATGCACTAACGTTATTGCATTTTTTTTCAGGCGAGAAAGTATGGAAACAGGATGGGAAATTTTCACAGATGCATTGACCTTCATATTGATAATCACTTCCATACTCTTAGCATTCCAATGTTTAAGAATGTTATTTAACATAAAATGCGATTCACCTTTCGATGGTCTTGAACACAACTCTCCAGATATGCAGCTCTACATAGCCATGGAACCTGGAGAACCTCCTTCTTTTCGAGTACAGGAAAAATACGAACAAAAGTTAGATAACAGTATTTGTTAGGTGGAAATTGAGCTTGCACCTATTCACAGATAGGAAATAAAATGTGGAACATACTCCAAGCAAGGATAAAGGCCCCTATAGTAATCTATATTACCATTTTTGAATTTAAAGTTTTACATCAAAAAGAAATAGTAATTTTTATCAACTAAATTTTTGATTCATGATTATGTGAACCATTATAAAATACATCATGTATTTCTTTTTAATCCCCATTAAATAATAACCCCAAAACATAAAGCAAACATATTGTGTTTTTGTTAGAATGCTCCTACCTGCTCTTATCAGTAACAAGTTTGAGTTTTCAAAAATGTATTATAACAGTGAAAATTTCTTATAAATATTAATGTAACACCTTAATTTAAATGTGTGTATAATCAAGATCTAAAAAATAAAGAGTTAAAACTGAAAATAGGGTAAAATTATTTAAAATATCAAGACAATTGTGACAACAATTTAGTCTGATAAATTCCTAATAATTTACTAACTGAGCTTCTTCTTTGAGATGTTTTATGCCCAAATATTTTTAATATTGCAGTCATCTACCATTGAACTGTGTGCCTTTATTATTTCCACTTGATGGAAAAGTTTTATATAAAATTAAATCTGTATAAGAGCTAAAGACATTTACATGTTAGATTTCTTCTTCAAAATGTAGAAGAGCAATTTTTTTTTGTAACAGCATAGCTTTAAAATAAATTAAAATATTTAATGAAATCAATTAACTTCACATAAAAAGTGAGAAAATTCTCTGAATCAAAAACTATACTTCTGAATATTGTAATATATTTAATCATTATTATATAATAAGGTTTGTATTAAAATATTATTTACTAGTAAGCAAGAATGGGTAGACATTTGAAATAAAAACTTATATGATTAATACATTTTAATCATATACACACATAGCAAAGTTTTATAAATAAAACATTCAACTCTCACTCAATGCCAGATATTCTAACCTGCATAAATATAAAAAGAATTTGCATGTAAAAAAATTCATTTATGATAGTAATGTTTTTATGTAAAGATTTTCTTCATAATGAATGTTCACAAAATTACACTAAGATATCATTTTGATGAATTTAGAAATAGTCACCACTGAAATGTACCTCATGAATTTAGAAGACAAGGCTAGTGAAATCCAATTAACTGTCATAAAAAAAATAAATAAACATACTCGTACAAAGTTAATTTTCCTTCGTTTAAAGATCATGAATAGAATTCAATTGCACCACTGACCCTTAAGTGGACCATGACTTCCCAGTCAAGGACCTCTTCTCTTTTGCTGATTGAATATGAATTAATTTTTTTGATAGGTATTGCAGTCTTTATAGCTTATTAGAATTCCAAGAATTTTAAAATCTGTTTAACATAATAGTATGAATTTTGCTCAATAATATATATTTTTAAGAATGCCAAATTAATGTATTTTGAATATCAATTCCGTTCTTTAAGATTCAAGATTTATTAATCTTTTTTATTTTTAAAAATCCATTTAACATTAAAAGTAGTAAGAAATTCAAAATATACTTACATTACAAGGTACTAATGAGCAAATATTCATGAAATCAATTTAAAAGGCAGAAATCATTTTGTCACTTTTCACTAATATTATTTAATGAAAAATTAAGTAAAATCCATTGTTATAAATATAAGTTGAGCATTTATTTTCTTTCATCTATAGAATTTTGCAAATGGATATTTACTAAGCACTATTATTTAAAAGGATAATGGCATTTGTATGTGTGAAACTTCATATTACAATCAGATATTCTAAAAAAAACCATTGTTTATGATTAACTTAATGAATAACATTGAATGTCTTTCATTCAACCTCTGGAAAGACGAATTATTTTTACGAATGACTAAAGAATGATATAAATTATGAGGACAGTATTAACTAATTACTTTAAAAGTCTAAGATAAATTCAAGGATTTCTACTATTTCACAAAAATAACTCAAAAAAAAAAAAAAAAAAAAAATTAAAAAGGCGTAATTAATTTTTTCAGTAAAATTACAACAGCAAAAGTTCAAATATAATTATCAAGTTTTTTTTATTATTATAAGTCTGTGCTTGAAAAAAAAACATTCAACTATAAGCTTTGGTAATAAATTTATAAATTATACTCAATGATCATAATGTATAGACAAGTTACAGATTTTATTATTTTGGGAAAAATTGGGTTTGGAACTCAAAATCAATTTACTAAGTTGTAACTTGACAAACACATACATTACACATTTACATTACATTTACACATTTATACATTTAGAATATAAGAGTCTTTAGATTATCTTAACTAAGACCATATACAAGAATTTCTAAAAATTATCGTTATACTTAAAAATAATAAAACAAAAATAAATGCTAAAACTTTTATTTTTTTTGTATATAAGATCAGGCACTTTATCATACATGGCATATTCCATTGGATTCTGGATATTTTTAAAAGGCACATTTCTTATCAAGATTACAATAAATACAAAGCACAAAAAATACTTCAATTTTACCACTCATGCAAAATGTACAATAAAAGCATACATTTCACATTGAATTTTAGGCACTGTTTAATGATAAGGCATAATATCCCTGGTTTCAACAATTTTCTAAAATAACATTTTATCAAGAATAAAATACTCGGCACATCATGCAACATTATCACTAGATTCAACTGTAATTCACTGCTGTAAATGCACAAATACAGATATACATTGAGGGTGAGATGTAAATAAGGACGGCTGAAAGGCTGCTTAGTGATATGGCATTGAGCAGCACTTTATGGCACTTTGCATTCCTCTCCCTTTGACAATGTTTAATAGCCATGGCACTTATAAGGCATAGAGATTCATCAATGGTAGCTGGCATTTCTTGCTTCCAACTTAGTATCCTTCATTAGATTAGGTAAGAAACAGTTACATTTGAAAAAGGGAGCTTCGAGATTCTGATAAAAGGAGGGTATATGGCTTCCATTTTTAATCATTAGGTTTGGAGCATTCATGTTCCTTACTACTGGTCACACGTGGGTACAACTGAAATTTAAAAACGGTTTTAAAATAGAAACAAATTAATATTTTAAATTACACTTTTTTTTACATTTTGATTTTATACTTCTTCAGCACTTTGACACAATATAAAAAAAAAAATAAGATTATTACTATGCAAGAATATTTGAATTCACATTTATTTGATATTTGTTGGCTAAATAAAGCAATAAATATTCAATAATTATATTCACTAGCATTTTACAAGAATGTGTTTTCATCGAATATAATTTTAAAATTCTGCAGCTTATATTTTTCTTCTGTTAATTTTAAATATACAAAAGTATGTAACATTACAGATTAAAATATTTAAGCTAATATATAAAATTTAAATATCAAAATAAAGTATAATTATGAAAACCAAAACTATTTTTTGACTGAACCTTTCGCCTTAATCATTGGTATAGCTATTGCTGTATCAATGATACAGGGGGTCAAATATCAGAAAGTGAAAAATGGTAAAATGTTATGTAAAATCTTATGGGTGGGAGAGCCCTAAAGAATGAATAATGAAATGAGACTTAGGCTGGAAACCCTATTGAAATGAGCAGATATTTGATGATTTTTAACATAGGAAAAATGAAGGGATCAGGAGAGTTTATTACCAATAACTAAGACAAGATATTGTATGTTTAACCAGGTACTTTTTTTTTGCTTTGCTTTTTGGAGAGTAGATGCATGCATATATCTAAAATACATGATAAATAATTCAAGATGAAAAACCAATGTTTTTTAAAACGTTTTTAAATGGTGACAAAGTTTATAAGAAAAATTATTGAAATATTAGTTAAACCTTTGTAAAAAACCTCATCTCTCTCGTCTTTAAGATCACTCTCTCTGCGCAATTCAATATATCTTCCATAGATGGCGCCAGGTTACTACACAAATTATTGAAATATTAGTTAAAACTTGTCGCAAATGTCTAAATATTGCATTGTTAGGCGAATAAGAATGATTCCCAAAGTTTCAGAGCTCTAGCTTAATGGGAAGTTGGTTAAATTAACGATCGAAAATTTGTTGACACACACACACCAAGTGAAATTCAGAAAAACGTTGTAAAAAATTACAGCCCAATGATGTATTAAAAAAAAAAACCCTGAAAAGTTCAAATTTTCATAACCAAAATTCTAATTGAACTGATTGTTTGATAGAACATTTGATATTTTGATGAGAATTAGTTAAAAGTTGAAAGGGACTCAAAAGATTTATTTATAGGCTGGTTGATGGGTTAGAATATAGAATAAGCTTATTTTATTGGAATTTTGAATTATTTTGAAGCACATTGTTTTTTAGAGCCTCCAGAAATAGGAGAAATGCATAAAGAAGATCCTGAGTAATGTAATAAATCAAATAATATATCTTCGAATAGAAGAAATTTTGGCTACAACTTATTGAGTCCAAAAGAAAAATAATTTTTAAAATGGGCCTATTTAAGCCTTAAGGACCATTTCCAAAGTTTTCAGAAACAAAGTGATGTTTTTTAAGCTTTCATTATTCATATTTAAATAAGCAATATTACTACTTCTGTTGGTCGGTAGCAGATTGTCAAAGCAAATCTTAATCCTCTGCATGGATAGATGGTGTTTTTGTTAGAAGCTATTTTACAAACATTTTTAATGACTATGAAAACTCACAGCATCATATTAACTCAGTTCCATCTTATAATAATTTGTTTCAAGGAAATAGACATTTATTGGGAAAATGAAGCCAACAGTAAATCTGCTTTCTAGAAATATGCATCACATCGTCTAATTAATGTTATAATTACTCCAGTATTGTGCAATTAACCTTTAAGAGGCCATGACTTCAAATCTAGAAATTTCATATCAATTGTACACTTATTATCAGATTATGATCCTGTTTGAAAAAAACTTCTTTTGAAGTCAAAGGGCTAAATAAATTAAGCAATGTAATTCAGAATGTGAATATTAAATTCCTTGGATCCAGAGTTACAGAAAATATTGCTATGAAAATTAAAAAGGCTTAATTTTTCTCTGGAAGCTATAATGGATACAACACAAGATATAGCAAAAATTGACCAAATTTCTATGCATATTATCATAATTTTTTTTTCATATTTTGATAACAGAAAATGATAATATACCTAAAAAATTAGATTCTGCAAGTCCTTTTTGCAGTTTTACATGAGAAGCCGATTGCACAAGGTTTTAAAATTGTAATAATATATATATATATATATATATATATGGAACTGACTTGTACAAATGTAGGGAACCCTGTCAAATGAAAAAGCAAAATGGAGCAAAAGAAATGTTGGGAGAGTCTGGAGGGTTACAAGCCCTTGTAAAAGAGAATACATCAAATACCAATTATGTTCATTATGCAGTACACATTCCCAAAGTGTCACAATATTTCAATAAATACTTTTTTTTTGGCAATAGAATAAAACACTGGGAAATGTTGAGTAACGATTGATCTGAAAAATATATTACCCTTAAAAAAGTATGCCTTACTACATGGTCTTTAAGACATGACAGTTTATTTGCTATAAGAAAAAAAATTATTCAGTATTAATGAAAGTTTTATTTCAAGCCTGTCCAACCCAAAAGACTTTGTAGGCTGCGTTATATATATATAAGTGTGTGTTATAAATTTGACTTATCACCTTTTCAATTTTGGCTCTTTTAACGTCAATTGAAATTCTCATATTAAAAACTACAACTACTTTCATCTCGAGTCCAGGGAAGCAAAGAAACCTTCCGAGCCCCATTACAGAAATTAAGAACATTTTCAAATAAATTAACCTTTTGGAGACCCGTTTTTTGTGAGGAAAAGGCTCTTCAAGATGGCGCTTCCAGCGATGTTTACTTCCCCCTTTTTTGTCGCTGTTTGATGGTACCATACATCGGTGGACAAATAAAGCAGGATAGTTGTTGGTCTCCCGCAGATCAATGGGGATGTTCGCGGCTTAGAAAGTCTCTAAATACAAAGAGTCTCCCTTTCTTAGGGAAACATATTTTCTTGGAGAACTCAATGTAGTAATTACGATTTCAGTTCAAGAAAATTCGAGAAATTTATTTATTTTATTTTTTAAAAAAGAAATTATTTCCTAACAATTTAAGCTGCTTTTCACCTAGATTTCCTCTTCAATATTATTTAGAACATTGAGAGAAATAGCACAAAACAATGATGATAATATAAAACATTGCATAAAAAAATGAAACGCTTATTTCATTGTAGACAAAGGTACACACAATAAACTAAACCGAATTTAATTGATATTATTCAAGTAAAATTTATTTATATTTTGATTTTCAGTAAATTCATTAAAATAGATATAAAATATTTTAAATTTATTTTTAATTCTTTTAAATGAAGGAATTTGATACATACCTGGTGTTAAAACTTAAAATAATCAAATTAGAAATAAGAAGTAAATAATATGATACTTCATAAATTGCACGTAATTATAATCAGTAATACAAAATAAAATAAAAAACAAAATTGCTGATCCTGTCTCTTGATGTTATAATGTAAAATTCAGACTTTCTCAAATCGATAATGAAGCAAGTTTAAAAACTCTTATAAGTATTCACAGCATTTGTATGACAATAGACATATCATCATAAATCTACTATGCTTTTTTTGGAAACTTCATTGTTACTCAATTTATAATTGTTTTTCTCTTTTAGAACATGCCAGAAAAATTTTAAGAATTTAAATCCTCTTAAGAATTTTCTTATATATCTTCCATAAAGGAATGATAGATTTGATGTATAATTGTCATTTTTTATTGTTCCATAATTCATTATATTGTGATACATTAGAATTCATAACACTCAATGAATCCTAAGATTAAGTCTAAATTTTATTAACAAGCATTTTTCAAAAATCAGAATTTTATTTTCCTTTGGTTTAATTCTTCCTACATAAGCTGAAAATTATGATAAAACATTTACTGTGGCAAATAAATGAGATGAATAGCAGGTAGGTGTTTCGCATTATGCTATAAAATGTGAATATCCTAAGGCTATAAATGTGGCACTTGTTAAATAATGCCACATAGTAGTCTCCACATGTTTTTATTGAAAAATGGTTAAGATTGGGGTTTCCATCGTGTAGCAGAGCTGATACGCATTAAATCAAAATCCTAACATTGCCGTGGTGTGGAAATGAGAAGTGGGCTCTCTAACTAGGCTATTGTTCTCATTACTTGATCATCATTTAAATTATGAGGTCTGTCTTATTACTTTGTCCCTTACCATACTTGTAAATGAAACATTAATAATTTATCAATTTACCTACGTGTTCCTAAAAATAAATTCTTTAAATGCATATAAGAAATTTAAAATTATATTTTTTCCAACAGTAATAAAATGCTTTCATTAGTAAAAAAAAGGAAATGCTTTGAATTTTTAGAATACTAGATAGTAAAACACAAACAATAAGTTGATATCAGAGACAAATATTATGACTACAAACATTTTTAAGTTGCTGAGGAGCTTCATGTATCTCAGTAAATTGTTTATATAAAAGGAATTCATTATTCTTATTTGTACATCATTATTTCTTTTGCTAGTAATGACAACATACTGGGGCTTCTTACTTTTTTTCACCTTTCATACAAAAAAGTTATATTCTTAGCCTTTAAATAATCCTTACTTTTTATTTAAATTTCAAAAGAATAGCATAACATTGCTTAAATTCTAAGATTACTGCTCTGATTTTTGAGCGATAATGAACTGATTTTTATGTACGATTTTGTGCATAAAATAGAGCCAATACATTTTTACGAAGCCAACTCTTTTGATTAACATTCAAAATAATAACAAAAACCTTTCCTTCTCAATGTACAGACTCCTCAGTTGGTTTACAAGTAACTGACAACAATGTTTCTTAACTTTCTTCAAAACGAAGCAAGACTTATGCTTCAAATATCGCTTTTTTACTTCCCCCCACACTTTGTCTGGACAGTACCCTAAGTGACTGGGTCCTTTTTACCTTATCTCTCAAAATCTAACACAATATTAGTTCTCCCAATGGTTATTTTCATTCTCCTGATAACATTCACAAAGTAGAAGAGGGCTTTTCTTTTAAGTTAGTGGGCATAGTTTCTATTTATCCTATGTCCAACAATTTAGGGAAATGCACTTTTTAAAGCTTTATTACGCCAATAAGAGGAAGAAACATGGAAGAATAGTTTTCCAGTTACTTGAAAGCAACCTTGAAGATTTACAAGAAGGCTGATGTGCATTTCTAGGTTTTGTTACACCAAAAAGGCATATGATAATCAATAATGACCAAAACCTGAAGGAATCAACAATAATCAAGAGGGAGAAGCATTCTTAGTCGATATAAAAGTTTTTACAACTTGTTTTTCATGCTCATTCACAAGAGCCATCTGATTTTCTATTCAGAGTTTCAAACGTTCAATAGCCTTAGAGCATACCTGAACACTCCTTTCTTTGAACTATCATACATAAAAAGTGTGACTCTTGAATAAATAGGTGGGGAAAAAAAAGGAACTCATTTTTTTATTTCAATATAACTATCTGTTAGACTACGTTCTGATTATATTTATTTTTCAGATAGATTTTAGGGCATTTTGCAAAATTTTTTGTAATTATTATTATAAAGGAAACTTACTGTAATTTTTTTTTTTAAAAAAACTTCTTTTAAGTTTCGAAAAATCAGGAAATCCAAAACTGTAGAACTTTTAAAGTATAATATATAACAAAAGAAAAAATTTCATTCTTGCTTCTAAGGTTTTTGTATAAGGAAATTTTTCTTATGCTGAAGAACTCATAACATTCGTTTTCTACAAATTTGAAAGAAAAAATATTGGAATTAATAGTTTTTGTTTCGAAGACTTTACTAGTTAAGTAGTTAGACTAGTTTCTTGCATTTTATAAATTCGAAAGACTAAAATGGATAGTTTTAAAAATCTATAACAAATATTTCTGTAATTTTTTTTTGTTGCAAATATCTTTTCTTTTTTTTTGTTTTCTGTTGTTTATAAGCAATTTGAAAAGTTTTTTTTTTTTTGATGTTTCAATGTAAAATTAAAAATTTTATTTTTACATTATGCATTACGTAAGATAACATTAAAAATACGTTTCTGTACAGCAATACATTGTGTAATTCTGCACAAATTTTCATCAAAAACTGAATGCAAAAATTGCTTCAAAATCTCCACAAATATATTTTTAAGTAGATTAACAGGTAAAAAAATTAATAAAAATGTAGAATGGATGTATTTTTAAATCTGGCAGATGCATAGCTATATATGTATTAGTAAAAAAACATTCATTATGAAAATATGTAATTATATTCTTTAGTATGAAAAAAAAAATTCATAAAAAAAATTAACAGTTAAAGTTATAACACTTTTTTGAATAAACTTTGAAAATAAAATTTTTATGTAACATATATTTCTTAATAATACTAATACATATTATTTGAATAATAAAGTAAAGAGAAACACATTAGAAATTAAAAATTTATTTCCAAATAATTAAAAATTGTTTAAGTTCAACATATTAATCCAATAATTTCATATTTTAACAACAAAATAAATTTGATTCTAGGTTAGAAATTTTTATATAATAAAAATTGAGGTTACAGAATTTATTTATTACAAAAAGGGAATAAAGTTATATACTATAAGCAAAAGTATTTAAAAAAGGTAAAAAGTGTATTAGTGTAAATGATTTTGCAGATTTTTTTTAGTTCTTATGTGTACGAATGTAAGCAAATCAAAATAATAAAAATTATCTAATTGAAGCAAAAGAAACAGATTTGGGAAATATGTAATGCACTGTAATGATTTCGATTATTGTGGGACATTTTGAAAACAATCACTGCTAGTGCGAATTTGAGCATAAGGGGAAAAAAGAGGGATTTCTAGATAAGGGTGAAAGAGGGAACTCTATACTCCTTCCTTCTGAATATAAAAGAAACCGGTCAAGCAAATGATGTTTCAGGGTTGTAATAGGCCTCATTCTGATTCGAAAGCTGTTTAGAGGAGAAAGCAGTGCGTGGCCGCTACACCAACCAGCACCATCTTTTAAGGGTCTATTCCTTTTGGGCTTTAGATCGGCAGCCGTTCTAAAAAGGTTAAGAGAAGTTATATTTTGTTGAATTAAATGTATTTGTACACAGAACATAATTTTGAAAATTGTCCTGCAGTTACAATATGATGCTGGTGCTAAATTATTGATGATCAAAAGACACCAAGCAGCCTGTCTGGAACCATATGCTTCTGGGTCATTTATATTCAACTTACTGTTGCTATGATGATCCACATGTCCTATTCCCTCCTCATGCCTAGAGACATACACCAGCATTCTTTAACTGGTTTGTTGGTTAAGTATGCATTGTGTCTTGCCCATTCACTCAAGGCAGTTCACATGCTTTTTAAAAATGAGCTCAACTTTATAATTATTTCTGCACAAAATTATAGAAGAAAAATTGTATCAATAGTCAAGTCAAAGTATCGAGATTTTCCTATAGTAATAAGATATGATATTAAAGACTTATGGTGCGGCGTTTTTTGGTATTTTTATGTAAAATAAAATTTTAAAAACCCCCCCCCCCCTTCAAATGACTTAGCTCCGTGGGATACAGGTTGACACTGGGTGGGCTACATGCAGCCTGCAGGTTGGCAAGGCCTGTTTTTATTGAACTACATTTATAGTCAATCAAAAAAAAAAAAAAAAAAACTATCATTAATATTTTAGAGAGCTATGATTTTATAGTGTCCGTCACCTTTCCTTCCTAGCTATTTGAAATCATCTACTTGTTTCTAATGCCTTACAACATGAGAAAAAAATTACTAACAAAAGGCTAGTATTTTACTAAATTATCTTCTAAGCAGACTGGTAAAAAATAAGAAATCAAAATTCACTCAACAGTTTGCTAAACAAGTCCAGAGATCTAGCTATACAGTGGGTTGTAATATCTGTTTTCAAAAATCAAAGAGAACAAAGCACTGTTTTGATGAGTTATCTGAAGATGAGAGAATTTCAGATCTAGAATATCTTCAAAGTTTAATGTGTATTATTTCTGTCTAGATATATTAATATCTCAAACTCAACAAAGATTTCAGATTATCTATGACCTGAGTAATGTGTTCAAATCCTTACAACAGAATAAACTCTTATCCTTTTCAAAAAAGTAATAAAAATAGGAAGTCACAAAACTGGCTATTAAATCTGATAATGACATAACAGTTTATATCTATGAAAAATTAATTTCTTCAAACAGCTGATTGAAATCTGAAATTCAAAATATTTATTCCATCAAGGGACTTGCAGAATTATGTTTGATATATGTCTATAGCCTCGAGTCAAATTTTCTGGATGTTATAACAGCATGCTTATTACTTTTGACCTTTCCAGTTATAACTGCAACAATTAAAGATTATCTTAGAACTTCTATGGGATAAGAATGGCTATTGGTTAAAATATTGTCTGTAGAAACATAAAAAAACTTGAGAAACTAAAAGAGTTTTCATGTATAGATGCTATAATAAATACATTTGCTTAAGAAAAAAGTACCTATTTAACAAATAGAGTAATTTTTAAAAGTTATTAAGTTTTTAATAGACATATAAATATTTGCTTATGACACTTTCAAATAAATTTTATTAATGGAAATGTTTTCATTTGTTTTCCAAAAAAGTGCCCCCAAGAAATTTTTATATAAAGCTTACTCAGGGCAAGCTTTACCATTGACCTTAATCCCAAATAAAGGTTAGAATTCCTATATTATACAAACTCAAAAATATTTATACATTTTTTTACCAATATCATTAACTCTACACTTTACAATACTAGACAAAACAGTTTACATTACATTATGAAAGAGAAAAAAACTCTGCATACTCGATACTTATTTACAATAATGCAGAAATTTACTCAGCCTAAGTATTAATGACTTAAAAAATTAAAACATACTTTTCTTTAAACAAATAAAATTGAATTATATAATAGAAATAAGAATTAAATATATATATTCAAACTCATCAATTGACATATTTTCATTAGAATCAAAATGAAAAAATATAATCTTACTCCTAAAAGATTCCTAGGAACATAGCCTTCTTCATCAAGTATACGAGACCACCACCATTCACTCTCTTCATCATCTCCTTTTCTGAGAACAGTTAACATATCTCCATCTTTAAAACTTAATTCATCAGCATTTTGCCCTTCATAATCATAGACTGCATATACCATACCATTATTCATAACACCTAAGTTTTCTTGCAAACCTAAAACAAGAAAAATGAATTGGAAGTTCAAATTGGAAGAAATATAAGATTTAAAATACATAACACCAATCCTAACATTTTGGAAAAAGAAGAATCCATTGGTTGTTCAGAAAAAATAAAGCTGAGTGACCACTAACTGGACATCCTCCTAACTAAGAAAATAAGAAAGAAAGGATATAATGGGGCAGTAGAAGCTAGATTACATAATTATTCCTAGTTTTGAATGAAAATAGAAGACAGAGAAGTATTTGATTTAAGCGCCAACTGCAAATGGGAAACAAACCAGAGTTCTACCCCAAACCGCTTTTTCTCATTTAAAAGGGGGTGTTCATTATATTGTGTAGTTGTTTTCTTCTTATATCACAGTTGTCAAAATATAATTATTAGAAAATGGAATAAAATTAAAACAAAATGGGAAAAAATAATAAAATAAAAGCATCAAAGAGGTCTTCTCTTTAAAATCTTTCCCCTTCTGGGAACACTGGGAATTCCAAATTAGCCACATGTGGTATTGTAAAATTATTTTATTTACAAACGGGAGATAATAAGGGTTGCTGATTTTTAGTTAGTAATCATTCACAAGAAAGAAAAATCCCAAAATTTGGCACCATATCATAACACAATAATTTTTTCTGAATTCCTGGTTCCCATTTTTAATTGAATGATTTACAAACTTTCAAATACATATTTTGATTTTATGAGTAATATAAATTTTTTAATACGTGCACACACGTCTCTTTTTAAGTAAATTTTAAAGTACAAAAATATGTTTTCAAGAATCGATGTACAGCATTTCAGAAGTACTAAGAAAATAGAATTCATATGATTGGCCTTTTGACTAGAAATCATGTATTAGTTAAAATTATTAGATACATAACTTTTATTTGCTCCATTTGTAATTTTTTAGTCCATGCAAATTGCTAAAAATAACTTATTCTTAACTTATTATTGCATCCATCGCTTGAGTATGAGATTTATTGATGAAGGATGTGGAGCAATATAGGCTAATATTCTTTAAGTATGAGAAAAATATTATGAAAATATTAATAAGGCATTATATAAGAATCATTTGTCCGTTAAAATAATTTTAGAATTTTTAAAAATTTATTCTTGTTTTAGTTTCAATAATAGAAATGTTTTCATGTTCCCTAAAAAATAATATATAATCTTTTAGTTTTAAATATTAAAAAAATTATCATAACTTAGAGTCATATATTGTGTAAATTATCATTTTGAAACAAAACAAACAACAAAAGAAAGTGACAGCTATACCATAAAACAAAAATATTTTCTAGAAGCAAGTACGTTAAAACAATATTAAATTAATAACTTCTGTATTCTTATGATTACACTCTAAGATACGATAGTTGAATCAAACTCTAAATAATTATATCCGTGTTTGCTTATATATATATATACACACATATAGGTGTGTAGTCGCATAGCTTAAGTATGCAGAATTTATTTGTGGTCTCATTATTGCAACTTACATATTTAACTGCAACATTGAAACCATGTAATAAAAAATAATCTGTCATGTTTTCAAAATTAGTAAAATATGTAAAAGAAGAAAAAAAAATTTAGGAATAATATATAAAACATTATAACTAAACAATTTTCTTTTCAAATTAATGCCATTTTAATGCACAAAAAAAAATCAATGTACTCCAAATAATTTGTAATCAATTTGATTTGACTTTTTAATAATATCGCATTCAAAAAGCAATAGAAATACTCTGGTGACGGACTTCATGAACTTGAACCTCGAGCAAGCAATGAGGCCAGCATCCATTCACCAAACTTCCACACCACTCCAATATTAGGACTTAGAACCTCAAATGATTTAGCAGCCAGTTTTCAATTGAACAGGACTTGAATTGTGACTCAATTTTGGCTACTGCGGCCCTTTTGCGATTAAACATTATCAACAGATTTAAAAAACAATTTTCAACTAAGTTGAACACATTTCAAAGCTACTAAATCTTAAGTACAGCAAATTAAAGCAAAACTTTCAATCAATCAATGCATTCCAATGAAAATAATATATGACACTTTTTATATCAAATCTTTAATCTTAATGAGGAAAAAATGTATTAATTTTTTTTTTTTATTTTTAATTTTTCAATATTTTTTGTTTGTTTGTTTCTAATAGAAACTGATATCTTAAATTGAAAAAGTCCTTGTAAGCAATGCTTTTGAAATGTCTATTTTAAAAATGTATAAAAGTGAGTTCTACTTCAAAAAATTTTTGGCTTTTTTTTTTTTGTTTATTTTTCCCTTTCTTTTTATTAAAAATGTATCAATTTTGTTTTTTTGTTTCATGAGATTATTAAATAAATTATGTGATATTCTTCGAAACAGTTCTGGTCAATACAAAGATCCACATTGCATGCCTTTCAGATTATAGTTCTTCTTTTTGTATATTCTTTTTCCCACCTTCTTTTCATCAATTAGCCAATGAGAAAATTTACTATCATTTTTCATTACTGATGACTCTACATTTTTATGATTTATTTTTCTTATCAGAGATGTTATTAAATTCCTTCTAATTTCTTTTAAACTGAACTTTGAAGAAGTTTGACATTATTTAAATATCAGAAACGCATTCCTAACAGCAATATCGATGACCCTAAAGAATAATTTTTTTTGTCTATTTTCTAGTTCATCTAGCAAAAGTGTAGGTGGATGCCATGCAGTCACCTAAATCAACATATCCTATGTGCTCTGCCACAACTTTTGGCTTGGTAGAGGTTAATTTTTCTTTTTCAAATTCAGCAACATCACCATCACGGGTTTTTTTTTTAAATATCTTTTCCATTCTTCAATGATAAATTTATTTTGGGGGCTGAGCATATTGGTCAGCATATACACTTGTCTTTTATCTTTCAAGCACAATACTGTCATTCCATTGCAAAATTTCACTGCAAGAACGCCTTGTTTCATTTTAGAAGGAGCCAGATCTTTCGGAAAATGTTTTTTGTTTGATCGTACAGTTCCCCAGGAGTTAATCTTTTTTTTCTTTAAAAAGTCACAAAAAAGTTCTGGTAAGGAAAAGAAATTATCCAATGTTGAAAGGCTTTCTTTTTTATCTTCACCTAGACATGTTCTCATATCATAAGTATAATCAGTGGCATCTGCATTTTTGTACATTTTCCACCCTCACTGTTTGCGTTTTTTTTTTGGAGTATATTGTTTAAACAATACTTTTTCTTTACATTTAATGATAACTTTATCGAAACATAAATTTTCTGTGGTATCATACACTTATTTAAATGGTTCTGTTAAACAAATCAAAATATTTTCTTATTTTCCACAATCTATTGCAAGTTGGAGAATCTCTGCTTTCTTTTAAACTATTATCGGAAAAATGTAAAAATTTTAATATCAATTAGGAAACAATGGAGGGGCATAACTTCTCTGAAAAATGGAGTTTCTATCAGATTATTAGTTATCCAATAATCCTGTATACTATCTTTTTTTCGAATAGTCCCATCAGTAAAATTAAACCAAGAAATTTTAAAATTTCATTTTTATCAGTTGGTTTCCATGAGTGTATGTTTTCTTTTGTCAGATGTTTCTCCATGAATATCAAATGCATACTTATTATTTCTTCCACCAGAACTGATAAAATTCCATCCTTGAACATGAGTTTAAGCAAACCATTTTCATTTTTGTAATTGCTGGTATCAACTTTTAATCCAACTTTACCAAAAAAATGACAATATATTTATTGCTTCTGAGCCTTCTACCTCTTTCCGTTAAATAAGAGAAAAGAAAAATCTGTTGTTCATATACAGCAAAGTAATCGAATTGTGTATTTTTTATTTAAAAAAAAAAATCAAAACTAGTTGTTCCTAAAGGTTGCCAATGATAAGGAATTCGCACACAACTGATAATGTTGGCAAAAAATATCCTCACCCAATTACGGACAATAGAAGCAAAGTCGTAAGAAAGGTCAGGGAAGAGTCGTAAAAGGGTCTTCTGGGGAAAAAAAGGGAGGAAAGAACTGTCTCTAGATAGCTTGGTACAATAGATGTACCACAGCTGAAGCAAGAGACAAAAAATTTTTGGTACAGCATATGTACCGCCAAGTTGTAAAGGTTAAGAGATAATTGTTTGCTTCTGCTTTGTAATATCAATATTGTATGAGTACTTTGCCTGTATTTAAGTAATGCCCATTTCCCCTCCCAGTCAAGGGAGCTTTAATTGTTTTTAGTTTCAAATTGTCTTGATGGGACCCATAAACTTACAAGCCAATATAAATTTCTTAAAGCAAAATTCTCAAATATTTTAGGATTTCATTTTAAATCCTTTCAGATCAAATCCTAAATCATAAAAAACTCAGAATTGAAAACTCAGTTTATTATAAGAGAAACTCAAAATGAAGTTCCTGGACATAAAATTCGGAGTTTCAAAACCTTTCACTAAAATTTCCAATATTTTTTTTTCCTTCCTACAACTCAAAAATTTCTTTAATTCAAGAAATGGTTTATAATTTCTGTCAGAATTTTAACTTACAAATCTTGAAAATATATACCCCTTTTTATATAATTAAGAAACTTATAAATTTCAAAATTAAAATTCATTCTATTAAATATGGGGATAATGTAATATAAAAAATGATATTTGTTCATGAAAATAGACATATTTTAACAAAAATATAACAGTGGCTCATATGCACAGCTTTTTTTAACAGGAGGGGGAATAAATTCAAATTTCAACTCTTTGCATGATATAGATGGAAATGAAGCTTTTTAAAAAAAAGAGCATTTTAATAAATTGTGGAAGGGGGATTCATACCCTATGGATTTCTTTCTTCTTGTACATATATTTGCTATGTAAGTATATAAAATAAACATTATACAATAAATATGAAGCATATTTTTAAGAAAGTTGATTGGTTGTTTATTAAACATCACACTCAGAAGCATCATGAGAGCTATTGTGGATCAAGTGACAATACCTGGGCTGGCATCTCCTTCTCTGTCGTAAAAATAAAGTTTCTTGTATTGAAAATTAATACTCCAAACTATTAATACTGACAAATCTCATTTATTTCACAAATTAACATGCCAACTAGAGTCCAAGACTCACCTAGTTATATGACAATTTTTCATGGAATACTGTTAAGTAAACAAAACAGAACGAGCACTTCCTTGTTGCCACAGCGTACAAAATAATATACTTTTTCAATATCGTTCAGTTTACGGTGACAAAAAATTAAACAATGATAAATAAATTCACGTAAACAAAAATAATAAATTTAAGTAATTGTTTTGCTTTTAACATAATAAACTGAAATTTATGAAGTGGATCTCACACTCTCTAAACTTTCATATAATGCCAAGGGTAAGACTTGGAGCCTCTAAAGATTTAATGTGCATTAGCCCCACTAGATGGCAGGTCTTTAGAGGCATCAAAACTCAATGGAAACTACAGCCACAAGTTTGTGATTATGATCACTAGGCAACATCGGCCATTTTCAAGGATTTAGATTAGCTTATTTTTTGAAAAGTCTGATTAAACAAAATTCTAAAATACATAAAACTAACACATTCAGAAATTTTTTGAAATGCAATCGTAAAACCACTTATTTTTTAAAAAAATAAAAGTACATTGATTTAACAAATTCTGATAATTTATAAATTTTTCCTTACTGTAAAGATATTCCGAACAACCATCAAATCCTTCTTCATCTTCTTCACATTTTTCAGCAGCTGTTTCATGATCACTCAATGTTGTAGCAAAAATACAAGCACCTCTTTCTACTAAGAATTTTACCATGGGTAAATTATTACAAGAAGCTGCACAATGAAGAGGAGTCCTTAAAAATCATAAAATTAAGAATTAACACAATATTTAGAATATAAATACATTTAATTAAAACCATTTTATAACATAAAATGCACAGATATGAGGAATTAATATTAGAATATTGCTCTCTTTTTAAATATGTTAATTTACATTAAACATAACTTAGAAGGATAAACAAATACTTCGTCTAGAAACAAATAGTAGCTTCAAAAAAGAAGTGATAAGCTGATAGTTCGAATAGAAAGGGAAGAAAACATCGAATATAAAAATGATATAAAGTAATTATGTTATAAATAAGAACAATAAGCCAATTTTAATTCAAATTGTTGAGTAAATTTTTTTACTTTGAGGAATGTGTGAAAATTGTCTGATGTGTCATTTGATTGTACTGTTAATACACATTTAAGTAAAAAATATATTTGAATAAAAGTATAAATAAATTGGATGTCTACTTAAGTCCTTTTTCTATCCCTCAACTTTTGAATGTTGGTAGTTAGAGCAATATAAGTGGTGTCAGGTGTAATAAAATGGCTATGCATTATTAGACCACTATGTATTATTACTAAGTATCATAAAATGGCTATGTATTATATCACACCACTTACAACACTACCAAGTGATACTGACTAGAATTAGCATTACCGTCTCAAAGAAATATTAAAGATATGATAATTATCTAATACAAATTTGAAAAGCAACATCAAATTAAAACAAAAATTAATACAAACACAATGTTCATATTAATTTTAAAAATATGCATATCTAGTTTGAAAATTTTAATCAAATGCCATATTGAAAAGATTTTAAGCAAATACCATCCATCACTGTCTTGAGCATTCACATCACAACCAAATTCAACAAGAAATGTCACAACTTCTACATGCCCAGCACATATAGCATTATGAAGAGCAGTAATTCCTTCATCATTTGCTGCACTTGGATTAGGAACCTTTTAACAAGGGGGAAATGCTAATTAAAATAATTTAAAATGCAGGCTTTTATACTTAATGACTGTTCACACAAATATTGGAAAAAAGAGATTACCAAATAATTGAGTAAATTAAAAAAAAACAACCATATAATGACAGTATCAAACTTCATATTATCAAAGGCAATATCACTTATGTAAATTCAAGTATAATGGGGAACATGGATGTAGATTATTCTTTTAATTAGAAAGAAACATTCACATAAAAATAGATTTTTAAATTTAGTTACAAGATATGTTGAAAATAGATTTTTACAAAATGAAAATAAAATTCATTAATTTTCTATTGAAAATGGTAGAATGCATGTACTGTGCAAGCATGAGAAAAATTTTATGCTTATACATAATACACAGGTCAACTGCATTTATATTATCTAAACTGTACATTCGTAACATTAGCTTTAAAGATTACGATTTTACAGATTTTTTAAAAACCTTGCCTTTTAGTTAACAAGAATGAATTATTTACTGATAGTTCTTTAACGTCACAATTAAAAGCAACACAGGTGGTATTGGTGGCCATGGGAGGACTAGGAACTTTGACAGATCTAACGTGCATCAATCCTTACTAGATTATGGGTCTTTGGTGATAATAGGACTTGAAACAACAACTAAATGGAAACAATGCTGACCAAAAGAATCGAATGATAACAAGGAGAGAGACAAAGTCACATTTTTTTTTGTTAAATGTAACTCTAATACATAAGCTATTAGTGATGCGCTAATTTAAACAAAACAGCAAAATTGGAACATTTTACAAACAAATCATTATTACATCATATCAATTAAAAATTGAGTACAACTTATTTTGAACTTTAAAAAAAAAAAAAAACTCACTTCACTAGCAGTTTTTTTAACTAGCTCCAATTCGCCTTCAAGGGCAGCATCCAGAAGTAAAGCTAAAGGATCGAAACTAACCCTTCTGCAACTTCGGGATGAATTTTCTCCTTTTAAATTTCCTTTTCTCATTCTTCGAAGAGCAGCACTATGGAATTTTTCTTCATCAGATTCATTCTCATCAGTGGCTTCAGTTGCTGTATCTGTAAAACATATGAAATAAAAATAGATATACTAATTAAAAATACACTACATTACACTAAAACAGGCATTAATTGAAACTATAAAATAGACCTATTCTTTGCAACAATTATTAATAAAGGAACATAAATAAAAAAAACTCATATTTCATTATCTAAACATTACTTATGCTCAGAGAAATTAAAATTAATACATGTAAACATTGAGTAAGCAAAAAAATAAATAACTAATATTTTGTTTACAAATGTGCGAGGAGGAACTTACAACCTTTTGCAGTGAATACTTTGCTTTTTTTTCTTTTTAAAAAAATGAAATATTCTAAAGGGATAAACTATATATTTGAAGTGTATTTAACAATATATAATTTTTTTGAAATCCCATGTTTAGAAAATGCATTAATTCAAAAGTCGATAGCATGAATTGTCCACTTTCTACAATTGGTTACTCATTAAATTCTTCAAAAATTCATTTTTTTTTAAATTTTAATATATAATACGTATTGATTAATTTTAAATAAAACTTATATTTGCATGAATTCAATTTTTATAGATGTAAAAAAAAAAGTGCTTCCAAAATTAATAGTCTGATTAATATAATTAAATATACAACAAAAAAAATTCCAAACTAACCAACTTTTTCAGCAATTGTTTGAGATTCAAAATCGACTTCATCATCATTATCTACAATTTCCTCTTTATTCCTCTCATCATCCACCCAAGTTTCTGATTCAGTCTTTGCATTAAGTTGTTCAGTGAGATCAACAGCTTCATTTTTTAAGGGAGCTACTTCAACAATAGGAACACTTCCTTCTTTATCATTGGATTCCAATGACTTCAAAGTTCTAACTGGTAAGTTTTCTTCTGATGGATGTGGGAGATATGAAGCCTTCAAGTGACTTGTCAAATTTGAGTCAGAAGTTTTACGGTGGAAATTTGTATGAACTACAGGCTGTACTTTAAGTTTGGGAGGCTCTAAACCTGGAGTCTTGCGTATTGTTAAAGGTTTGGGTTTGATGGGAAGCTGCCCAATAGATGATTTCCTTTTTGCAATTTCTGAAGATTCAGAAGCGTCTTTTTTACTGTGCTCTTGGTGCAAATTTGAATCCTTATTGAATGTTGATTTTTGAAAATAAGTAGCAATTTTACTTTTTGCAGGAGCAGGGTCTTGTTTTGCATCTTTAGATTGGCTATACCTAGACAAAATTTCCACAAACTTATCAACAATATGCAATTCCAATCTTAATAATTGCAAAAAAGCTTATGGCAAAAAAAAAAGCAGCAGCCTTTTTTAAAAAAAAGTAAAAAGCATAAGGTATGCAAATATACATTTAATACATCAAGCAATGAAATGTTAATATATAAGGCATTATGTTCACTCTTTTGTTAACAAAAACAAATATTTTTTTAAAAATGTTAGTATACTTATTAAGCTATATCCACACAAAAAAAAGCTGGGTTATGTTTAAAAATTATACAAACACACTGTTTATCTTATTCTGATACAAAAGGGGGGAGAATTATTTTTTTCCTTGAGAAAGTCAAGGAAAATTCATGGGTCACAGAAACTTAAACAATGCATGTTCAAGCAATCAAAACATTGTAACATGCAACTCAGCACACAGCAAAAACTAACAGTTTTTACCTAGGAACACATTGGTAATACAGCAATCGTTCCCTGTAGTTGCTGAGAACAAAAAATTCAATAAATGAACGACTTCAAATATTTAAACAATAATAAAGTAAACTACAATATACATTACCTACAAACTGACATTAACATTCAACATAAATTTACTTAACCATGGTGATTGACAACAAGTATAACAGTGTAAAAATTTTCATTAAAAATATTGTCTTTAAGTCTGATTTAGTATAATTTATATCTTATTACTGGCCTACATTGCTTCTATATCATATATAATTATTGGACTGAAAAATATGACAGTTTTTAAATAACAAAATTAGAATTAAATACTATAAAAAGTAAGATAAAATGTCTAAAAATTCAGCTTTAAAAATAACAACATGTTTTACAACATATCTTTACTAATGTAAAAATTCGCAACAGTAATAGTAATTTTTAAGAAAATATCAGATAAATTTAAGCATGTTCTTTATAAGTTATTTAGCTTCACATTAAAAAAAAAATTATATTCATTACAAAAATAAGAGTTACATGAATAACACAACAATTCTATCACATGGTTCAAAAATTTGGAGAAAACTCACATATAACACACCACCCTAGAATACGGTTTGAGAATTAGAATAATTCCTGTGTAGAGCTTAAAAGGTTTTAAAAATAGAATTTGAAATTACTTACAGAATCACATAACTGCTCATTTTTTAGGAATATTGCAGTCATGTTTTACAGGTTTACTTGTATTTAAAAAGGAAATAATAAACACTTTCCTGAACTTTTTTTAAATATATATTTCAAAGAGAAACACTATTTACTTTATAAAAAAAGGTGGAAATTATTAATATGACATACATAAAATGAATTACCTCACAGCATTTCTATCATTTCTAGAAGATTTATTCTGAAGCACAGATATTGCAACATTTACTAAATCTTTTTCTTCATCATTTTCTTTTATAGATGAACTTTGTCGATTAGAAATCATGGGTTTTACAGGTAATGCAGGTTTGGGTGGTACCACAGGTTTAACACTGCGTGAATTACCAGATTTTAATTTTTCTTGATTCTTTTCAGGTACAGATGATACAGTTGCAGTTTTTTGAGAGAGAAGTAAAAGAGGTAGGTTGCTGTTTGACTCATTCTTTGAATCATCTATACTTTCTTTTACAAGAGATTCATTACTTGCATTTTTGTCCTATAAAATATAATAAATGAAATGCAAATATATATATAAATAATTATTAAAACTAATACTCAAAAAAGCACTGATATATAATTAAAAATTTAAGTTATCAATTTTTGTACCTAACAACATTTCTTGAAATATTACATACCAATCAGCCTTAAAATGAAATAAAATACTTATATCTACATATAATATTATACTATACAAAACATTATAATACATAAAGGTCTGGATGAAAATCCAGTTGCATAGTATTATATGTGACAAAATTACATATGAAACAAGATGAATAATTTAAAATCATCAAAAATTGAGCTTTAAATTAATATCAAAGAATTTGAAAGAGTTATATAATTTCATCACCCAGTCTCACGAGTTAACTTGCAAATAGTGTTAAATCAAAAAACAATTTCTGTACTTTCATGATACACTTTCCCTTTTTTATGAATAGTATGAGCCATTTCAAATCGAAACAATATCGATTCAAACTTACATGCTAAATATTTTTAAATTAAAAGCATAGAAATGATTTAAACTTTTATAACATTTAAGTTCGTTATCATAAACATCTTTTAGACAAGGAACTGAAAAACTTTAAAACAAAAATAAAAATACTTAGTAAAAAATCTTAAGTAATAAAAATCAATTAAAATCATACCAAAGCCGGTGTGTCTTCAATTTTTGTAGTTGGTTGCTGAGCAATATTTGATGCAGAATTATTTGCATTATAAGTACTGTTGAAGGGTCTAGGCATGAGATTGCTTATGTTTGAGGTTGGTTTCACAATTGATAATGGTGTAGGATTCTTTCTGTTGGAAGATGATGAATCTAAGCTATTAGGCCAAGAATCATCTTCAGTGGATGATGATTGAGAGTCTTCACATTTACCCTTTAAGGTGAATTTAGTATTATAAGGCAAAGTTTGGTATTTGGGATCATTTTTGTTTAAACCAAATTCTCCAAGATCACCTTTGTGAGAACCATGAAGCTTAGCAGACATATCATCACGAGTGTGATCAGATTCCAGAGATTCTCGAGGCAAAGGCTCAACTGCAACAACAGTTGCAGCATGATAAAAGCCATTGTTGACAATCGATCCACTGAAGTTTCTTGATAAGGCAGCACTGTGAATTTGAGCAGCTAGTTGTTCGTTTAGGAGCCGTTTGCGGTGGAGTCTTTGAGTAAGCTCATTAATTTTTTTATCGAGGATGGCAATGTCTTGCTGACGCAGAGCAATATCTTCTCTTTGTTGGCAAATGTAGTTATTTTGTTGTTCAGAGAGTTTTGTTCGATACTGAAAAAAAAGTACTCCTTAGAACAAAGAATTACATTTTCTAAATTAATATTCAAGAGTTTATACTTATTTTATTCCTGAAAAGTCAAATTGCTTTTCATGGATGAAGACTGAGGCAAGCTCAAAGAGATATTTTTTTTCCTCAAATAAAATACTGTTTTCAATTTTTGTTAAAACTATTTTGAAGAAATACACTTTAGTTATGATAAAATAAGATTATTTTTTTAAAAAATGTAAAATTTTTCAACTATATTTTTGCAAGTGTAAGGTAATATATTATTGAAGAAAATATCATTGATATTAGAAAAAATTACCCATATTATGAATTCGGCACCTATACTTTTGCTGTAACATAAGTATAGGTGACCAATAAAATATTTTTAATCATTATATGGTAACACTTTTGCTTTAAATTTTTGAATATTTGATACAAATTTGTTTAAAGTAAAATGTACTGGTTAGTTTTACATTCCATGATCAGAAATTCTGATAAAGATAAAAAATTAGTTTAGCATTTTTAATTATAGTTATATGTCTTTTATTTTATTTTAAAATATATAATACACTTAACCTTAGACTTTGTATTCATGCCACACTAGAGCAATACAATATTGTATTAGTTATGGAACTACAAATAGATGACAAAGGCAACACCTAAACTTTTATTTTAATTGCCAAAATTTCACACTGCACCAGATTATGAAATTGATTTATATGCATTATATTTTAATACTATTTAACATGCAGAAACCTTTAGTATATATTTCTACACAATTATTTTCAGTAGATCCAACATCGCTAGCCCAGGTAGATAAGCACTAAGCTACCAATTGCTTCTCCATTTGAACTATATCTTAGTCTGTAATACAGATGATATAACATTACTATGGTGAAAAAGAACATCTTGATATGTTTGGTAAAAAAAAGTTATTTGGTATTAAATTTTCATAACAAAAACTAATACAATGAGATTTCATACGGATTACTAGAATTTCTTAGACATTCGAAATGAAAAATTACTGGAGCTTCAACTGATTATACTAAAATTCATTGGATGTTTTTTGTACTTTGAAAATATTATAGAATTTTAAAAAATTTAATATACTGGATTTGGAATTAACATATTTTTAAGGTATTTCAGGGAAAGATTGAATTAATAATTTTCAAACTTCCAGTTAAAGTATATGTTATCCAAATTTAAAAAAAAAAAAAAAAAAAAAAAAAAAAAAAAGGGCGAATTATTTTATTTAATATAATTTGGTGGAATTGAAACTTTCACCAAAAGCACAGCCTTTTGCCCCATGTAACCCCTAGTAGTGACAAACAATTCTAATGTACTCTCAAAATAAGTATTGATAAGGTTTTCGTTGTTTTGGGCTACCTTACATTTTAAGTTAGAAATTTTCAAATCTGATAAGATCACTATTGATAAAGTAATCTTATCAGATTTGAAAATTGATATAGAATCCTTAACTAAGCTATCTTTTATATATCCATATATTAAATCCCAAAATCAGTCATTTTAACTAAAGTTTTATTTTTTCTATCTTAAATTTTTTTTGAGTATTTAGTCAAAGCAGGTTTAATATGCATCAAATGAAAATAAACTTCTGGGGCTGCATTCTAAGTCTACAAATTATTAGTTTTCTCCTTGGCACCCTAAAAATCATACAGATAAGGAAAAAAAAAAAATGTTTAACTAGTATCTCAATTGTAAATACACCTATAATTTTTAAGTTTTCCTTTATATGATCTCAGTTAAAATTTCTATACTTCTAAAAAATACATTGATGCAATTTTGCCCTCTTTTAGAATAAACCTTACTTATAAAAAAATTGGGCCCAATTTTATTTTAATATCTAACAATTATACAGAATACTGACATATATCACAATCTGTTTTGCTCTCTATCTGTTTTTTTTTTAAGTTTGATTAATATTTTTCATAATTTTATATTTTACATGCGTCGATTGTGAAGTGGCAGCATTGTTTTGAACTGGACCAGTGGGTCCGAAGAAAAGTTTATTGCTTTTTGATTATGCCTTAACCAACTAGGCCAAAGAGATATCTAATCAGACTAGTTAGTAAGACATTTTCACTTATGAGGCTGTTGTAGAAGGGAGTCGCTACATTTATATATTCAAGATATTTTGCAAATCGAATAATTGGTTCTAAAATTATAAGGAACCTTTCTGAAGGATTAGTTCAAAATAACTGAGTTAATAATTTCAGAAAAATTTTAAAAACGCGAAGAAAGAATAAAATGTTCAAACTTTTTCACTCATTTTAAGTCCCAATTTTAAATAATTCCTAATTTATATATATTGGAAATTATAATTTTGTTCCAATTGCAGTTGTTTTCCAATCAAATGCAAACTGTGAGATTTATCTACAGGGCATTAAAAAAGAATTTATGAGGTCTCCGGGATATTACATTTATTTCGACAGTTGAAAATATAAAATTTTTTTAGCTAGCTGTAATTCATTAAAAACTAAATTTATTAAATACAAAATTGAGTGAAATTAAAATTAAATACTTTGATGTTTTTAAATATGCTTTATATAATGGAATGAGTTTTCTAAAATATGTAAAATAATTAAAATTAATTTTTCACATTATGGGCCCATGAAAATAATCGAATTTTCTTTTAGGAAATTTGAGCAAGTTTCGCTGCATTTGAGATATTTTGTACAAAAATAGTTCTAATTACTTACAGTAAGTTGAGTTATAAAGTTAAACATACCTTTTTTTATGTGAACATTTCACAATTTTAATAATAAATAATTAAAAAAAAAAAATTATATTTTTTTTAAAAATAAAGATAACACACTAAATTTAAGTTCAAGTTAAAGTGAGTTAGTGAATGTAAAGTTTATTGGCGCAAGAGCCAGATATAGCTATGCTGCGCCAAACAAGACTAAACTGTGGTCTAGATGTGAAGTTGGAAAAAAAAGGTAAAAATGGTTGACAAGATGGAGGGTCGAAAATAGTGAAGGATCACTAGGGTATGTTCAAGTTAAAGAGCATGTATCCTTTCAACATCCACAAACATTTATGTGTCTGAATTCAAATCTTTTTTAAATATCCTGCATGCAAATGCAAATAGAAACCCACATGCTAAAAACCTTCATGAACACACAATTTCACATTGTTTTCTCTTAAACAAATTTTGATTTTTATTTTTAATAATTTGTTTTACTCTGAGAGACTCAAAAATGATTCCAGACTTTTTTCAACATTTGAATTCAAAGTTTGTCATCACCTACCGGTGCTATGTCTACTTTTCAAAATATTTTTATGCCACATTTCTCAAAAATAGTAATAAGTATTTCATGTTCATCATTGTAAATGTTAATGGCCAGATTTGAGACAGTTTCTACAAATTGAAAACTTAAACCAATCAACTTCAGGCAGAATTTCGAGATTAACGATTATAGGCTTATTTTGTTCATCTCTCCATGTGAACATTTCTTAGCAGCATTGGAAAAGATAAACCAGAAATTATAGTTTCATCATATCTCAATTTGGTTTAGCATTAAGAGTTTGTGCGAATTTTGCAAAATATATTTTTGGGGTTTTAGTACTATTATTGCACTACATATCCCAAAATGAAGGAAATAACCAACACATGGGTTCATCAACAATGTTGACAAATGACAAAAACTTTCAAAACCTTTGCACATTTTCTTCACTCTAGTGTGCCTCAAATGGCATTGGTTTAATATAAGTAAACTTATTCAAAGACAAAATTAAACACTATTATAGCTCTCTCATCTTTTCTTATAAAATGACAGACCTTTCATATGTAAGACTTTTCCTGTTTCAAACCTAAACAAGATGAATACTCAAAACAAAGACGAATACTTTTTTTTTTGTCTCTAAATGTCATCACCACTAACAGTTAAAATAAGTACAGGTGATTAAAAATTTTCTTCAGTTTGTCCTTATCATACTTTCTTCTGCCCTTTTTTTTGTAACCAACACAAATTTCTTATTAATTGTACATATATCTTATTCTATACAATGATGAAAACTCTTATAATACAATTGCTTACAAAGACTCCAATCCTATACCAATGCATCTCGTTGTGGGGAGGGAGGCTGCATACTTCTGGAACATTTTCTTAGGGTTGGAAATTTTAGAGCCAGAAAAAATGCTTACAGTTCCACTGTTTTTGTGTTTTTTAAAACATGAAAATTAACGGTTCTTTAATTTCCAATAATGATAAAACTACCACTGTACTATAAACAACATGACATAGTCACAATAAACTGGTTGAAAAATTAAAATAAATCATTTAGTATCACTCAACATACACAGTATTAGGTTCCAGCAATGAATGTTTTAAAAATCAACTAATGAACTACTTACTGCATACATCAATTTTTCATGAAAGATTTGCCTTTAATGAAGAATTCATTTTAAAATATACACATTATTTTTCTCAATGAACAGGTTCTACTTTCAGTTCAGAAATATACATTTTTAAAAATCAAAACAAACTGGCAGTTGTATTCGAAACAAAACATTCAAACAATATGCGAAAACAATAAATAATCCAAGAGATATCAAAACAGAGATATGAATTGCAAGCTAACTATTGATTCGTCCCAGGGATTAAAATATTAATGAAGTTTAATAAGCGCTAAAAATTGAAACGCACAGAAAATATGCATGTCCATTTAAACAATGATTTTATGAAAACATGTTTTGAATAACTTTTGAAGTTTTTTGAGTGTCATGGAATAAATGGTATAAAAATGTTCAGCATGAAATGAGGAACAACATATATATTTATCAAAAATTTGAAGTTAAACCCACACATCAAGACTTCTAACACTTCTGTAGGGGAAAGGAAAAAAATTACAACTACATACAGTTTCAACATACAGTAACATTTTAAGCAGTAAAATTTTACATGTTTATTTACAATTAATTAAAAAATTAATATGATTAAGAGGTACATATACTAATAGGAAAAAAAGCAATTTTCCAATAAATGGGGTTAATCGCAACTGTTTCACCACAGGTGATAGTTTGTAGCAGGTAACCATTCATTATAAAAGCAACGGGGTTCAGTCTAAAAATGATTGACAGAAAAGTAATAGGCTCTAATGTTGCATGAACAAGAAAAAAACCACACCACAAAATAGATGAAATATATATATATATTTACACTTTTGTTCCCTGCCAAAGACATCTAACTGATGAATCAAGTATTTTACTCCATACTTAGATGAAAAAGGTATTTTTCTTTTGAATAGTTTTTTCATTGTTTTCCATATAATTTCAATAACAGCAAATATTGTAATAGTTTTTGGGAGAAAAATCATCCCTTTTTTACTATTAAATAAAAGTTATCAATCCATTTAAAAAGGAATGCAGTTGATTTAATTTTAACTATACTTTTTTTATTTTGTAGTTTTACATCCCAATATTCAAAACACAAATTTTGATTTTAAGAGGGAAAAAAATAATTATTTTATAAAGTGTTAGAGCTATATTTATTTCTTATTTTGATGAATGCTTTTTACAAAAAATATATTTATTTATTGCCATTAGCTACCAATTTCATTAAAAAATATTTTCTTTGCATTTTTTATTTATTGTAAACATCTATATGTGTTTTTCTTGTATGTTCCAAACAGCAACATAAGTTATAAACTCTATTTCAAATGCAAAATAAGTTATCAATTATTTCTTATCAACTATATTTTAATAGAGTAATTCTAAGACTTTAGTTGACTTTGGAGGCATTACTAGAGGGAAAATGTATTGATAAGATTTTATAGTTTGCGTGTGTTTTTCTCTCTTCACATTTTAGCGACTTTTTGTAATTTTTTTTTTTTTTTTTTTTTTTATGTTTTTTTCTTCATTATTATGTAATACTGATACTAAGAAAGAATAGCCTAAGGCTATTGGATCTTGAAATAAAGTACATTGCCAAGAAGATAGTTTGTGAAATTAAAACAAGTTGTTTATGTTATTACAAATAATTTATGCAATAATTTTTATTTAATGTTCTGAAGTTCATAACGTATGACTGTATTAAATACTTTTAGATTTCTGTTATGTTATTTAGTAGTATGAATTAAAATTTTTATGTAATTTCATAAAATGTAAATGCATTATAAATTCAGTTTTTCTACTATCTTTCTTTTAATTACTGAAATACAAATGAGAAGGTTAATTACAATCCAAATCAATAAAAGAAAAATTGTTTTCTTGATTGTATATTATTTTACAGATTGCTTTTAATGAAAAATATCGAAAAAAAGCAATTTTCCCCTGTAACAATCTGAATTTGAAATCAATATGGTTTACTAACACTTTTAATATTAATTAAATATATATGTTGAATTACTATTTACTTATTTGCAAAAATTTTGATATGTGTACAATTTATATGAATATATTGAAAAATTAGCTATTTAAAAAAAAAAACTTTTGATGTTCTAATATAAATATCTGAATTATATATAAAACTAAATTAAATATGACTTCTCATATTCTGAGCATATATTGTGAACAGAATATTCTTTACATTAAACATAATTTCAGCTATAATATTATGGGAGTATATATAATTTCAATCAACTAGATGTGCAGTAAAAGTTTCTTTTTTTCTAAAAATATTTATATACACACAAATCTTAACTGATTTATACTTATATATTTCATCTTAAAAAATTTACAGAATTATTTTATGCTACTTGCATACATTTTTTTAAAATACTTCAATACAGAAAACTTAAGGAATAGTAGCTATATAGGGCTCAACATTTTTTTTACAAATGCTTCTATGGATTTTCTAATCAACAACATTAAAAAATTAATATACATACAACTGCACCTTAGTTATTCTTTTTAGCATTACAAAACAGAAGAATCCAATTATGTTACTGTAAAAAGAAAACCCAGATACAGAAGTTCAATTGAAAATCTAATCAAATCCCTTTTCCCCTAAAAAAACTTTCTTTCCCTTTCCTGAGGTGTGAAGTGCTATCTATCACTCCTTAAGTATAATAAAAAATAATAATGAAAGTGATATTATCTATGTGTATTGGTTCCTACTTCGATTCTTCTGTTTGAGGTTCTCTTGTCAAAGTTTCAGACAATAACATGGAATTTAAGTACTGCAGTTGTGTGACTTGCAACAGTAAAGGGCTGAATTGGGACCAATTTTATCGGAATGGAAAGAAATGTTGATTTTAAAACTAATTCAAAAAATACAATTGTTTAATTGAGGACATTGAAATTTTTGTCATATTTTTAGTAGTTTCGAAAAATAGCACCATTAATTTGTAAAATAAGAAACGGGATGTGGTTAAAAAAACAGTCCAAGTATTAATTATAAAAGTCTTTAAATGACAATTTTCAATGCAAAAATGTTCCATGTTTTGTAACCAAAACTGATTTATATTCTTAATAGGTGTACTACAATGGTGATTTGCATCTGAAACATGCAAACAGAAACAAATATATTAAGAGCATCAGACATTTTTTCTTCTGCCACATTTTTGAAAGCAAAATACTCATACTGAATGAATTCTTTTTGTGGATCAGGGAAATTATTATATTCTTAGAAAATTTTTTAAATCAATGAGAGTTAAATGTGATCAATATAAAAAGCATAATTAAAGATGGTTTTTATTCAGAACAAGGGAAAAACATTGTTATAAAATATAAGCGAAAAGAAAATCAGAATATATTTATATTCTTAATTTCTTTTTAGAAAAATTGTTGTCATTCTGCTTAAAGCGACAAATGCAAGCAATGGTATTTTATTAATAATTTACTTTTAATGGATAATAACTAACTCCAAAATAGCTTCAAATATTGGAATTAGAAAATAATTACAATAAAGTAAGGTCTTCAAATTAAAATCGTATTCAGACGGATTTTTCTTTCAGTTTAAATTAATATGTCCTCGATTCTGAATAATAAAAATACTCACAAAATTACCCATGTTTGTCCCATATTTAAGCATATGTAAAATAAATTTTTTATATAACTATACTCATATGTTTAATATTTTTCTTGTCTAAATAAATTTGTTGCATGAATATAATTTTTTAAATATTACTATCAATGAACTGGTTTTACTTATGAATTTTAACAATTTTTAGAATCTGCTTTTTAAACATCTTTTAATGAATTAAAATAACTGAAATCATTTCTGAAAAATTATAATGTGAAACATATTCAGATAAAAAAATCTATTAAATGTTATTTGGAATTACATAAATATATTTTACTTTTCTAAGACATCTAAATTTCTTGAAGAAATTCCAGATATGTTTTCTGAAATTTGAGTTTTTGAAAGCCAAATCTTTTTAAGTTATTTTATTTTTCTCAAATGCTATGATTTAGAATGATAATTGTAATAAGAATGCCTTTTTGATATTACTGTGACCAAGTTTCCAAAGACTGATAAAAACTTAAAATACTGAATTATTCAAATAAGAGTCCTGAAGCATAGCTATATCATGGTTAAGTAGAGTGAAAACAGAATGGAATATCACAGTATTGGTTCTGTGATATAAATATAGAGTTGTAGCAGTTATTCTTATTAACCACATTCCGTGTTTTATTCATGAAGAAGTTTATTTTTGTATTTAAGAAGTAAATAAATTATTCGTGCAATAAAATATTATTATCCTTAAAATAGAACATTCAAAATGTATATTTAGATATGTTTCATTTTTATTTTGTTTTTAGCTTTTTATTACAACTACAAATGAAGATTGAAACATATGGCGCTATCTATGTGTACAATATGAACTACTTACGAAAATGGTTGCAAGGATACAAGCACTTTTCATAAATTTAAAAATATGTGGACTATTTTTAACAATTTTACACTTCTTGGTTGTTTTAAATGTGTAAATTACATTTACAAAATTTTCAAGACTGAACATTGAGATTTCATTATGTTAGAATGTTTTACAACCTATAGGGAAGCTTAGTAGTCCACCTTAAAATAATGATATCTATGATTTATTCTGTACAAAATAAGTAAAATTTCATTTTTAATGCTCTGGAAATTATTTCTTGGTAAACCTGTGTCACATATTCAGTCATTTTCATTGTTAATTACAAATCAAAATCTCGTTTTTTCAGTTTTACTAGTACTTAACACTTTTGTACTATTTACACAACTAATTATGAATACATAAATTAAACATGCAAGTCTAACATGATATGTTAAGAATTATGCATTGTTTAAATATTGCCTTCAAATGAATAAATAACATTTTTTATTTTATTTTAAGGAAAATGGAATAATTAAAAAATTTCTGCTCACTCGTATTTAAATAATATTACAACAATGATAAAATTTTACTCAGTCAAAATATGTATATTTTTACCTTCAGATCAAAATTAAACAACCTGAAATCAACATTCCTATAAAAGCTGTTTCATTATTATTGTATGTATTAATACTGAATATCTTTCATATCCACTCAAAAATAATAAAATGTAAGCCTTAAGAAGAAAGCAACAACTGCGAAATTATGCATAACAAAAAAAAAGGGGGGGGTTCAAATGATCCTGTTTTGTTGCTAATGTGCATGACCACATGTGCTGCAATGAACAGCCTGTTATCATGTCACAAGCTATGTAATGATATAGATCTTAAAATTTTAATGGATGTTTGACAATTGTGGCCAATGTGACATCTCACACATCTGGCAATGATACAACAGAGATTTGCTTTTGATATATTTTTCAGTTATACCATTCAAGACCGATAACATTTTTAACTATCTTTTGGCTAGATTAATGCAGATATCTGAGCATATAAAATGTGATCCATGAAGCATCACTGTCCCATTTTTGATAGTTGGCATAATTAAGAAGTTTGTCAATGTAAGTATTTTGTAAGCAGATATTGTGAAGACCACTACCATTATCTTTTTTGGTTAGCTGGAAATGAATGGCAAGATTAATTATTTAAAATTTTTAATTAAAATCAAAATATTGAAAGTTTTAAAAGATTGGTTTTTGTTTAATTTAAAGATTAGTGTTTACTCGTTTTTAATTTTTTTTGTATATTTGGTCAAAATAGAACCATTTAAGATTATGGGCCCAGGACCTGTCCTATACTGTCTCTGACAATTTTAATTTAAAATTTTAAGAATGTAGTGGGAGACCACAACATTACGAGTAAGGATCTAATATATTTATTTGTAGAAGTAAAATACAATAATTTGCGATACAGTTGGAATTTAAAAACTTACCATCAATTCTCTCCTTAAATTTTCAAGTTCTGAAGCAGCAGAAGGCACAATGCAATTCTTTCTATTTTTATTATTTCGGATTTCATCTAATTGCCGGGTAAGCTCATCTACTTTACTAACAGCAAGATTCAACTCTTTCTCTTTTTCACAAAATAGTGCTCTTATTGAATCTAGTTCAGTGCCTGAGATAAAAGATAAATTTTAAACATAATGAATGCTCTTTTAAAAATGAACAAAGATAATTGAAACACCATAATTTTATTAAATATTGTTTTCTTTCTAAAATAATTTGGAGTTAAAAACATAACTAGGCACACAAAATGCAGCTATAAAATAGTTCGTATTATATCTAACTGATAGGCAAGAAATAATAATATATACTAAGACACTAATCGAAAATTAGAATGAGGTAATTTTAATATAATTTGAAATTTAAGGGACTAATATACATATATTAGCATATTAAAATAATTCAGTACATATTGAGTAACTTTTCTTATAAAGCACATACTTTCTAAAATATAATAAAATCATATACTAGGAATACCTGTATAAATTACCAAAAAATGCAAGTAATTTGAAATATCTAGGAAGATCTTGTATATCGAAAAACTAATATACAAATTCAACTATTGGGAATGCCATTTATACTTAACTTACACTAAAATAGAATAATTAAAATTGCTTTAATTTAATTAATTTACAGTAACAGAACATAAATTTGTAAGATTCTAGCTTACTCCTTTTTTAAGAATTCATTGATTATTAATTGATTCTAAAATATGAGTTTTTTCTTTTTCTTAATCATGTTGAGACACATCAATAATAAAATTCATAAAGATGCATTACAATAATACTAAAAATATTTTCTTGCCATCGTTTGAATTCATTAATCTGGGGGAAACTACCTAAGGAGTATAAAAGTTAACTCCAAAAAATAAATATATTATGCATATCATTGCGTCAAATGCATTCAAAATTAAGTGTTGAAATGATAAATTACGGACAGAATAATCTATTATTGTTTCAAGGATTTAATTACTAAATGCAAATATTTAACACTGACATAGCATTATTTAAAACTAACAATTAAAAAAGTTGTTCTGATAATCATAAATATTGGAAAAGAATGTTGTTTGTTTTGAATAACATTTCATTAGAGAAACACAATGGTTATTTGCGATAAATCTAGAAATTTTGAACTTGGGTAACATGAGGTAGATAATGTGCGTGTCATTAATTATTATAAATGTTGTTCCAAATATATTTGACATACACCATGACCATTAAAAATAATCTCTACAAATAAAAATGATCAAAGTTGAGCATTTGAAGTTGTATATTGACATCTTAAAATGTAGAAAAATAACCATTATAAAACCATTATATTCATTAAAAAAGTACAATTTCCATCAACATGAGTAAATACTTAAAAAATAAGTTCAAATAATATTACCAAGATTTTCATTATTTGTCTTCTGCTGTTCCACTTGCCCACGTAAGGCTCTTAATTGCCGTAACTTATGTTCTTGAGTATCGATCTTATCACGCAGACTTTGCAAGCAAGCAGGATCTAATTGATGCTCAGCCAAGTTGTGCTGGCGGGCTTCTTGTTGTTTCAAGAACTTTAAACGCTGCTCTTTAGCTACCAACAACTGCTGCTGTGCTTCAATTTGATGCTGCTGCCTAGCAGCCATCTGACGTAATTCAGAGAGGGTCATTGCTGCATCTTCTGGTAACTAAGAAGAAAAATTAAGCAATAATAACAGACAATATAAACTATGAATAAGGAAAAAAGATATTTTCTTTAACTTCATTAAAATATGAGCCAATAATTAAATTTTTCATCAAATAAAAGAAACATTTATTATAATTTTATTATTTTAAAAATTATAATAAATGTTACTTTTTCATTTTGCCGGCACAAATCTCATCAAGCAAACTTTATTGGCAAGTTATTACACATACTACTCCACATAACACACATATTCTGTTTGGAGTCGGTTGAATAATTTTTGGCGGCTTTATCGCTTGCATTGGCAAAATAGATAAGTACCTAATAAAGATTTGACATTTTAAAATTTAAATCTAATGATTTAGTTTCAACTACTAATTACAAATCAATCAAAATAGTGACATATGAAGAGAAAGAGTGATTTAAAAGTCTTTTAAAAATAGTACAGTGTGACTAAAGCTGAAATATTCAATTCAATTAAATTTTGTTAATTAATTTACACATTTAACCTTTTGATCTACACAAATACATTCTTCAGAAAATATGATAAGAATAAGAAAAGGATTATGAGAGGAGAAGAAAAAAAAGATTGGCTCATCAATTTTTAAAGACACTTTAATGCTCATATTTTTTTCAATTTATTTGTAATAATGAGAACATGAACACCAATTAACAGTATATAGTACAATGCAAAAAAAAAAAAAAAAAAAAAAAACCACCTCACACCAATTAACAATATTACTTACATATAAAACCAAAAAAATTAAAAAACATAAATAACCTCCTGAGCACAATTATAACTTAAAAAATAGTTAATTATACTTCTGAGCATTGAAAAACTATAATTCTTTTTTCTTATTTGGTTGTGAAGATAATGCAAATATTTGAGTCTCCTTCCCCCACTAACAAAAAATTCATCAATGTTTCTCATAGTTGGTTTTCTTTGGATGGCATGCAATCAACGACAATGGGAAAAAAAAAAACATTTGATATATAGATATACAATCATTAATATGATAATCATTTAATTTATATAAGGTATAAGGCAAAATTATCAAAATAAAACCTAGAGCTTTTTTTCCAATTAAAAACCGTGCAAAAGCAAAACTATAAACTAAGTACCATATAAAACAAAAAGTATGGGTTACATCTCCATACTAAAATTCTAACATATATAAGATGAGAAAAGAAAACCTTTTTCCTAATATTAAAATTAATTTTAAAAAGAATGTGAGACACACTTGAGTTGAATTTGGTTTAAAATTTTTATGCCAGAAGGAGCTATGAACATTTGCATTTGGCTGTTTACCCACTCAATTTTGACCTACTTTCAAGTCATCTGAATTTCAAGGCTTTAATAAGGCCTAGCATGTCCGCTGTTTGTATTTCAGAGATACATGTAAATTTTGTTGTATTTGTAAGATTACTTATAAAAACTGCATAGAAAGAAATAACTGTAATAGCTTGCAAATGCCCTGGGAAATAAAAAGAAGAAAAAAAAAAAAAAAAAAAAATGAAAAGCACCTACCTTTCTGTAAAGTGAGCTAGAAATTATTGAAAATAACTAGATATTGGAAAAGTGGAAGAAGCAATGTCAGGGGGGAAAGGACAAATACACTAGAGTGAGTGTGGATTTTAATGGTGCAAGAGCGACATATGGCTATGCTGCTCCAAACAAGGTGAAGGGAGAAAGTAAAAATATGAAATACAAATCACACATTGAAAATATAATTATGTAAAATCAAGTAAAAGCTTAAAATATTTGAGTAAAAATACACAGCTTAAAAATAGCAAAATTTAAAACTAAAATGTAAGGCTTAAAATAGTAAATGAAACTGTATGGAAAAACTAAGCATAATCAACGACAAACATTAATTTTGGATAAGTTGCTTAGGACGATTTAAATGGAATGATGTTTCCATTTCGTCCGCGCATCAGTCAACCAAGAGTCATCTATGTCATATAAAATCATGTCATTGTCGTCAAGGGCAGGTGTGAGAGAACCTTTTTTGGGTGCATGTGGATTCATCATAATTGCTATCTGTGGTTTATTGCCTATTGTGGGAAGCGAGACATTTTAATAAGTTATTTTTTTCTCTGCACTTATTTTGAGGTCTATGTTTTAGAGCCCTATCAAGTAAGGGAATGGAACGCATAGATTTAGAAGAAGTTTTGGATGCGGTTTTTTTAGTAAGAGGTAGAATGCATGCCTGTGTAGAAGTTGTCGATGTGGAAGTTGTCGATAGATTTATGGAAGAGGAAGACAAAGGGACGGAGGAAAAAGATAAAGGTTCCAATATCTGTAAAAGTGGACATAAAACTTTCGTAATGTTTGGGTCAGTTTGGGTGGTAGCACAGAGAGAAGATTTTGCAGCCTGGGCATAAGAATGAAATACCTGCGAGACTATTTGTTTATGTGCTTTGATATAAGAGATATTTTGAGTTTTTATTTCCTGGATTCGTTTTTCAATTGTCCATTTCGGACATAATTTCGAATCAAATGGGTGAGATTGTTGACAATTAACACATTTAGGCTCCAGAAGGCAATCTGTGGAAGAATGTCCAACAGACGCACATCTAGACCATGTTGCTTGTCCTATGCATGCTGCATTTGAATCACTGAACCTCTGAGACTGAAAACAGCACAGAGGATTCGGAATATATGGTGTGCATGACAGATTAGATATCCTGCTTTCATTGTAGTGGGCAGTTGTGAGCTATTGAATGTTAATAACACATCGATCAATAACTCCCGAGTCTAAAATTGAAAACAACATTTTTTTGCAAAATTTTTTTTTATTCATCAACAAAACACCTTTTGTTAATCACCTTTTAGGGTAATACAATCATTCCAACGCTTTCCAAATCTTTTTTTTTTTCGCAAGAAATCTTTTTTGTTGCGAGTAAATAGCGATAAACAGCTTTCTGAATCATCGACTCGTTGCTGTTTGTGTTCCATCGAAAGCAATCGCGGCACCCACTTGGAAAAAACCTTTTTCATTTCACTTCAAAAAACCTTTTTCCTGGTCCGATCGACTTAAAATTTTGACACGTTTCAAGCAAAGGTTAGTACTCTAGAAAGACCTGGTTACTGGTTTACTACGAGCGCCATCTCTGGGTTAGTCTCGGGAGTTATTGATCGATGTGTTATCAAGTGTTTTGTCGGGAACAAAGTGTTATTTTTCTTAACTATTATTCTTCTGACTTGAGTGACACCTTGATCGGAGAATCCTTCCAGGATATCCGCATCAGAGGTGCACATCATGTCAGGTTCAGAAATGGCACGACAGGAATTAAGTGACTTATGAGGAATGACTGTAAGGAGGCACACTTAAAAAGGTTTTTGCTAGTAAAAAAGATTTAATTTGCTATTTGGAAATTATTTCTATAAGCAAATCACCAGAACATAGCTTTTTAACTGATTTTGGATCTCCATCGATACCCAGAAGTGCCTTTTGAATAGCAAACAGAGACTGCTTTGACATTTCATTATTTAACAGGGAAAGAATCAAAAACCGACAATGAGTGGCAACGTTATGGACACTGGATGAATTGGGCCAAGGCCATTACCCAGGCACAAGAGAGAATGATCCATGGGAAGAAATAGATATTCATCTTGGAGTGCCCCCCTCCCCCACCATGGAGTCCAAAAAAATACACTAGAATGCCAAGGTTCAGATGTGAGATTTGCCAGAAATTTATAAGTTTGGATAACTCATATTTTCTCAAACTACAATGCTGGGTGAGAGACTGTTAAGGTTTAAAGTGCAAGAGTGAAATCTGTATAAGCTTCACCAAATATTTCTTTAAACTGTAATCTAAACAGGAAAACAAAAGGAAGAAAAAGGTAAAAAATTAACAAGAGAGTAAAAAATAGAGAAGAATACTATGCTATCCTGGGGTCTGACATCAGTATTGTCAAAAATCCTATGAGAAGATCACTAGGGTACCATACCTTGTAATCATGAGATTCCTGTATATAAATATTTAAATTCCAGAGGAATTGCAACAATGGGATTCAATAATTCTGAAGACAAATTATTGCTTTTCATATATAAATTTAAAATCCTTTTTTTTTACTTTCTTATATGTTACAAATGTAAATAGTTCGGTACAGTTATCCACAATTTCATTTTATTTTCTTGTAATTTTTGTAATTGTATGGTAATTTCATATTATTTTTATGATTTCTATTTATATCATTTATTTTCTTAAATAAGGCAGCAATCTTAATTTAAATAATCTTAGCTTAAATAAAATATAAATTCTTAACTAATAAGAACATAAGTTCACAAATTAAACTCTTGAATTCAGATTTCACAACAGCGTATTTGGGAAATACACGACTTTTCATAAAGGTACACAGGGTGAGCCTGATGAAAGGTTAAACTTTGATAAAAAGTTATTTGGTTCTAACACTATAAGTTCCCACTCAGTATCATTCCAACCTGATCGAGCCAAGCACCACAGTAATCTGGTTGACAGTGAATAGGCGTGACTGGCAAGTGGAGTAGAGGTTAGTACGAGCATAGATTTCGCTCTATCAGCCGTTTATGAATGGTCATGGTGAACACTTGTGTTCAGGTTGCACGTCTGATGGTTGATAACAATGAATCAGGCACTGTGACCGCTGATCTGACAATCACTCTATCCTCCCAATCTGCTGTGACCCTAGGTTGACCGCTACTATCATAACACTGAAATCTGCCATTGTCCACCCATTCTTGCCAGCATCTTCTAATCACTACATCACTTCGACCCATATGACGAGTGATTCTCTGATTGGAACAACCTGCTCTTTCAATCCAATGATACCTCTTTCAAACTCTGACAGTTGCTCGTAATGAGCTCAAATCCTGCGGCGAGGCATTTTTTTCAGTCGTTGAAATGTATTCTAAAACACAATGCAACAGAAAATTTGACCATAAGATTGAGAATCACTTCTTATGTACACCTGCTGAGTGTAGAGTTCCTATGCACTGTAGCTCCTGCTATTCATTCACTGGACACCAAATTTTAATTATTTGCATGTTTGGTCCAAATGTCTTTGCATATGAAAATTTCATTACAATCGGGCAACTCCTTCTTGGGACGTCGTTTTTTTTTTTTGCTATAGAGATATGTCTCAAAAGTAATGAGAAATTTTTTTAAAATTATATAATTGGACAGACAATGAAACACATAATATTCTTCGAAGTATGAACTTTGAGCATTAATATAAGTCCAGAGGTGCTGCCATTTTTCATAGCACTGTGCTATCTCATTTTGCTTAACCCTTCAAAGCTTGGTTGCCATGTTTACTTAAACATTATTTACTAGGCTGAAATGATGTTCTTTTACTTCCACCCATAAGTTTAGGAAACAAAAAAAAAAAGTTGCAGGAGACAATCTAGACTGTATGGTGACTCCAGGGGAAGGGGGAAGTATAGGATAGTTTCACTACCACATTTATTAAGTTTAACTCAAAATTTTAATGCATATATTTGTTCAATATTTCGCTACATCACGAGCATATCAATGCATTCACACAATTACTCTCTTTTAGGCCACTGTAGATACCAAGACAAATTGGACCACCTGCTGACCATTGTAATATGCAACTGAAATCTGAATTCACCTGCAGAAAACCAGCTGTTTCCTAAGGCAATGCATCAGAAATGTGTAGTAAAATGAACAAAATCTCAGAAATTTTATAACATTAAGGTAAACAAAAAAAAAAAACTCTAAATAAATCAAAGGAATAAAACCATTTCATATTGCTTTTTGTGGGACTTTTCCATTTTGCCTGCACAAGCGAATAAAGTCGCCAAAAATGATAAAACTAATGCTGTCTGGCGTTGGTTGTATTTAATGTAATTCAATGATGCATAAACATTTTTACTGTGTGTTGTCGTCTATAAATTCCGCTTGGCGAGATTTGAGCTGGTGAAATGGAAAAGTACCCTTTTTTTTTGTAAAAATATTAATGTAAACTAGATTTCCCACCTAAATTTTGATTCTTAATTATTTTACTTAAAAGTATAGTAACTTAATTTTGAAATAATTTAAAATTATCACGAAAATTAATCTTATTTACTACACTTAAATTTGATATGAAAAAGAAAAACAATCAACTTGAGTTTAGAATATGTCGGTAGGAAACAAATATATATAATAAACATTCAAACAACACTAGATTAACATAGAGTCAATGCAATTTACGGCAATTTCGATTAAAATCCAAAATCAGGTACCCCTAGGCAATTATGGTGAAAACTTGGCTACTTAGAAGAAAGATCATCAAAGTAGCGCTACATAAGCAGTAACCTCACGAAGACACTGCAAAAGAAAAGCTAATCAAAATTTAGGATTACCATAACCTAAATCGCCACATTTAAAATGGTATAGGACCCAAAAGTCTCCGATCGCCAAGGGGAACCCGATATTTGACTTGAAATGCAATTTTTAATTGAATATTATTAATAATAAGGAATCAATACCACTCTCATATTTATATATATCATAGTAATGTTTGTTTCAAATGAAATAATTATTTTAAGATTACATTATACTACTAGAATATTAGAATGCTATAATATGTCAGATTAACATGTAATGGGCAGGTAATGGAAAATTGGGCTGCAGTTATAATCCCGTACTGAAAAATCTAACTCTTCCATGTATACATTAAAATATCACACTTCCTCTATAATCTGGCACTTCACTTTTCCAGCTCTGCTAGTAATCCGATGTTTTTACAAAGGTTGACATATTACAGAAAACTATTTTATGCCTTCTACGCTTCTTAATATTATTTACTACTTAATATTATTTAAATACTACTTATACTTAAATACTACTAAATATTATTTATACACTACTTATTATTTAAATTCTCAATGTGTGGTATTACTGGAAGTGAAATTTTATAATTACATAATATACATATGGATTCAAGCTAAACACAACTTCCAAAAAATAAATATTGATTGTTTATTAATGTCCCACTTAAAAGCAACACATGGGCAGTTGGTGATGGCCTTATAATTTTTAACCTCATTCAAGTGATGAGGACAACACTGAACTGGCATTGCAATCCAAATTTCCACACCACACTAATGGGGGAAGAGGGAATTGAAATTTCAACAAACTAAAAGTGTTTCAGATATGCTACAGGATGGGTCCACAGAGGCATCAAGATTCAAATCCACACCTTGATGGATATAACATCAGCTACAAGCTTGCAACTAAGACCACTAACACATGTATAAGCTTATGAAAAAAAATTACCATTTTTTGATAATCTGGCAGCTCAAAATATATCATATATCGTTAGAGTTGAAAATCCTTCATCAAATAAAGTAAAATCAAAATAGTCCTTTCTGCTAAAAACTGCAGAGTAAGCATAAAATTTAATTATGTATTCGTTCAAAATAATAAACTTGAAACAATACATCAAAGTTTTAACTTTTGAGTGAAACATTTATCACATAAAATGGATATATCCTTGATATTGTATTAATGATCAAGGATATATATATAACAAATACTTATTACTCAACTCATATTGTTTCAAATGTATTTTATATAATACAAATATAACAGAAATTTAAATATATTATCAGGAGTGTTTAGGTATGCTACAAAATAAGTCAAAAAGTTAAATTGTTTTTTAAAAAAATAAGATAATGTCTTTTTTTTTTTTCATAACGTATAAAAATACGAAAACAAAACCAGAACCATACTTTTTACTTAGCTCATATTGTTTCAAATGAGAGACAATTTTATTTACTGCACAATTATAAAATTTCAAACATTTTATCATTAAAATTAAAGTACGTTACAAAATAAGTCAAAAAGAAAAGAAAAAAAAATAAAAGTCAGAAAATGTTTTTCTCCCAAAGCGTAAAAATATGAAAACAAAACTACAATAGGGATTTTAAGCTATATAAATATTATTCCAATATAAACGTTCAGGAAAAGGCACACAACAGAAATAATCAGTATATATCGTAATCTTTCATAAATAAAATATATTTATAAAAATTTCAATATTTCTTTCAACGAACTTTTTATATAGCAGTTACAATACAAGGAGCATTAATTTTTCCAACATAAATCATCGGTATAGTATAAATAACCTTCTATATCCTTGATTTACAAAAATTTATTTTAAAGTAATATAAAATATTCAATACATAATATTGACACGTAAAGGTCACACATGCATACCAGAATTTTAAAAAAATAGAAACTTTTTTTAGACAACTTACAAGAACCATGTTAACAGATTATCTTGCAGAAGTTGAGAAGGATTGTTTAGTTACAACGGAAAGGAACAGAAATTTAAGAAAACATAAGCGACATAACGAAAACTAAACTACGGAAAGAAAAAAAAAAAAGAAAAAAATAGCATTTCAGAATTTTCACCTCTCCCCGTTACATGTCTAACTACTTCGCGGCCATTCTAAACAGAGAGAGGGATGAGGGGAGAAAAAAGAGAGGTGTAGAGAATTCAAGAAGATTTAAAAGAAGATACATCGAGTTTCAATCACATCAAATGATATGCAGTTGAGGAATTCTCCATTGGTGCGCTGCTTTCTAAATTTCAGATTATATAGATGCATCTGGGATGATATTTTGCGTAAGGTCCCAACAAGCATCGAAACCAAAATAACAATAATCCTTAGGTTAAGGCAACCTCCAATATTGATTTTATCGGTACTGAATTTTAGACTTTCATCATGAACTACCTATCCTTAATCGTAGAATCTAACCAGTGCACTGCACTGATTCGGGAAGACATAAACAAATTAGACAATCACAATTTCCTAAGATGTGTAGTTTGCTGCATAAGATACCTTAGTGATAATTTATCGCGTTTAAAAAGTATTTTAAATACGATTGCGAAAAACAAAAAAGGAGAAGCAATCATCCGTTTTTTTGTGTTATTTTGACTAAAATTATTTAAAAAATATATCAGAACAAATTATGTTTTAATTACTTCAATGAGAGACAGAGAAAGGAGGGAGCAATAAACTTGTATATAGATGCATCTTGAACATAACAGCGGAGATATTGTGAATCATTTAACGCATCTCTTGCTTATTAACGTCACACTTAAAAGCACCAGCTTATATCACCCATACCCACCCACCTATATATAGTAAATTAGCACGCTTCACCCTCTACCTATTAGCAACTGCGACACTGGAGACAACAGACGTACTACCGCCTCTCTCCGTACCTTGCTCTTATCAGATTTTAAAATAATTATATCTAAGCAGCTCTTATAAGAGCTATCGGCGAGGATATATTATTTTCTCCTCGATTCACACCCTAAAAGACCCAGAACCCGATTATTGGAACATGGAAACTAATATGGATTATACCTCTTCTGCATCTTCATCCAGATCCCAAACCCCCATTGGTGACATGGATATCGAATCTTGCGAGACACTACAAGCACTGCAACGACGAATTAAAAAGCTAGTCCATTATCGAGATGAGATCCAGACACTGATACTTTCGAATAGACGTCAACCCGAATTTGATGAAACGGATGACCAATTCCAATCCTACTTACTACTACATTCCAAGGCTCAGAGTGAACTGCAATCAGCGGAGGGTGAGTATTCCACCCTTCCTATTTGTACTGCTACTGACTGCCAAATACATTATGCATTACCAACCACACCTAACAAGACACCTAATTTAAAAAGAAAAGACGAAGCCGTCTTCGTCACTCCCCCTAGTCGTAAAACTGCCAAAAGGCAAATCATTTCTGAACTAAACACAACTCAAACACAAAACAAATTTAAAAGTCTTAATATACAAGAGATCAATAATACTCAAACAAACGAGGTCGTCATTCCACCTAAGGAACGACTCCCCCCCCCATAATGCTTAAAATTCATAATTACAAAAATCAATTGAAGGCGATCAATCAGGTCATTCACGATTTACGCACTAGACTATCTGGAAAGTACATTAAATTGTACGTCGACACACCTGTTCCGTTCTGCTACAAGCCACGCCACCGAGCTGAGAAAAACCAGACGTTTTCTGAAGGGAAGTGGAGATTGGAGCGGGAAAACAAACCATTACGAACTGAACTTTCGAACTCATCGGTCGTGTATATTTTCTTTGAGTGATAATTGTATTCTAATTTAAGTGTCAAATTTAATATCTGTAGATAATTTTATTTTAATATATCATTCTGCAAAAATAATAACAATCTGGATGTCATTCTTTGATGTAGTTATTGCGTAGAATTATTGGAATTACTCAAATTGCCATTTAGGATTTTGAAGCGAAACGGCAGATTAATTCATCCCGCCTTTTGGATTCGAAAGCGAGGTAAGCGTTTTACCTTGTTTATTTTCGCACGTAGAATTGATTTTATGTATTTCACAACACCAGACGAATATCGAAAATTAATTGACTACCTCGCAGCAAGAAGCAAATACGAATACTATGTAATCAGACCGATTCACCAACGACCAGTTAAGGCCATTATCAAAGGCCCACCAAAAGAAACAAGAAATCCAAGAAGAACTCATAGAATTCGGATTTAACCCACTTAGAGTAGTTCAACTAACCAACAGGAGAACTAAACTACCACTACCAGTCTACTTAGCAACTTTACCCAGACCCCAACTGCAGAAAAAATATTTGAAATTAACCGAATCTGTTATATGACAGTCAAAATAGAAGACTACCGCGGAAGCGGCAAAGTTACTCAATGCTATCGATGTAACTTTTTTCATCATTTGGCTGAAAATTGCCATATCTCTCCAAGATGCCTAAAGTGAGCTGAACCTCACATCACAAGAGAATGCCCCATCAAGGAGCGCATCCAAAACCCTGAGAGCATCAATTGTGATCACAAAGGACACTTAGCATCTTATGGTGGGTGCGAGAAATTCTCTAAACCACCAAAGAAGCAAAACATCATCAACAAGAACCAAAATGCAGTGAGGGAAAACTTCACTTTTGCAAATGCGCTCACCAACAAACAACAGATGGCGCCACAAGAACCTGAAACCACTACATCCAGAAAACACCTAAAACCAATAATAAACCAATTATCAACAATCAAACCAATAGAAACAAAGCAGCCAACCTCGTCAATAAACACCTTAAACAAAAACAGAACACCGAGGAAGAAGAAGAGGAAGAAAACACCCCTGACCTCTTCACAGCCATAGAAATGCTGCAAACGCTCACTGAACTATTCAAACAACTTCCAGGCCTACTCAAGAACCTCCCAAAAATAAAAGCTGCCAAAGGGAAAACCAACAAAACATATGCCTTAATAGAAGCATTAATGGATAATGACTCTAATGATCAATAAACCTTCAATACAACCCTCAATAACCACCCAGAACAATAGCTATAACTTATTTGGCCTCAAACTCGTCTCATGGAATGCAAACGCCTTACTATCTCGTATTGTTGAGCTACGAGATTTTGTACAGAAGCACAGCCCCGATCTTTTAATGATACGAGAAACACACCTGAGACCACGCAACACCATACTCATACCAAACTACACTGCCTACAGAGATGACAGGTTACACCACGAAATTGCATCAGGAGGTACACTTATATTCATTAAAAACTCACTTGCACATCATAGACTGACAACCCCACCACTCCAACACGTTGAAGCCACAATAGTCATACTCACACCCCAAACCACTCAGATGTCCTCCTCGTCTCCATATACATACCACCTTCATCTCACTACACAAATTTCACAAGACCTAGACATTATTTTCAAAACAATAACTACGTCATCATAGGTTATTTTAACACCAAACATGGAATGCACACACTAACACACCTAGAAGAGTAAACTTACACAATTACATAAACACAAATGACATCACACTAGCATGCCCCCCCCACAAGATTCGGAACAAACACAGCCATAACAATAGATTTCGCCCTAATTAAAATTTTTAACTGTAATCACACCATTACCTCCTTACCTGAACTCTCATCCAACCATAACCCCATAATTTTAGAATTCAACTTCACCCTCACACACCACATCAGCAAAAGAGCCATTAAAACTAACAGGAATCAATTTAAACAAGAAATAAACAAAAACATAAATATTACTAATTTCTTCAACATCAACAACACAATTAAACTAGAACAAAAAAATTAAAGAACTCACAAACAACATCATAATAGCACACCAAACAGCATCAGAACCAATTAACTCTAAAAACGAAAGATACACTGCACCATACATCAAATTCATTAGACTAAGAAATAAAACTAAAAAGCAATACCAAAGAACACTAGATCCCAACATAAAAACTCAAGTAAATAGAATACAAAACAACATTAAAAAAGAAATTCACAAATTTACACAAAACAGCTGGACACAAACACTACAAACACTTAACACACAGGACAAATCCATATGGAAAATAACGAAATCCTTCAAAAACAAAAGAAGCAACATTCCCCCCCCCCTTTCAAAACAACGACACCATAGCTGAATCTGAAATAGACAAATCCAACCTAATAGCAATTACCCTTCTACATAATTTTACTGAAAACAAAAGACCAATAAATTACAAAACTGATATTGATAAAAAAAATACACGAAACATTACAAAACTACTTTAACAACCCTTCACCCACACTCACACCCTCACAAACAGTTTGGCCCAATGAGACCACTTCTTACATCCAAAGAATTTCCATTAACAAAGCACCAGGTAAAAATCAAATAACTAACAAAATGCTCAAAAACTTTCCTCCTAAACTTATCTTCCTACTAACATACTTAATAAATCAAATACTTCAACTTCAATACTTTCCCAACTCCTGGAAAACCTCAGTAATTTTTCCCATTCTTAAACCGGGGGGAAATCCCCGCCTACCAGTCAGCTATCGACCAATATCGTTACTTTCCTCACTCAGTAAACAAACAGAATCTATCCTTCTCAAAAGAATTAACGAACACATAGACAACAATAACATACGCAACCCAAATCAATATGGATTCACGAAACACCTTGCAACCACACACCCACTTACCAAATTAACAGAATACATATCATCAGGATTAGAAAAAAGTAAGTCAACAGGCGCGGTCTTCCTTGATATGTAAAAAGCCTTTGACCACGTCTGGATAGAAGGCCTAATTTACAAACTAATTAACTATAATTTCCCAACCCCTCTCATAAACATAATACACTCATACCTCACAAACAGAAATTACCAGGTAAAAATAAACAACACCCTATCAAACACAAACAACACTAAATATGGTGTAGTTCAGGGATCTTTAATCGATCCAATCTTGTATAATCTATACCTAAATGATATCCCTGAATGCAACCTCACAATATTAAACATGTATGCTGATGATACAGTTATTTTAGCCAAATACAAAAACATAAAAACAATAACATTTGCTCTAAACAAACACTTAAATATCTTAGAAAACTACTACAACGACTGGAAAATAAAGATCAATGTCGAAAAATCGGCAATGGTCTTGTGTTTTCCAGAAAAATAATCATTAACACACCACCACCCACTTTTTACAACACACAAATCCAGTGGTCTCAGCAAACTAAATATCTAGGACTCATACTAGGCAAATCATTAACTTGGAAACACCACATTATATACTCGCGAGAAAAATTCCGGAAAGCCAAATGTAGCATTTCCCCCTTAATCTGCCGCGATTCTGAAATGACTTTACGAAACAAGCTGCTTCTGTACACTGCCGTTCTCAAACCTATCTTAACTTATGCATGTCCCATCTGGGCGTATGCGGCAAAATCTAATATTAACTTACTTGAATCTACACAAAGCTCAACACTCAGGATGATAACAAAAACAAGATGGTATGTTAGAAATAATGAAATACTCAAAGCCACTAAAATTCCTACTTTTAGAAAATCCATTCAAAAAGTAGCCAAAAAATTCTTTAATTCACTTAACTTAACCAATAACACTAATATGATAAATTTAGAAAACTACACGCCAAGACAAAACTCAAAAAGACCCCGCACAGTATTACTTGACTCATATAACCCTCCTTAATTTTATTTTCACCTAATATTTTACTTTCATTTAATTATAAAACTTATATTTTTCACTAATTCAACACCTAGCACACTTCACAGCCGTATACGCCCACTCACATAGTAACACCCACCTTACACTCACGGCAGTCAGGGACAGCTCCCCTCCAAGAAGCAACAACCAATGGGAAACCAGTATATCAGCGCCACCCCTGACCGAAACCTATACCTCCAAAGTACCAACTTTACCAGACTTCCCAGACATCCAATCACAGGCCTTCCTCTGATATCATCTTTCAGAATGCCTAAACTCCATCTTCTACAATGTTTAAATGTTCCTATATACCGACCCGAGCTTAAAGGCCGCTCCGCGGCCTATGTGCTCGAATAAATTTCCTGTGTATTCCAGCGTATTCACCCTCGACCTATCACAGCGCGAGCTCTCACAGCGACCAGACTGAGCAACCAAGCAGGAACTCAATAGACTTCTACTGCAATACTTAATTCCTTGCAACTCAATAGCTAAAAACATAATTCTCATTGATCAAATTCAACACCACTAGTTTTATTAACTAGCGGTAAACTTGTATATATACTTAATTTTTCATAAATAATAATTTTTGTAACTTAAATGCAATTTGAAAAGCTATTGCTCCGTAACTTAACTATTTTTTTAATATTTTAAACCTAACTTCTGGGCAAGTGTAAAGCCATAGCTCAGTCTCACCTCCAATTAATAGTAATTTTTTACTGGGGATTAAAGCCCGTGAGGGTTATGTGCCCCAAAAAGAGTATTTGCTACACTTAGTTAAAAGCAACACAAAAGCTATTGCTGAAATACCTTGTAATTTTAATCCTTGAACAAGTTGTGAGGGTGACACCTATGTTGGCCCCTCCTAATCCAAACTTCTACTTCACGCCAAAAGGAGAACTTGACCAGATTGGACTTGCATCAGCTTCAGGTCTTTAACCCTCAACTTGATGGAAACAATGTCAGCCGTTTGTTTGCGACAATGATCACTAGGCTACTGTACAAACAGTTATTATTTCTTTAATTTGTATCAAAGGATTTGTTTGTTTTGACTTGAAGAACAAAATTTGAGCTAATTTAGTGATTTTAAAAATGTTACTTTCAAAATGAGAGTGATGCAAATGAAATAATTCAGGCAAATAAAAATAATCACAGCAATTTATTCTTAGGAGGTTTCAACTTTTATTGAAATTTATATTTTTATGTTATTTACCACTGTACAAAATTTGGAATATTTCCTATCGGTGCTCAATGATGATACTTCGCTAATATTGTTAATCTTATATAAATAATGTGAAAAAAATTTTTTTTTTAAAAAAAATGAATCAGTTTAAGCTGATTCTTTCAAATTAGAGAGTAAAAGGGAGCGTAAATAAATTTCTCATATGGTAAAAAGGACTATTGAAGCAATGAAATAGCTCGTTTCTTTGTATATTTCTTACATAATAGAAATTTTTCAGATGCTTGGAAAACGTGAAAGGACATTATAGCCTATCGTTTAGGAGGAAGAGGTCGGTTAGACAGTTTAATGAGGGAAAAGGTGAATGACACAACTTGGATATCGCTTTAAAACTGTGAAGGTAAGAAAGAAACTGTATGAAGGAGCTGCAGAGATTAAATTATATAGTTATCTTTATTTTGAACGAAAATATAAGAGGAAAGAGTAGTATTTGCCTCGAAACACTAACTGCGTGTGGGGAGACAACCACAATACTTTCTCCTTCTGATTTGTTCACTTTTAAGAAATTTATTTTGGTACCCTGTGGCATCATTTTCAAACTCTTCAATTTTCAAACTTCAGACCATAATTTCCCAAGAAAGTTATTCTAGTTTTCTATCTTTTGAAAACTCACAATAATTCCAAAGTATTTCAAATACGATTGCTAAAAGCTCTTGCTTGTGCACAAGGAGGGAGAGCTCTGGGAACGAGAACGAGAAGGTGCTGTTCGAACGCGCGGAGACGAGGAAAAAAGAACTCTGAACTAATAACTGCGAGAGGGCAGTTGAGTGAACATTTATTCTGTTACTACGAGAAGGCAGTAACATCTGCCTGTGATGCAGTACATGTAATACATCAGTGTGTATCCAGTCATTGTGAACATTAAACCTTTTTATATTAACTTCAGTTACTCTTTGTGTGAGAAGAAATTTACTTCCTGTGACCCCTATAGGAATTTTGAGGGTTCGGCGACGATATCGGATTACCAACTGCATACGAACCGGATACGGAAGGACTGGCGGAATTCGAAAGGTACTGTGCATTTTGTGATATTTGTATTTTGAACCACCAAGATGTCAACTTTAAATAACATTATGAAATCTGAGTTAAATCTCATCGCGCAGGAGCTAGGACAAACAGTTCCCATTTGCTAGATGATAGATATCAAAACTCTTATAGAAGAGACCGATATCTTCAAAACGGACCCTGAGTTTGTTCGAGGAATAATAAAAACGATCGCGGAGGATCAAAAAACTAAAACTGACGAGGAAAATTCAAAATCAGAATTTGAACGGGTTAGGCTAGCTCGATTAGAGAAAGAGTTAGAACTCGAAAAGTTAAGGTTACAAACCTCTAGCGAAAATATAAATAATATTTCTACGGACTCTGAATACGCTGTAAACAATCTTGAAAATCTGATTTAAAGCTTAAGAACACATGGACGTCTTAAGGCATGGGCCAAGGGCCTCGCCTTTGGAGGGGGCCTTGTCTCGTTCTCTACTCGGCCTCAATCAGATTATAATTAGAATAATTTTAATCGTCCCGGACATGACTGGTTGAAGACAATTACTAGAATATTAAATATTTATATTTACAACGTTTGCTGAGAATCAGGAAAAATATTAGTTTTATTTCTAAAGCGAGATATCTCCAATTTATTGATAAAAACGCTGTTGTGTGAAGGACAGAAGATACTCTCTCCAGCTGCCTTTTTTTTTATTTGCACACGAAGTATTGTCCATTCATGAGCGATCTTTAACTCAAAGATCGCTCATGAATGGACAATACTAAATACACTTTAGCCCCCAACAAAAGTGACAAAAAAACTCATTTATTATTTTGTTACAGGCGTGGAACGGAAATAAAGAGAGGTTGGAATGATCTCGAAAATCACACTTTTTTTCGTAAAGAAACAGTGGCTTGCAGTTCTAAATCAGCTTATTCCTTTCTTTTAAATGAGAATGAATTAAGCTTTTATTTTAGAATTGTATTTCTTTGAGATTTAAGATAATATACAAATATTTATATCGCATTAAAAAAAGTAAAATAATATGCAATTGTATTTACTTTTTTAGAGAGAATTTTCAAAATAATATTCAATTTAAAATAATATAGCTCTTTTTTTATTGCATATATATATATATATATATACTATATACTCCATAACTAACGTCTCACTCTATATATATATATATATGAGCCAACTGAAAGAATAGTTTAAAATATTTAAAAGACAAAATCAGAAAAGAAATGCCAATAATAGAAAGAAAAATAAATGAAACTATGGGGCAACTTGAGTCAAAAAAGCAATGTCGGGCTGAGGGCCGATTAAGCAGGAATTAAACTAGTTTAATGGTACCAACCAATGGTACTAAACTATGATTCAATAGTAATAGTAATATATATATATATATATTCTCTCCCTCTGAACAACATGAAATAATGTCTTAACTGTTTATTAATTTATGTATAAATATTTCAATGGGTTCTTTAAAATGTTAATATATTGATTAATATGCTAATGTTACTTCCTTCATTTTGAATCACTATGATCAATTAAAAGAATTTTCGTGTGTATTGTAATTCAGGAAATATTTTAATTGCTTCTAATATGGACGTTAGTTTTACTTCGTTTAAGAATTCAAATTGCTTTTTTTTTTATGTGAAACTCAAATAAAAAAGAACATTCATAAAACGAATATATTACATTACTATAGATTATTCTAATGTAATATAAGTGTAGAAAAACAATCATATAACATTAATCCTAGAGTACGATTTGATAATTAGATAAATAAATGCCTGAACAATAATTTAATGTTTTAAGGCTCCCGTCTACCCGCCATTTTGATTTCATCAGCTTAATGTTAATCCTATGGAATTCAGGCTTTACTTCTCACATCTTTTACTATTCGACCTGTTGAATGCAATAAAGTGCATCTGAAAGAGCAAAAAAAAAATAATGAATGTTTCTGTGGAGTTACTTTTCTCTTCGATTTTTTTAAAATATTTTTTAAAAGACCAGAAAGCAAGTAAACGAATAATTAAAGTAGGGATAAAAATATTTTAAATCGGAAAAAGTAACTCCACAGAAGCATTCATTATTTTTTGCTCTCAGATGCACTTCTATTGCATGTATTCAAATGAGTCGAATAGTAAAGATGTGAGAAGTAAAGTCAAGAGTCCATAGGATTAACATTAAGCTGATGAAATCAAAATGGCGAATTAGACGGGCCTTAAGGGTAAACGTCAGAAGTAGATACTCATCCAACACAGTATAAAATCAGAGATTTTTTAGTGTATAAGACCCCACCTCACTAGAAAATTTCTAGTTTGAGAGTGTATGTTTATTCAGATTTTCTGCATGAATTTGAAATTTATTATATATACTTTAATTTTAGTTCGCTATATTTTAAAACATAATAATCACTTATTAATACTTTGTATCACATGTTGGTAGAAATACTTTTAATGTAAATTACTTTCATAAATATAATTCTCTAATTAATAATTTATGCAATAATATTCTTTAATATTTGGAATCCTGGCTTCTTTTATCATAATTCTTTTGTTTCGTTTGATAAGCATAATATAAGAATATATATATTTTTGTATTATGACGATCATATATTTTTTGAGAACTTTTAGAGATTCCAAATATTACGTAAGACAATGCTAACATATGAAACCTATAAAAACAACTTTACAGATTTTTTTCTGCATGTCATTTCCATTAAAATGGTTCACTCAATATTTACTTAAGAATATGAAATTACATTCTTAATTTACTCTAAAATAATAATAATAAATATTGAAGGAAATCTAATAACTAGCAATGTGATAAAACTAATATTGAATTATATAAATGTATAGTACATATGTATATCTCCATTAACATTAATACAATGTATTTTCTAGTATTTAATGTTCTTGATGACATGAAACGACCAGTACCATCTGCTGACATGCATGACCACAAATCATAACACGAAGAGGTTCTTCACAATTGCCTAGATATGGCTAGTCGGATAGCAGCTCTTCTATTCTACCATATAGCCCTGCTCCATCACTACCGAATAACGATATTTTAGTTTTCATCGCTCCATATAACTGTGACTTCGATCATCTGTCAATTAATATGTTTCTTTGCTCAATGGGATCGTTTCTTGCGCTGCTGTGTATTTAAATTAGACTTTTTTTTCGTAGAATTCTACTTCTTAGTCAACATCTATTAATCTTCCGCTGGTTGTTCTTAAACGGCAAACTGGTATCTTTGAATAATTTCTGATGCCACCATTCTTGATTTTACGGAGACATAGTATTTTTATTCTTCTATTCATCAGCTCACCTTTTCCATAACTGTTTTTTATTGAATTTGTCTCTAGAGTATCATTAACTTCCTTTTCGGATTCAGATTGTAGTCTCTAGAGTCCACTCATTTGTCTTGCAATTTCAGTAGGAAAAACCATTTTCTCAGCTAATAATCTTACATTTATTTTTTAAAATTGTCAATCTACTTTTTTTTATTTGATGTTTGCTTCTTGACTAATAATAGCAAGACCTCCTGTTGCCTTTGAGTGCGACGTTAATAAAACAAAGCGTCTTGATTAGATAAAATTTTCTACAATTCCTACATAGCAATTTGATTACATGAGAAATAATCTTTCTCCCTTCACAAGGACCAAAGCATAATGTGGAATTGTTCTAACTGTAAACATGATGTCGTTCTTGCTGGCAGATACTGATAACTGATTGGCTTTCAGAACAAAACAGTGATTGCCCAGGAAGTTAAACGTACAAAACCACTTTATAACTGCGATTGTTTTTAGATTAAGAGAGCGCATAACTTTTGTTTGTATTGTAATATTTTTAATTTTGTTTTTTAATTAGAATTTAATATTAAGTTCTCTTTAAAATTATATATTTTACTTTTCATTTTCAGAAACGTAACATTTTTCTATAAACATACAAAGTTAAAAAACACAAACATTCCAAAAGATGTCCACTTTTGGCACAACTGTGTGTGTGTGTGTATATATATATATATATATATATAACTCTCGCTTTTACAATTGGATTTTTTATCAGTGTCTCGAAAATAAATATAACTTTTTACTTGGAATTTGTTTTTCTTTAGCATCCATTAAAAATACAATATTTCAGTTCTTTCTGGAATTCATATGGCATTAAATTAATATTTTTGGAATATTTCATTTATTTGAATTAACGTCGCGTCAGATCCAACCAAATAAATTTATTGGTACCAGACTTAGTAATTCTGAATCATGAGAAGCGTAGGACAATCAAATCTTTACTTCACCTTCAGGACATGCCACATGAAGATTAATAGCAAGTAATGTTTATCGAGAAACTGACCAGTTGCTCAATGGTTTAAATTTTGATGAATTCTAGTTTTGAAGTAATGGTTCAATTGTCTATTTATAAGGCTTACGAGTTCCATTACTTTTTTAAAAAAAATTCACTACTGCTTCACAATTGGCGTTTCAATTTTTTTTTTTTTTTTTTTACTGATTTCCTAATGGTCCTAGCTTTATCGACTGTATAGGTTGCTTCACAAAGTCAACTCTCCTGTCTGGGAAAGCTAGATTCGAGATTGATGCGTGACGGGTATACTAGTGGTCAAGATTCCGCTGAATTCGTGGCAAGAGTGTTTCCATTGAGTCGTGAATTCGAATCTGATGCCACTAACTAGACCTTATAGCGGGGCTGATGTACATTAAATCTCTCGAGTTCCAGTCCCCAATTGATATGTGTTAAATTTAGAGAGAAAATATCAGCTCAGGTGTCATCTTCGTGCTTATTGAGGCTCAAAATTACTAAGTCAGTGTCAATAGTAGTCGTGTTGCTTCTAAGTGCGACATTAATAAACAAGAGATGCGTTAACTGATTCACAATCTCTCCACTGGCATATTCACGATGTATCTATATACATACATAAAAAGAAAATACAAAATGTGTGTCCTCCCTTTCCCCAAGCTTTAAATAATTGTTGAACGGTGATAAAATTCTCTAATATCAGCTAAAAGTTGAACTTTTATTTCCTTTTCACGTATTTATAATTATTATTATTTTTTATTTTCAAAATTTATTACAAAGCAGGATATATATAAATGTTTGTTTTGGTACTATACCTTTGTGCAATACAAAATGTCTGATTTTTTCTAACTGAAAAGCTAAAATTATTAACAAAATCAGATTACAAAAGTAATAAAAAAATATTGAAAAAGATAAACACACAAATGTGGGGAGAAAAAAATCAATAGATTTATTATCTTATTTCTTCTTTTAAAAGCATTAATATTTAAATAAATTTACCGTCATTTTAAAGAGAATAAACACTGGTATAAATGTTGTTAGAATTCGATGCGGAATTTCTTCACTCTAACTCATCATCAGATATTGTCACATAAAATCTCTTCACTCTTTGTGATTGCTGAAATTAGTTGTTTTTTCAATCAACAGTCAGTACCATCAATAGAAATTTCAGGGATATTTTCTTTATTTCTACGGTCAGATGTTTTTTTGATGGGGGAGAATTTGCTTCTTTATTACACCAGGCTCACTTTCGTTTGTAATACCATTTTTTTAAGCTGATTTTATCATCGTTATCATTTTCTTTGGTTGATGCTTTTTTCAGTTTTTTGTTTCTCTTTCGTTTATAAGCAGATTTATCCATTTATTTTTTCAATCTCATCAATCTGTTTACCGGCTTTAGTAGGCTGTTTAAAATTAGGTTTCATTTTGTAGAATAATCAATATTTTTTTTAGGTCTGTGGTAAAGGTTTTGCACATTAGTCTTCTTTTTTACATCTTTGCAAACATTTATCTTCACTTTTTTTGTGAAACTCTTGAAGTGGAACATTATTATTTTAATAAGTTAAGAAAAACTATGAATTGATCGCTGGGTCCATCACATTTTTTTCTTGTTGTTGACAAAGATAGTTTCATTTAAATTCATTACAGAAGTAGTTTCAATATCAACACAACTTTGTTTAATACTTCTGAAATAGATTCATCAATATATGTTGTAGTTGTACTTCAGGAAGCTGTATGGAGTTGAATGTGTGGAGATATTTTTTCTTTTGTAAATAGTTGGTACAGCGTTCAGTTCTTTAGAAGTTCAAATTCTTTTATAGTTTTATTCTCAGCGTTTCCTTTTTGTAGAATTATCTGAAGTTTCTTCGCCCTCGTTTTACTATTAATGAAGCCGCGTTTTATTACCCTGTTTTTGCAGATTTTTCTTTGAATTAAGGCTGATTCCCAATTACTTTAGATTTTTTCAGTTTTTTCCATTATATCAGATTCATTGTTTTTGGAATAAACTGTCATACATTTGAAACAGTATAGCTGGAATCTGAAATCGATATGGATTGTAAGTAATTTTGACTCAGAAGCTATGTCATGAGTATGGCAGGATTTTCTTCTAAAATTGACAACTCATTATCGATTTTTCCGTTGGTTTAACAGTTCTATTCAAAACCTCCTGTACTGTATTTTTTATCTTGTAAATGAGCAGAAGTTTTACTAATTCCATTTGATTAAAACATTCAGCATTGCTGGATTTTCTACCCAACTAATGGATTTTTCTTTATTAGCAAACGAGATCTTATCTTTCTTCTTCAAATTTTTAATCTTGGTTTTCTTCATATCAAATTGATTATTTTATTGGATACAATTTCATTTGAAGTAAAAAGTTGATGTTTTTTCATCTTTCGGTTATTGCTCTTTTATGATCCACATTTTTTCATGTAAATTAATACTGTTTGCTGATGTTATACTTTCAATACTTTTGATTCTTTTTTATCTGCGATTTTTTTATTTTTTGCTTCTTTTAGTCCTTGCCTTCATATTCAAGAGTAGATTGAAAATCATTTTTTACTATGTTCTCCCAATATCTAAGATTTTTTAGTACCATCTACTTTCTGTATTTTAGTGAACGATTTCTTAGAGTTGTTCTGGAAACGATAGAAATACAGCTTTATCTTTAGGAATAAAGTCTTTAAATACTCCAGAATTATTTCATATTTATATTTTCTGTGTATGGAATTGAGAACATCAAAATTAAGTAGTCATTTTCTTGTTAGTAGAATTTATTTTTCTATCTCACTGGAATTTATCTCAATTTTCATTATCTGCAGAGAAAAATAGATAAAGAATTCACAACAAAAGTGCTTTGTAGTAGAAATAAATTTTATTTACAATTACCTCGATCTTAGGAATATTTTTTGGTAATTTTAATCAATTTATACCTATATTTGTTAAAATGCACACATTTCAAACAATATATTTATCATACCCTCTATGAAAAAATATTTATCCATAATGAATAGACTACAACAATCAAATATTTGTAATTCAATCCAAAAGTTAAATTTAAATTTCAGTAATAGCAATTGCAATATTTTCACAATTTCACAGTCAAATATTTTTCATAGCACTTCAATGGATGGCCTTTCTGACTATAACATTTTTATTCAAAAATTGTTGATAAAAAAATCGTGAGTACTCAATACTTTTTTTTTAAAAAAATTAAAAAAATAACCTGTATCAGTGGAATAACTGAATCCAAATCATCCACTTCTTTCAATACAGGTATCCGTTATATCCTTTTCTTTGTCATCATTCAGATCGCCTGCTTCTGAAACATATAATGTAATAAATTGTTTGGAGAAAAGATTGAAGGGAAATTAAATTTTAAATGAAAATATATAATTGGATTATATATACCAAAGTTATCAGCCCGAGACCCAGCTCGCTATACAATGCACAAAGCTGAAACTTTTCAAGCGATCGTAAATAAAAATAGACACAAATAGAAATTTACGTTATTTTAAAATAATTAACACAATGAAACTAAAATTCTTTACTAAAATATATGCTATTTAATATTTGCACAAAAATAAAAGCAAGAAAAAGATTAGTAATCTAGTAAAACTAATTTTTTAGATATTGTATTTAACCTTGGTGGCATTTTCATTGGCTAATCAATCTTTCTTTTGCTTTAAAATAAACCATAGTATAGTTACCTTCAGCCTTCTCAACACAGGCTTCTAAAAGAAATTATAGTAAAATATTATTTCTGTCCTTTTAAAATTAACTAAATAAAAACAGAACATTTTATTCACATTTAGAATTTAATGTTTGTATACATATTATATCTATATTGCTTTATAAAATAGACATAAGACTAAATATTGATTGTTAAAAAATTTGATATCGAAATCAGCTTTTGGAAAGCAATACAAAATATTACGATTCGTTTTCATTGAGAATAGTGATAATAGCATTTTCAAATGATCTTATTAGACATAAAATCATGTCTCGCTGAATTGAATGATGATGTAATAAGTATAAGTAGTGATAAAAGTAATATATTTAGAAATGATAAAGCATCTCTAAATTATGAAATTGAAGAACATCAAGATAGATTTTAATAATACTCATTGGGTTTCTTATTTGGAAACTTCTCCAGAGAATTTAAAGCAGATTAAGAACTTTGTTCGACAGTATAAGGTGTACATTTTATGAAATGCTTGACAGAAATGACGAATTTTAACAACTATGCTGCTTAAATCAAAGGTATCAACAAAGAAACAAAATATGAATCATAAAAAAAATTAAATCAATTTTGGAATCAATGTGCAAATAAATGAGCAATTTTAAACATATTATTTCTTGATATTTTACTTTTTAGCAAGTATTTTAATTTGAAACTAAAGTTGATAAATGGAATATTTTATTAACAGCATGAAAACATTTAATTAAACAAAAAGCAAGTTAGCAATAATCGACATTCCCCCCCCCCAAAGAAATTAAATGCAAGGAATTCAAATTGAAGAATATTTAAATGTAAACAATTACTTAAAAAAAGCAAACTAAACATTTTCAATGATGGATTGCACAAAACACAATAAAAGCAAGATTCAAAATTTACATAAATTTAACGTTTCTGAAAACACTGAGATAAATTCTTTTCTGTTTATTAACTTCAGCTTCAACTACAATACATGCATATTTTATTAACTAATAAATAAAATGTTTGTAACACAAACAACACAGAATAACCAACATTCTGGGTCTATTTTAAGAAGAAAAAAAAATATATAGAACATTTTATAAAATGGCAATAGCATTTGGACTCCTAAAACACATGTATTCTAAGAAATTTAATGCAGATAACGTGTTCATTTGTAAAAGGAGAAAAAATAAATTAAATTGTAATTTGAATATTGTTCAAAAAAACACAAAGAGCAAATTTTAATTAAAAAATATAAATAATCCTTCATGATTAAAACATTTTCTATGATGAATATATACAATATTATAAAACGAAAGGATCAAAATACTTGACCCTTTCCGGAGGCTTAGAAATGGAGCAAATGTACCTTCTGAGTATCCAAGCATGGTAGGCCGTTCATCAAAAAGTAACATTAATACTGCAATATTATTATTGTATTTTGGAAATATATTCTTTAAATTTTTCTTTTTGTATACAAAATGAAGGAAAAAGCTTAAATAATAATATGCTCTTCCTATCAATTAATGGAAAAATATTATATCAAAATTATTAGTAATTATAAATATTTAAAGAGAATGGTTTTTTTTCCTAGTAAGTTTCAAGTCAAAGGAAACATTAACAAATCATTTGAAAAAGATATTTCCCTCATTTTTTTCTTGTAAAAGTATTTGTTTAAAATTTCACATTAATACCTAAATTTCTAAAAAAACTCTGTCTTTGTTGATGTGTGAATGTCCTAATAATAACAGAGAGTATAATATATTCTGTTTTAGTTTTGAAAGTGTTTCCATTCCATTAATATAAGAAAAATACCAAGTACTACATTTTAGTATGAAAAAAAAATATCAATTAAAATTTCTGGATTACAATATGTGATGTCCAGTTGCATGATGATAAAATATTCAAGATTATGTTATTACAACTTTAAAAGCAATAAAAATCTTTTGATATTATGTACATACATTTCTCATTCGAAAAATTAATTTAAAACGGTAAATGGTTTCTATTACAAAAAATATTCAAATTTCGGTGAAGAACACTTCTTAAACATTAATTGCTAAAACTTAAATCACTTAAAAACAGAGTTATTAAAAATAGATAATGTAATGTGTTTCTTGAAATGCAAAGCAATTTAAAATTATTCTTTTAAATAAACCAATCAATATATTTCTTTATTTCTGTCAAAATGATCTATCTATGTCCCAATTTTCATCAATTGTTGATAAAAAACTGGCGGACATCTAAAACCCTCTTTAATCCATTCATGATTTGACATTCTATAATCCGGCACCAAATCCAAGCCGTTTTGGTTTCCCAGATTTTTTTGAACTGTGGATTCGGATGTTTGTTGACATGACCGCCAGATCTTGACACAGCACTGCTCGCATTTTTGAACAGTATTGAGAACAGAGCGAGCAGTTTAATTTCTCAGTACCGTGTGTTTCTTTGTTTTTCTGGTGGGTTTGTTTTCTGCGTTTGTTCAATATTACTGCATGTGAAAATAAAATATTCTATAAAACATGGCAAATAAAAGAATGTTCTCCAAAAGCTCGGCTGGTGTTCTTCAGAGTGTTATCATATGTATATGTATGTATGTCATATAATTAATAATATATTGGCAGCAATCGGTTCATCGGCCGATGTTGCTGGGTTCCCTATTTTCATTTATTTTTTTTCTTTCATTTGTTGCATTTTCTTTCTGCAGGTTTTTTGTCTTTTAAATATTTTGATTGTTCTTTTATAGAGATTTTCAGTGTATATGTATGTGTATAATATATATATATATATATATATATACATATGTATATATATATGTATATATGTATATATAATAATAATATATATATAATAATATGTATATATATATATATATAATAATATATACATATATGCATATACTATATATATGTATATGTATATGTTATGTATATGTATATTAGCAACAATAATGACATTGACATGTATAATAATAATAGCCAATAATAACATAATAATAATAATAATATATAATAATATATGTATATATATATATATAAAAAGCAGAGAGAATACCATGACACGACTCGTCACGAAATCTCTAAGGCCTTTATTCAACCGATTGACGGTTAGTATGATTCTCATTTTCCGATGTAGACGCTCACTAAGAACGGATTTTTATGAAGTCTTATCAAAATGTAATTTTCATCCGTTAATCTGCTCTTATCCATCGGTTATGTTATTTTTGTGACTTTATCGCCAAAATGACCTGTTTCAATCTTAAACAGAATATATATTTTCTTTTAAATGTATATTGTATTGAATTGTCCCCAATTAAGTTTACTTGAGGAGATTTACGCATGCGGAATGGAAAAATGCAAATAATTTAATATTGGGCGCTGCAGGAGGATTGGCTGATTTGTTTTGAAGGAGCTCTTTATGTGAAATTCCGTGCATATCGAAAATAGGAAACGTACATATTTAGCGATAAAATAAATTAATTCTGGAACTCCACCGGTTGGCGAAAGTGTAATTTAGCCTAAAACTTAGCAGGACTTTGAAAAAATACTAAAATGGCGACTTTTTTACGAATTAGAGCACACAAGACAATCTCTCTCTCTCTCTATATATATATATATATAAGCAGAAATACCTCTAAAAAGTTCTGGATAACCATTATTACAGACAATCAATTTCCTAAAATTTTAAATTTAGATTTTCATTATCGCTTAAAATTGAAAATTTTCCTGATAATACATTTAGGTTCAAAATGTAATAGTATCGCCTTCCTTGAAAAGAGGGCTGGTATCAACTAGTAAACTAATAAACGTAACTTAGCAATTTCATTAGCTCGTCCCAAACATGTTTAACTATGAGTTATTGCTGTATTAATTTTTGTTTGGTGCTGTATTTTTAATGCAGTTCAGAATACATAAATATAATAAATACGTTTTAACCTTTTATGGAAATTTTTTTTTTATTTAAGAGTGATTAATACATATTTTTTTTTTGTGTAGTATACCATTAAAATTCATGCTAACGCTCGATAATTTGGCATAGTCGTTTCTTGAATGTGTGGAAGAAAAAAGAAAAGCTTTACTGTATACAGAATTTTAAAATGGGATTTTTTAAATTTATTTTTAAAGAACTCTCATTTTTTAAACGTCAGTTTTGTTTTTCATTATTTGGATGAATGTAATTTTTTATTGCATCAATGATATCTTGTCATCAACGCTCAACTCAGCTTCAACATCAAATATTTATTTAAATCTGGTAGCAACTTGTTTTTGTTGAAAAAAATTGTTGTTTTTCACATCAAAATTTTTTTTTTGAACATTATACATTTTTAGTAATCAGCAACTGAATATCATTTTATATCCACGGCAATTAATTCATTACACAGCTATTAACTACCGAGATTTTTACTATTCATACTTTGGTGAATAGAAAATACTCTTTATAACCAATAAAAAGTTTTTAGCCAAAGTTAGTAGCATAAAAATGAATATGGACATTTCAGTATTTGCGATGTACCAGCTAGAGATTGTAAATCTTGCAAAAAAAAAAAAAAAAAAAAAAAAAATCACTATAGTCTCTAGAGTTAAAAAGGTGCAACAAGTTTTTTTGATGCTTATTCCATATTTTTGTATCAATAACTGACTGTTACAATTGTAACAATATGACATTTTTTTTGTATGTTTTTTCCGTTTAATGTTGACTTTTTTGATGAAACGTTTTCTGGATTTCACTTGGTGTGTGTGTGTCATCAAATTTTCGATCGTTAGTTGTCAACTTCCCATCAATGGGCACGGAATTTTGAGTGTTCGTACTCGTCTAACTGTACAATATTTAGACGTTTGCGACAAGTTCTGAATTTCACTTGGTATTGTGTGTGTGTGTGTCATCAAAATTTTCGATCGTTAATTTAACTTCCCATCAAGCTAGAGCTTTAAATTTTGAGAATCGTTCGTACTCCTTCTGTGCAATATTTGAACTTTGCGACAGTTTTAACTAATGGTATAACAATAATGCAGTTTAGCCCAAACATGGCGCGATTTAAGTGGCACCAAACTTGGCGATTGTTTTTTTTTTTTTTTTGCTGAGCATTAAATCCGTGAAACAGAACAGAATTGCTCCACATTTGGCAAAATACTGCCAAATGTTCTTATCCTCCAAGGATAAACCTTTCCTGAATTCTGGTTCCCATTTTTTTTTTAATAGAATGACTTACAAACTTTCAAATGCATGTTTTGATTTTGTAGTATTATGAATTTCTTAATATGCTTTCACAAGTATATCTTTTTAAGTAATTTTAAAGTTAAAATAACTAACAGTTTTAACTAATATTTCAATAATTTTCTTTGTAAACTTTGCTACCATCCGCTAAAACGTTATTTTAAAACGTTGGTTTTATATCAATTATTATTGTTGATGCTTCGCAAAAAAACAAGATAAGTGTATTCACATATAAAGTTAATGTTAAACTTAAGTTAACATTTTAGTTCAGAAAAGTAACAGTTTGAGTACAATTACTCAAAAAAAAGTTGTTCCCTTTATATTGATGATTTGTTGATTAAAGTAAAAATGAACTTTAGAGAATGTATTTAAGATATGAGCGTAACATCCCCCTTCTTTCATGTAATTAATATTTTAAAATCATTTTTGGTTTGACCGGACAGACTCTTTATTTTAAATTTTAAAGTAAAAGAATATCTTGTACATTAATATACTTCAAATTGTAAACCTCACCAGAACTCCGTTGTCATGTTTTGATAGACAGAAATACTTGATTAATTATTATGGCGTAATTTAGGGTGACGTGAACTTTGACATGCCAAAAAAATATTTTCTTTTCCCCGAAAAGACTGGTTTATTATGGAGTACTACTGAACTCAAAATATCTTTGAGATTTGAAGTAAGTACATATAACTACAAGGTGATTTTAAATTAAAAATTGGTCATTTTTCAATTTTTGGCTGTACGGAAAATTGGAGAAAAATGTTTTGTTAGTTCATTATGTCTTAAATACATCCTTCATATTTGATTTATTTATTTTAATAAATAAAAAGTAGAGAGTACCACCATCTCCTTGAACTATTTGGTATAGGCCTATACAGAGAGAAGATGTGAATTTTAAACTAATTTTTTTTTTGGGGGGGGGGGGGGGAATGATAGATGTTGCAAGAATGTCTTTAAGTGAAAGGTTTAATTTTCTATCTTCTAATTCAGATTTTTTTTTTTTTTTTTTTTTAAATTTTTTTTTATAAAAATTAATATTCAATAACTACTCTGAACAAAATCAGTTCACTTTATGTGAAAAACTGATATTATGAAGAAATATTGACTGATCAAAATTAAAGGGGCATAAACAACATAGAACTTACGCATGAATTAATTTTTGCAAAATTTTAGGGAAATATAGCATCACTAGTTGAATTTCTAAGCTATATCATTGTCAACTATTTAATTCACCCCTTTCTTAACATTTATATTGCTTTATGCATTTTATAAGCAATTCCCGTCTCAGTAATTACAGGAGAGAGATCATTTTCATAACTGAGAATAATTAAAAATTACCTGAGATCTACTACGGGTCAAGATAGATTGGCAAATCTTGAATTATTTCTATTGAAAGCATTTAATCAATATTATAGATTTATTTGGAAGTCAGTTTGCTAAAAACAAACCTTGAAAAGCTCAATTCCTATAATTTAACTCCTACCAAATGGTGAAATTATTTTGTTTAGAATTGTTTTAGTTTATTTCTTTATTATATATATGTGGAATAGATAGCCTTAATAGATTATAGATGGCTTTGCACACTGACCACAGCGAATGTGAGTTGACAGTTGTAGATAGAAGTAGTCAAGTGTGGACAAACTTATGAAAAGAAGTGAAATCAAATTCTTCATAAATCTTTATATAGGTAGCAGCTTCAAGCTTAAGAGGTTTCCAACTTCTTCCTCTTGGCTAGTCGAGTTGTCAGCTGATAATTTTAACAAATTTTAAATGTTTTTAATGTTAATAAATTGTCATAGTTTTTTTTGTCCACAAGTTGTGAGTATTATGGTTTATCCCCATATATATGTTATATGCTATGTTAATGTGTTCGAACACAATTCATGTGAAAATAGATTTAATGTGCTAATATAATTTAATATTAATAAATAATTAAAATAAAATATTTTTTTTTCTACATTTCTACATGATATATCTCTCTTAAGCTATATATTTTTCAAATATTTAATATATTACATTTGTAAATTATTTTGTTTCTAATTATAAGATAATAGTGTTAAGCAGTATATTTGGTATCAGATGTATTTAGTTTATAATTCTGCTTCACTTACAATAACTTTTTACAATATAACACGCTTACAATTGCAATGATTTATTCAATAAATGTGCTTGATCGTAGGTTTTATAACAGCACTAAACAATTACACATGAAAAAAATTAAGGTAAAACGTAATTTTCAAAAGAAATTGTCATATTATTTTTATATCATAAAACTTTATTTCAAGAGTTAACCATAAGCTATTTCCCCCTAATATCGCCACTATGCTCATTACACATCTGCACGATGGCGCCGATTTAAGGTTTGGCACGGGTCTATTTATATGAATGATTATACAGTAAAACTTTATGAAACAATTATACCCATATCTGTTTCTTCAAAGATTTGGACGCTTATAAAATTGCTGTCCAATATTTGCTATATTATAACAGTCGAAAGAAACTGCGAATGCCCTAATTTTGTAATTTGTGTGGAATATTTCCATACTTGTTGGTCTTCCATAGTTAGCACCAAGATATAGTTGGCCCCATGTTTAGAAGATGTCTAGGGGCTCAAATCCCTCGTTGAAGTGACGTGGATGGGAAGAACAGGGTGCAAACTCAGATGTCGGCCTCGTAATTTGACCATGGTTTAAAATTATTAGGTCCGACTCCAATAACTCTTTTGCTTTCTAGTACGTTATTCATAATCAATTAACCAAGTTACCGTAGCCCAATTTTGAACATGGCCGATTGTTTATCATAGAAAGAATTGCTTTTATCATATTGAAAACATGGTTTATGAAACTTTTTTTTTCAAAAATGTTTTCTATAATTTGCATATCATTTGCCTTAAGATGTTTCCTTAAAACATTTAATAGTTTTGATCAGAAATTAAATTTTTATTTCATACATATTAAATTATTGTGATATTTCTTTCTTGTTTCAATAATACTCAAGGCAATTATTCTTCAAAAGGCGCTATCTTTTAATTAGGCATTGGGGTGAAAATTTAACATTAAAAACATTTAATGAAAAAAAAAAAATCTATCACTTGACATGTAATCAGACGAACTTTGCTTGGATAACTAGTGCATTAAAACTGAGATACTTCAATACAGCAGATGTAGATATTTTTCGCCTGAAAATTAGCTTCTATTCTTAAAGCCTTTTACTTACAATAACATTGACTCATAGCGACATGGGTCAGTGCTACTCGAATTAAGCAATGTTCATTTTTTGAACAACAGTTGGCATGAACTATGTTTATGGATAAAGTTGAACACGCATTCCAAAACTAGATGAAAAGGCGTCAAACTGTTGTTAAAAAAGCAGATTTTAAAATAGATTTTTTAAAATTTTGGCATCTTTTGATCGCTTTTATATTACTGTTTGAGAAAGAGTTGAAGAAAACAAAATACTCACTCTATATAAGTTTGACATCACACAAAGAAATTCGAATATGAAGTTCTTCCATACTACACAAACTCGCAATTATTCAACATACCAATGGTAGTTAATGAAACAAACTATTTTTATAAGTTTAATTAAGAATTTTAATTAATTTTTTTAAAATAAATTAGGATAAAGTATGATATAGAAATAATATTGAATGAAAAAGGTACTTACCCGAACTTTTCCTTCTTTCCATACAAATTCTTCCACGTCAGGATTCTCATCCACCATAGCCGGCCACCTACAATTCAGATTTAATGCTGCTTCACTATTTAACAGCTACAAATATAAACTCACAAGATTTTATTTAGGAATACATAATAAAGAGAATGTAAATGGTTGTGATTTTACTATAAATAAATTAGTACAGTCTGATGATAAATTAGTATAATTTGATGAAGAACACTAGCAAAAGATAAGTAATATACGGTGCGCTAAGCTATTTTTTTTTTCTCTATGTTCTTTTCTACAAATCTGTGTTCTAATTTATTTTTGACGAAGATTAATAAATACGAATAATGAGTCGTTTAATGATGATATTATTAAAGAGATTCCCAAATAAATATTAAATTATGAAAACTGCAAAATAATGCTAAAAAAAGTCATATTACAGTAATAGTTTAAATAAACAAAATTGAAGAAATTACTTTTAACTCGTTAAATTAGTTATGCTTTAAATATTACTCTAAATCAGTTTTATTTTGAGGCATTTAAGGCTCCCGTGTACCGATCATTTTAATTTCATGAATGTATTGTTGATCCTATGGAATGTTTTTAAAGACCGAACAAAACGAAAACCCACAAATGATTCATTAATATAGTGGTAAAAACATTATCTAAAAATCGGACGAAAAATGTAATTTCGCAGAAACCTTTATTGTTTTTTGCTCTTTAGGAAGCCCTTTTTCACATTCAAATAAGGTATATATTTGAGGAAGGTATTAGAAATTCCATAGGATTAACATTACTTTCACGAAATCAAAATGATCGGTAGGCGTGTATTCATATACTTAAGGTCAAGTATATGAATTCACACTTGCACCAATGGTCATCGCATTCATGGTCAACATTATTATTATTGCATTACATAGCGTCTTAAACAGAAATTAGTCATTTTTTTTCTTTTACAACTTTTCAATTAAGTAATTTTACCACGGATATCCATCAAGTTTAGCCCAAACAACTGAACCAGGGCAATATTCCAAATATTCTTCTTCAGTTTCTTCTTCAGGATCGTCACAACTTCCTTTCTTACCATTTTCTGAAAAGTATTTGAAAATTTTACATTAAAAAGTTAATAAGAGAAAATAAATCCCAATTTGATAACTCTCCCAAATCATATCAAATAAAGCATTCAACATTATTTGCATTACATATGTGTGATATAATTTGAGGTGTATTTAAATACAACTGAATAAATTAAAATCAATAATATCAAAATATTTAAAATGTTGGATTCAAATTTAAAGGTAAAATTTCAAAGAAGTTAACGAGTCTAAATTTTTCAAATAATTGACGGACAAGTTTGAAAATATTCGAAAAGTTAATTCGACTTTATTCTCATCGTTAGAAAATACTTATACGTGAGATTATTTCTAGATCTACCATGACGAGATGAACTCTGGTTCTTCTTTTTAAAAAGGAGTTCATATAATCACGGTTTCAAAAACTAGAAGGTTCTATAAGGTTATTAGTTGCGTAATCTGTAATCCTGCAATTTAGTATTTTTTCTGTTTCTTGGGAAGAGTGACAAATTGTATTCTAAAGAGGGAGAAAAAGCTTGCTTTACAGCGGGGGCGATCTCATCGGGCTAGCAGAGCGCGAAATTTTCTCTGTATAGAAGGCAGCAAACCTCATTAAAATTCAGACTTGGCTAATGGCTCGTCTTTACCACGCAAATTACAACACGTTAATTGTGGTAGTTCAAATATGCAGTATGTCAATTCTACTTTCACGGCAAAAGATCACTGCACCTCAGTGATCTTTTTCTTTCACATGGGGTTTACTATCTTTGGTAAACAAGGGTGACGCGCCCCGGGCTACCCTAACGATTCTTCTCTCTTTTCGACCCTTCTTCTTTCCTAACAATTTTTTCTTTTTTTCCAATTTTTTCAAGTCTAGATCACACCTTTATACTTTATTAGCTTTACACTCACTCACTTACCTTGTTTGACGTATGGCCACATCTCTCTCTTTGGATTTTGCTTCATTAGAAATACTATCACTCACTCATTCAAACGTCTAGATACAGTTACATCTTATTTGGCGCAGCATGGCCGCATCTGGCTCTTGCGCCATTAATCTCCACCATTACTCACTCATCTATACACATATTTGGAGCACTTATCCCCCGCTCCTCATATATTACAATACGAGTTTAAAGTAGGACAGAACTCGATCAACTACTAAAAAGCTTAACCAAAGCGTCAAGGATCCATCTACATTTGTTGGCAAAGTGAAATCCTTGTCGAAAAGTGCCCTGCATTAGCTCAAAATAAAATCAAATTTTGCACAGACGACAATGGAAAACCATTTTCAGCTTTCAGTGTCTTTCGCCAAACGGTGAAAAGGTTGAAAGAAAATAGCATATTCGTCCAAGACAAACAGAGCATTTTGTTACTGTTGCAAATTATTTGATACAAAAATTATGAAGATAATATGTGAAGAGACGGTTTTTCCGAATGGCGGCACTTAGCTATTCAACTACCCCCAACATAAATCAAACATTGATCATATACTAAATTATAAGAAATAGAATGAATTGAAAAAGAGATTTAATAAATTTTTTAACGTGGATTGTGAGCAGGAACAATACTTTGAATCGGAGAAAAAACGACGTCGAGATATAATTATTAGAATTATTGACATTATTCAGAATTAAGCAGTACAATATTTAGCTATAAGAAGCAAATCTGATATATTTGAAAAGAATGATGGGAATTTTCTAAAAGTCTTAGAAATGTTGGTGAAATTCGACCTAAAATCAAAAAGAAGAAAATTTCTTATTTTATGGCTTCAATGATATTACCTAAGCTCAAATTTTGATTCGTCAGTTTCATTTATTATGTTTTCACCCTCATTTTTATTAAAGTACATATTTTAAGAGGAAATCAAAACTAATTGTTAGCTGCGAATTACACTTGTAACGTCATTAGATTAACTTCAATAATCATTGTGATTGCTAAAAGTCAAAAATTTTCAAACCTTAACCATATTATATCAATTATTGCTTCATTAGTGAGTCCTGCCATAATCAAATGGAGAATTTTAATTTTAAATGGAGAATTTTTTTTTTGGAAGTGCTTTGACGAATTTTACAATGCTTTAAGCAGATCGAGTATATTTCATTAAATATCTCATCAAGTGTTTCCTTCTCGAAATTCATCTTTGGAGAATTTTCGCAAAAACTTGCAGTGCACTGATTTTAGAATTATATAGTTAATATTACTCCCATGCAATTGAATAATAAACACTTACTTTTGAAATTGATTTACTATATATTTCTTCCGTATTTTATTTTTCTATAAATGTCTTTCACGGGTGTGATGAGATGAAATAGACTTTTGTTAAATTTTATAATTATGAGAATATGAAGTGACGTCGTTTTTTAGAAAATTAATCGATTATTAGCACTCGCTTATATTCGGAATTTCACTCATGAATTTAAACTAGTCGCCGATTTGTTAAATGCATAAGTCAAGTCTTTTTCTACTTACCAATAAATTTTCCTTAATTTTGTTTGACATTTTGGCAGCTACTTTTTAATTTTAAATTACTGGTTTAGAAAACAAGTGGACGTTTTAAAGGTTAGAGGGTGGCTGAAATTAAATGGCGGCTTCGTCTCTAGAACCACTACAGCTTAACAGTGCAATGTAGCAACGTACTAAACAGACATTATTTAAAAAGCCAATGTTGTTATCGCAGTGATCTATCTATGCTGGTATGAAAGGATAAAAAAGTTTCCTGTTAAATCTAATAATAACAGAATTAATTTTGAGTTGGTTTGGAAAGTATTCTCATTATGAAAAAGACTTCTCCATTTGTAGCGGGGACGATGATTGTAATGAATTGTCAGGATGAAAACAATAATTTCCTCTTTAATAATCAAAACGTTTCTTATCGAACAAATGTTTTTTTTTTTTGAGTTCACCCAAACGTAAATTTTCTTAATTTATCTTATACTTTGAGTTTGACGTTAAGTCTTAAAGTTAAAACTCTTGTTTACATGGACATTCCAATAAGGAGTTAAAGGTGATCGAAAGCTATTGTTATTTCAAAACTATATTTAATAAGAATCTTTATTAATTAAATCAACTTATATTTCACATTTTTCAAAAATTATTTGAAAATTTTTTTTTTAACCAAAAAGCATGTTTTATAAATTTTAACTTCACTCAAATGAGCTTTTTTAAAATGAAAAATCTTGGAAATATTATTTCTCATGAAAAATAATTATCTAAATATAATTTATTAAAAATTTGAAGGGGAAAAATCTGTGAAAGCTTTTCTTTATTCACTACAATAGTTGGAAACATATTGATGATTTCTTTTTTTGGCATACATTAGTAATTGTTTAAAAAAATGCAAAATAAACAATCATTATATCATATATTTTGATGTAATAATAAGACTGTCCAGCAAATGATATTCATAAGTCACTGTAATAAATTGGTAACTTCAAATTCTTCGTTTCTTTGCAAAAACTTTAGCATTATTCTCAAACATCAATTTCGTAAGTTTTTTTTTTTCATGAAGTATTTTAAACCGTTACTATTTTGAATATAATATTTTTGTATGGACATACTAATACATTGACGACTTTCCTATAGTAGCTTATTTAATAATCTTTTGTAAATAAATAAAAAAAAATTAAATCCTTTTATGTTGAAATACCGACTTTCTCATCAAGAGTTTTATTTTTTTACCAACTCGAAGTACTTCGAATTTCATGCTGTTTTTTTAAAAGGTATTTCTTAAAATTCTGAAAATTAGTAGAGATAATTATATCTAGACTTTAACTTTTTGATTCAATCGCTTCTTTAATATTATATTTTTGTAAGGAATATGAATACAGAAACAAAAGAAATTAATACTTATATATTTACAGAAAAAAGTTAGTATGATGTGTATTACCAATAATATGCACATTAAAAGCACAGTAGTTAATGGTTTTTAGTAATCATTTTTTTTTGTTAACACTGGAACAATAAATATTAAAATTTAAAAATTAAAATTTTACAATCCACAATACATGTAAATTTTAGTATTTTACCTTCAAAGGCTAAACTTTAAATTTTTTTTTTATTTTTTTTAAATATTAATATTAAAATGTAAAATACCAATAGTTACATGAATTGTGGATTGTAAAATTTAATTAAAATTTTATATTCCAGTGTAACAAAAATGATTACTAAAACCATTAATACTGTGCTTTAATGTACATATTGTGTAGACTCTATACATCATACTAACTTTTCTGTAAATATATTAGTCT
>BMAW01080622.1:188016-228039 GCA_019974015.1 Nephila pilipes
ATGGATTGTAAAAGGACAAATTAACCTAATAAAAAACAGGAAATGAACAGCATATTACTTAATATATGGAGAGATAATAAAGCAATTTTTTAAATATAAAAATTAAACGTTCTCTGTTTATGTGCGTGGTTCCATGAAAAGAGAACGTAACTGGAGCCAAGAAAATCGTTTAAAATAATGACACATTCTTCATTCTCAAATATGCATTTAGTTTTCACTGAGGTAGAAAATATTTTAAAAAATGGCTTTTAAAAGTTGACTAACAATAGAAAGCCCACTTGGTGATGTTATTGCTTTTCCATACAATACACATTCTACGTTTTTTTTTTTTTTTTCCCCACAAAACGCATTGCGAGGATATTTGGACTATGATGCACAGAAGCGTTGATGTGAATCCTCGTAAATGGAGGAACCACTGTAATAAAAAAATAAAATTCAAGAAAAGAAATCAATCCAAACAGTTAATAGTCCTGTGTTTTAACTATTTGGATATTCAAACAACATATTAAAGTGTGAAATTAGATATGTTTGGAACAAGCAAACTCTTAAGTTCGAAAGAAATAAGTAATCGGAAATGTTCAATACTTCATCAAACCTATATCATTCGATTCAATAAACCAAATAGAGAATATAAGAAAAACACAGAAAGATGGAGATAAATATGTAGGGACATGTGTCATATGGGTAACTTCATCATCAAAAGATGGTCAGTTAAGCCAAGAACCAAATGAAAAAGGTCAGATACGATGAAATTTAATGTACTTCTATTTAATATTATTTTTATGCATATAACCCACCTCCAATAGTTTATGAAACGTATTCTTTTTATTTTTATTCCGAAATGAAAAAATTCTTAAAAATTATTACATTTTTTTGACATAAATTTATAAAAATTTTCAGAATTAAATCATGGAAATAAAATTATTTACCAAGATTAAGCATTGAACAACACCAACTTTCTGGTACTTCATGCGATTCACTGTAATGAAAGTCTTTTCTCCATTTTTTGCACTCAATACATTCAATCCATATGCCAAAATCTTTACTACAATAATAATCGATCCATTTTAAATGTCGATCACGAGTGGTCTCTTTCGTTTTCTTTAAATGTACTTTTTTCCCATTGATTTTCATCGACTTCATTTTCCCTAAGAAATTAATTTACTTATAAAACATCATACTCATAATTTATTTTTTTTTAAAAAGTTTAATTGATTACAAAACTATTTATAAATGGTTTTTCAAGATAATACTATTTCATCAGCGTTTAATAAACACTGAAATTAAATTGAAAGAATATTTTTAATGTTATAAAATATACACAATAAACATAATAAAAACAAATGTTCGCAATCGAAATAATTCTTAAATATATTATTCCATAACATATTTGTCCACATTCATTATTGTTTGATAAAAATGTTATTATTATTTTTTTTTTTTTTGAAAATCACGATAAGATTATTTATACGAACAAAATAATCTTGCAAAGTATTAAATTATATAGAAATAAGAAGAAATAAACTGAATTTATAAATATTGTCAAAAGTAGGGAACATTTCATTAAATAAAAATGACTTTAAAATCTCACTCTATTATTCTAAATTCGCTTAAAAATTAAGACACATTAAATTTTTAATTTAAATGATTAAAAAACAAAGTAATTAGAAATAAATCACTTTATAATATTATTTGGATAAACAATGCTAAGATATTTTAGTAGAACAAAAAGAATACTTACTAACAATTTATTTTTTTCTTCAGTACGTTGATTATCAAACTCAAATTTAAGTCTAATAAATCTGAAACTCTGTTGCAACAATTAATCCGGTTGTTCAAAAATAAGCTGATTCTTTTTACCTTAAAATTATCAGAAGAATCGTTTGGAAGAATAATTCATTCATATGCCAATAACAAACGATATTTTAAAAAAGATAAATACCAAACAATTGGGAAGTATTTAATTTTAAAATCTAAATTGCCTGACATTTTACAAACGAATAAATAAATCAAATAGAAATAAATTTAAAAACTTAACAAATTTAAATTAATTTGTATTGAACTTTTTTTTTTTTTTTTCATTAAATCATCAATAATGAAACTAAGAAAGATTCATAAAATTATCAAAATTCTAAGCATTTGATCAAATATTGCACTTAAACATATTTTAAAATGTGATGTTATAGAATTTTATCTATAAAAATATTGAAAAAAAATACTAAGAAATTCTAAAGTTCAAATAACTAATCTTCTGTAATGTAAATTGTGCCATTTATGTATGTCGCGTAATTTCATGACAATGAGCTACTATTGCATCACAAATTTACTCACAATTATTTTACTTAGTCTTACTTCACATCCTTAATAACCTTCATTCATAATTAAATATTAGTTAATGGCTTAATTAAAATTTGTTATACAAAACAAAATATTTTTGTTCGAATATTTTTTGAATAAAACAGATTAAGAGAGGTAAACTGCTTCGATTATTTCATATATTATTGAAAAATATTTATTATTTCTTTTATATAAACACTTTAAATTAAATTTTTCTGATGTGCGATATTTTTTAAAAATTACTCCTGACGAAAAGTTCTCTTTCAGGGAAGATTAAAATTAGTTACACTCTTCTTTATCTCAAGTGAGTGCATTAATTAAATATATCATTTTACATAATTATACATAAAAGCGCAACATATAAAGGAATTAAGGTAAATATTTTTTAATAATAAATCACAAGCAGACCTTGACTTAAAAAAACTTCGAAGTTGTATAATTTCGAGCTTTTATAGAATGCACAATAATTGAGTGATAGTGATGGATTTTTGCATTGTTAATTTTGCATAAAGCAATTTCCTATGCAGTACATGTACTAAATGTATTTCATAACACGCAGACACTCACACATACACTGGTGTAATAAAAATGAAGCATAATTCGTAAAATGAAAAAAAAAAAAAAAAAAAAAAAAAAAAAAAAAGTGAGTTAATTTGATTTTGTTAATGGTTCATTTGTCCGAAATAAATTGTGGAAAATCATCTGTTGAAGGTGTAATTTCACCATTATGCAAAATATTCCAGTCGACGTTTTTTCGCGCAAAACAATTGAGCACGTTGGAACTCGGATAAATTGGCATTAGCATTCAGACAATTCATGTGCAAAAGAATGTTAACCCTCTGCGATCTAAATTAATTTTCCTCACTCCCAATAGTTTGGTCCAAATTAATTTTTGAGTTATATTAATTTATCATCATTTGAGTTATATCAGTTTGAGTCGACCTAGCAATCTTAATTGAATTTTCATATATCTGTATGATGTTTAAAAGTAAAATGAAATTTAAGTTAAGGAGCTTTATTGATAATTTTTGTTATACATTAATGGATTTTAAATGTTTCATAGAGTGATATGTTTTGAAGCAATTCCCTAAATGCAGGCCAGGTTTTACCAAGCATGTTTCACAAATGTTAGTAGTTTCTCTTTTTCCACTAGGTTCACTCCTATTTGATGCTTTCTTTCTGGGTGAGGAGGTAACGATGCCCGTGGTTCAATTTTGGCGCTTTTATTTACATATTCAGTAACACCACTTCTCATTACCGAAAAATATCTTTCATTTTCAATTGACAAGTTCAGAAGGTTTTCATCTAAATCACACAAATAATCTGCTGCACAGCACTGCTAAGCACACTTAGTTGTTTTAATACTTCATCTTCATCCAATTCATTTCCCCCCTCCACAAAACCTGTATTGAAATATTTTTATAACATGAAAACTAAAGAACGTTTACAATAACGAGTTTCTAACACGATTGGTTATAGCGATGCCCGTTGTAACTGTAATACGATCTTACAAAAATACTAATGTGCCACCGTAAGCGATAGTAAATTTAGTTTAGTTTTTATTGACGTCGCACTAGAAGCTACACGAGGGCTATTGGCGACGGATCTCGTAATTTGGAAACATGGTCAAGTGACGTGGACCACATCTGAGCTGGCACTTTCCTCTCCCAACTTCAACACCACGCCAACGGGAGGACTTTGGACCCCAACAGATTTAACATGCATCAACCCCGGCTACACGGCGGGTCTTTGGTAGCCAAGGATCGTACCCGCGACTGAACGAAAACCTCCGGTCTCGAATCCGAAACCATGAACCACTAGGCTACCGTGGCCACTACACGATAGTAAAACAAAATATAATTATTAACAAAAAAGAATTCTAAAACCATTAAACGATGCAAGTCAGCTTACGAATCTAATAACTCTTCACTTACGTTAAGCATTACAGCAATAACAATAATTCTTATCCAATATCCGATTAACCGATATCTGGCAATACCTACGCAATGTAAGAGAAACAGGTATGCCAGAGAACTGGGCTTAACGCTCACAGCCATCGCAGGAGTACGAATTCTTAGACTAACTGTTTACAGAAGACTCAATCATGTTGATCTCTATGACAGACGACCAGCATTGAAACATCAAGAGACGGTGGGCTAAAGTGACGTTCAATTCCGCTTTGTCTACAAACTAATTCTTATTGATTTACGATATAGTAAGAACATGAAATTCGTTTTCACGCGCGAAACATCAATGAAAGTCATGGTTAGCCATTATCCTCCATGGTGTGAGCAGGCATCATGTTGGACGTCTAAATAAACTTCAATATTTCTTAGACAGGGTCTGTGACTGCCAAAAGATACAGAAATGAAGTTCACGAGTAATACGTTTTCAAAGTGCTGTGGTTCCTGACTTCAAACTTATGAATGAAAACGCGCCTTGTCACTTTGTGAGCCAGACCAACGATTTCCTTGAAACGGAAAATTTCTAACTCAAACCGTGGCCTTCTCATTCATCTGATCTGAATCCTATCAATCATGTGTAAGATACGTTCAGAAGACAACCTGAAATCCTTCTGCACCAACCAAGTTTCACCCCAGAATTAAAAAAAAAAAAAAAAAAAAAAAAAAAACTTCATGATATTTGGAACTTTTTGAAGACCAGAACTCATCCACAATATTGTAGCAAGTATAAAAAATCGTTGTGCAGTGTCCCTGGCTTTCAGATTTGATCACATACCTTATTAAATTGCAGCATCCTTTTTTTTATTATATCATTTGTTATTCAATAAAAAAAAAAATATAAACTCCTCTTAAGCCAGGCTTTCTTTCAAACCGCTTCTTTGGATGATAAAAGTAACCATTATCCTCCTTTCGCATCGTTTTCTTATTTTTACTTTTTGCGTTTTATACACACAACACTTGTAATAACATATCCACTTTTACTTAACTTAATTCCGTTTACTTATCTTTTGTTTTTATTGTTAGACAAATTATAAGACCTGGTTAACAATAACAACAAACATTGTAAACGTGCAGACCATTATCGCTTTACGTTGGTGAACAGCGCAGTTTACATCTACCGTGTTTATATTACTTGCAATAAGTAACAGATCTGCTACTGGAATGTTTTTTTTAAGCACTATCAATATAAATATATATATCATAATTTTTTTATGTAGCAAGGTTCAAAACTGATACAAATAATTCATTTTTAAAAATACAGTTATTATAAAAGATATAATTGTATAGAACTTTTTTATGTAGCGGAGGAATGCCTTATTAGCTTTTCTAAGAATCTTTCCTACGTCATCGTGTGTAGCGTAACCGCAATTGGACGACTACCACATTGGAACGTTAATTGCTCTGTTTGGCGATCTTGGCACGTTTCGAAAAAAACCTTCAACCCCTCTAAGTAAAGATTCCCCAAATGAACTACATTCTGTATCGGTTAGAGAATGGTATATATAGATTATTTGTGCTAATGTGGTATTTGATTTGAATTGCTGCGCTCAGAAATCGTGCGAAATTTGAATAGGTGCTATCATATATTTTTATGTGTGTATTAATTGCCCCTCCCCCGAAAAAAATAGCAACCACAAAATGAAAGGAAACAAGATGTGGAATATTAGAATAAGTATGAGGTGTTGGAAAAAAGGATTGCAGAAGCGAATTTCTTTTCCATTCCTGTTACATTACATTATTTGTAATGTAACAGGAATGGAAAACTCCACTCATTTTCCATGTGATAGTACTGATATGCTCGTTACGTGATAGTACTTGGAACAAAGGCTGTCCACTGAACACGAGTGGACAGCTATTGTTCCAAGTGAAAGTTTGGCGGGAAAAAGTTAACTAAGAAACTTGAAATTTTCGGACTGTATAATTGGAAAGGTTTAACAAAGTAACATATGTTTCCATAGGGAGTTCACCATCGTTCCCAGAGTTATTTCATGGATGAGTAAAGCATTTAAAATAACTGGAATGTACAGCATGCAAAACAGAAGATATCATGGAAGCAATACGACACGATCAGGAGATAAGTTCATTGCCATATCGGCAAATAGGAGCCGGCTCTCAACTGCTCAGTGCAGGTGGAAAATGAATATATTTTTCTGCTATAGGACAGATGATCTAAGATTTGGAAAGAGACGTTTGGCAGAAGAAAGACTATATACCCCTAGTCTTGTTATGTGTATGCCATTTTAAAGACTGCAAAGTAAAGCTCGGTTGCAATGGCATACGGAACAACGAAATGGACCCACCAGGACTAGGCATGTATGCTATTCACAGATGAGATAAGGTTCTGTCTGCAAACAAATAATAGACGTCAACTGATCTGGCGTGAGAGTGATACAACTTATCATTCAGAAAATATCTACAAAGGAACTGACATCTAATAAACCGAGTCATGGTATGGGCTGATATCATGATCAATTCATGCAGGCCTCTACATGTGCTTGCATCTGGGAATATGAACAGCCAAATGTACATTGTCATCAATGAGTCCAAATGACTCATATTCGTCTTTATTCTGTGGTGCTGTTGGTGATACTTTGGTTTTCATGGACGACAACGCACTATGTTATCGACCAATCACTGTTTAGGAATGTCTAGAGAACGAGGGTAGTCATGGTCAGTATTTTCTCAAGACCATAAGATCATTGAAAATACTTGGAAAGTTTTGGGTAGGCGACTTGGTTGTTGAAAATATTCCTAAAAAATACCAGAACAGCTTCATCAGCGCTCTGACGGGAGCGGGATAAATTATTTCAGCAGCTGTTGAATAACGTTATTCAGAATAAGACACGATGTATGAAATGTATTTCAATAAACGGTCAGCATATCCCGTTCTTACATCTTTCTCAAAGGTTCTTACTGTCGTTTATATGCATTTTTCCACACTCAGCAACAAATAAACACTTTAAGGTGTTTCATAATTTTCCATATTTTTCAGAACATTAAACATTTTATGATCAACTGTTTGAGCAGTATGGAAATATTTTTTCATGTTGATCCCCCGTTAAATTTTTTGATGCAATTTACTTTATAATCCACCCTTAGTAATTTTCCACCAGTGTATGCATATATTGCTCCAGCTAATTACATTGCATACTGCTTATATGAGCCGCTCAGAAGCCAATGCGGTTAAGTCCAAAACACAAAAATTGAGAAAATTAATGTTTTTCGATACATTAGTTTTTAAAATTCTTGGTTTATTAATTTAATTAGAAAAGTGTATAAAGTCTTTTTTCGAGGTGTAAACTCTTCAAAAAAACAAGATATATACAGGATGTGTAAATAAAAACGTAAGTATTTATTGAAATAATGAAAGTATCTTAAAAATTTTAGGACTTATACCTTTTGGCAGCTGAAAAAGATAAAAAATTATTAACGGTTACAATTACTATGAATTTCTTGTTTTTCAGTGTTACCAACAAATATCGAAAGAAGAAGAATAATTTAATTTTTATTTCAAAGTTTATGCAAAAAAATATGGATAAAAGGTGGACTTATTCACAATGGCTTCTGAAATTATTATACAATATATTCAGAAGCTATTAAAAAAAGGGCTGTCTAACCTAGAAAAAAGTAACCATCGAGTAAATCCTGTAATAACTAAGAAGATTATTATTTATTTCATCAAAATTTCCAAAAATCAGAAAATATCCAAAAATGGACTTAACCGCATTGGCTTCTGAGCGGCTCATATATTACAGTATCTGATTATATTAGATCATTACCGTTCTTCAAAGTGCTCAAATACTTCTTGAACGGTAAGAATAATTTTCAAGTTAGATTCAAAGGTATCGATTGATTGTTTTTATTAACATGACACTGAGAAGCGACGCGTGGGCGATTGATGACAGATTCTCTCGTAATTTTGAGCCTCGGTCAAATGACAAGCTGGCATATCACTCCCCAAAATTCCACACCAACGGGAAGTTGAGGATCTTCAGATTTAACGTGGATCAGCGAGTCTTGAGTGGCATCAGGGCTCGATTGATTTGATTTTATTTACGTCGCACTAGAAGCAACACGAGGGCTGTTGGTGACGGACCTCGTCATTTTGAATCTTGGTCAAGTGAAGAGGACGACACCTGAGCTGGCACCCCCTCTCCTAACTTTCACACCATACAACGGGAGGACTTTGGGCACCAACAAATTTAACGTGTATCAGCCCTGGCTACAAATGGCATCAAGGCTCGAACTCACGACTCAACGAAATCGCGAGTCCGATGCCTTAACCACTAAGCCACGCATCAGGGCTCGAATCCACGACAAGACGAAAACAAGCAGTGAGTGAGTGAGTGACTGTGAGGTCTTGTGGCGCAAGAGACAAGGTAGGCTATGCTGCACCAAACAATTGTTAAAATAAATTAAAATATATAATATTTAAAACAGGTATCACACAGAAAGTAGTAATACAGGTTAAAAGTTAAAAAATCAAATTTGGTGTAAAAGGCCAATTTGTTTTAATTAACATAACAGGACACATAACTAAAATGTGATGAATCGTGTAATGGATATGGCAGGAAGGACACTCGGGAGCACCCTCCCCAAATAAAAGATGTCTATTTGTAAATCGAGTGTGTCCAATGCGAAGGCGGGTCAATCTGACATCCGCTCTTCGCATTGGACAAACAGGCCATTCTCCAATGATCGGCTTCAGGGGGTGTACCTTGTTATTGTGTTGACAATTCCAAGATTCCTGCCATGACTCGACGAAAACAAAGCCAAATGTGAACCTCGACCGAGACCATTAGGCTACCGCGTCCTAGACTTAAGATAAATTTATCTTCTTATTTATACATTATTTAGGAAAAAGACTCAATTAGAGCGTAAATGGTCTATTCACTAGTAATATAGTCAATTTTTACACACACAACTATATATGTATAGAGGGACATAAGAATTTTAAAAGGCTTATGGGGGCATAGTAAAAAAAAAAGTTTGAGAAACACTGTATTAAATCGTAACAGAATAAAAAACAGCTCTGACCGAGTAGGAGGTAATATTTTCAAGCGATAAAAACGATTCTGAACCAGCTGAGCACAAAAAAAATCTGCGTTAATGACTACGAAGAATCACGATTAAAAGTTTTTTTTTTTTTGAAAATTTTGCATCGAATTTTTTTTTTTTTAAAAGCCGTTGCTCACTATATTTTGAAGTTTAAAGTCGATTTCTATCAGACTTTTTTTTAATGCGACCTCTATTCACCTCATATAATCTATTTTTCGTTAAAAAAATATGGCCAAAAATCTTTTTATGCTCATTTATGAAGTTTAAGAATATTTTATGTGTTTTTTATTGCGGTCTCTTTCCAGCGCACGAAAACAGGAATGAATTTATGATTCTTTGAAAAAATACACTTGAATTTTAAAATTAATACAAAAAAGCAGCAAATTTAGGGAAAATGAATTACGCTGCATGTTGTATAAATCAAATTTATGTACAACTTGAAAAAATTATTAAATTTACTATTCCGAAAAACAAAAACGAAAACATTTATTTATCAGTCCTCTTTTTTTAAAAATTTTAACTTTTCTTTTATACTAAAGTCTTTAATAACTGTAATTTTATATCTAGGCATTAAATCTCGAATTTTTTTTTTTTTAAAAATTATGTTTCGAAACAGAAAAATAACAACGCTAAAACATAAGTATTTCTGAAGACTGATTATACTTATGCCTAACAAATCTAATATTTGAGGCATTTATTGGCAATATTTTATGGAAAATTCTAATTGAAATTTAAATTACAATACAGCCTCATTGAATCAAACTCTTTTCTCGGATCATTCTGCACAAATTCTTTAAAAAAAATATGAGCCATGGATCTGCAAATTTTCATAACAACATTTATTTGTATCCATCTATGTTTATTAAAAAATTATTATTTCCTAACAAATAATTATGAATGTACGACGGTGGTTCAAAAAGTATTTGTATTTGAAGACAGTTTTGTTCGGTTTTATTAACGTCGCACTAGAAGCAACACGGGCTATTGGCGACGGACCTTGTAATTTTGAACCTCGGTCAAGTGACGAGGAGGACACCTGAGCTTGCACCTCCCTCTCCTAACATCCACACCACGCCAAGGGAGGACTTAAGGCCCCGAACAGATTTAACGTGCATCAGCCCCGGCTACACGGCGGGTTTTTGGCGGCCAAGGATCGAACCCGTGACAGAACGAAAACTTCCGGCCGCGAGTCCACGACCTTGACCACTAGGTTACCGCGGCAACGTACTTGAAGACAAAATTAAGATAAATTGTTATCACCATTAGGTGCTGCCATCTGTTAAACGGAGCCGAAACCAATTTGACATTGATTTACAAGTTCGTTTTGATTTGGTAGTCATTTGCTGCCAAATCAAAATTTGATTGCTGCCACGTCCAGTTGTCACGGTCGGTAAGACCTGAATTCCTCATAAGGCACCGTGAATCAAGCAAAAATCAAAACTTTGGGTTGCTTCCGGCGAATATTTTCCAAAAAAGGCGAAAATTGTCTTTTCGGCCGGAAAAGTCATGACGAAAAAAATATTTGAAGGGCGAAATACGTCATGATTGAGAATACAAGTACCTGAGACTTAGACAGCTGTCTACTGAGTCCTGAAGCTTACTAAAAGCAAACCGTTTTCGATGCTACGAGCACCTACTCTTGAAATTTCTAAAGACTAACTGAACGATCCTCGTATAAAAGAAAACATTATCTTTATTGAAAATACAGTAAAAGTGCACTTCTATTGTCCAACAAATAAATGTATTTATCTTCTAAAAATATGATTACTATTTCTTTCAATTCTGTTTGTATATTTTTGTTTTATTTCATTTTCCCCGGTTGATCCACTGATGCACGTTAAATCTGTCGGGACCCAAAGTTCTTCCATTGGCGTGGTATGGAAGTTAGGAGAGGAGGCGCCAGTTCAGGTGTTGTCATCGTCATTTGAACGAGGTTAAAAATTACTAGTTCCGTCGCCAATAGCCCTCGTGTTGCTTCTAGTGCGACATTAATAAAAACTAAATTAAAAAAACCCCGGTTAATCCGGATTTTCACTATCTCTGACTGACTCTTAATCATTATTCATTTTCTAACAACTTGAAACATTTTTTAAACTAAATTCAAATTAATTTTTTGAATATGATGAATGTACTTTTCTGAATGTTATATTAATATGATGAGCATTTATAAGATAGATTCCAGAAATTATTAAAGGCCTAATTTCAGAAACTGGGCCAAAGAATATCTTCCTTTCTAAAATTTTTTTTTTGCTTTATTTGAAATTATTTAAAGAGTTTCGGCTCAGTTTTTTTTACCTGATAAAATGATTAGTCAAAAAATCCTTTTTTATGAAGGTCAGCAAATCCTTTCATCTAGTTCTTAAATCATCTGAAGATGTCGTGTAATTTTGAGATCATTTTTCACTTTAATGTGCGGCTAGTCTAATTTTTTATTGTTATGTCAATAATTTTCACACGTATACCTTAAAGAGAAGAGAATTGTAACTTCTTTTAAGGTATTCTAAATATATACAGCAATTAAAAAATACAACTTAAATAACTTCACAACTTTTGTCACAGCTGAATAAAATTTACAATCACTGCTAATAGCTCAAAAAAAAAAAAAAAATGTGTTAATGAATTGACTTAATTAATATAATTGACTAATTTCTAAAACAACTTTGTGTAAACGGAATCCGATCCCTTTAAATAGAGAATAATCTACATATCCAATGCTTCGAATTTCATCTAAATTGCTTTATTAGTTACAGAAATATCTGGAAAAATTGCTATTCATTATATAAATTTCAGAAAGCGTTTAATTTGCGAAACATGTAAATTTTTTTATTCAATTATAATCTTTTAATGAAGTTCTTATTAATTTTTATTCTAAAAAAATATTATTTTATGTTTATGAAAATTAAAAAAAAAGTATTTTTAAAATTTTAACGGCACCTTGACGCCCATTTAAAATTATACTTTTAATTTGAAATATTTTCTGAAGGTAATTGCATGAAGTTCTGGATTAACAGATTTTTTGATTTAAGAAATCCAAACACCAAAAATTTTTCGAATTTTACCATTCCCTTTTTTCCCTTCGAAATTGTGTTGAAAAATTCGTATTTTTTTTTTATAACATACCTTTATTCGATTTAGTAAATATTTTTAGAACAGGCAAACTATTAATCAATTGGGAAAAACATATTTGAAAAGTGTTGAACAGAAAAACTTAATATCGTCAAATGTTTCAGCCACATATTTAATATTAGAGAAACCTTTTAAGGCCCGATAAATGAGAAACCTTTTAGTAGAAATACACAAAATTTGAGATTTAAACTTATTTCACATTATGATGGGGTTTCTCGGGGGAAACAATATTTCTTATGATCATTTTTATAAAGATTATTTTCCTTGTTATTTTTAAGAAGTTAATTAACCCGTTAACGTCACAATCTAGTTTCCTGTGAGCTATTAATAGTGATATCAATTTAGTCCAGATGCGATAAGAATTTAGATACTTATTCAGGGTGGGTTTTTTTTTTATTTACGACTTAACAATCAAACCATCGAAAAAGCGGTCAAATGTATTTTTGTCCTTCACTTTCTTTCTATCTGACAATTCAAATGTTGAAACAATGCAATTTCTGGAAGGATTATTTATTAACATACTTCTAAACAGAGGGACTAACACATAACACATGAAAAATGATAATTTGTCCAAATTCAACTAGTGAGCACTGTGATGCTTCAAGTGAAACGGTTAGCCGCGATTACAAACAAGTCATGTATATTATATTTCCGTAAGTAATTTTTTAAAAAAAATTAAAGAAACGCATACTGAGATAATTAAATAATAAGACAACATGACTTATACAACGTATAGAGAGATAATTAAATATTAAGACAATAGGATGTATACAACTGTTTTGCTTATAATTCCTAGCTGTAGGCGGTTAAGACGGAATAAAAATTTCATTCCCTCTCCAAGAAGAACGGTTACCCCCCCCCCCCAAATCCACGTCACTGTTACTAAATGTATCAAAATTTATTGGGGACCCTTTTTTGGAAAATAAATAAAAATACAAGCATTAATAAAATACATTGAAAAAGTCAAAAACAAGTGTATATAGATACGTATATTAATTTTTTTTTTATAAGTTAAAAATTATCCTAGTTGTTAAATAGGCCCTTTTCTTGCTCCTCCCCCAGCTAAACGTATTTATTATAATATCTATAGTTGAAGACGATTTTAGTTTAAGTTCTGTTTCTATGGACAGTATTGATAAGTCCGATAGCCGTTCTAGTCATCTTTTTCATGCTGCAGGGCTTAAGAAAATGAGCCGATGGTTTCAAATAGCCAAAATTGCGGGGGGTGGGGGGTGGAAGGAGATAACCACTATAATATCATAGCTCTCTAACATATTAATGATATTTTTTAAATTCATCACGTTCGTTTTTTTTTTTAACTGAAAAATTAAATTTAGTTGATATAAAACTTTCATTATTACTGAACAATTTTTCCCACAGTGAGTGAGCAATGTTGGATTTTAATACCGCAAGAGCTATACATGGCTTTGCTGCGCCAAACAAAGATAGACGTTTGAAAAAAAATTGGTTGACAAGAAGGAGGTTCGAAAATAGAGAAAGATCGCTAGAGGATCCCAGGGGCGCGTCAGCCATATTTATAAAAGACAGTTTACCACCTAGGGGGGGGGGAATTGCGATGGTGACTCGGGCTTATGATGCCCGTACCTACATTAGGGAGGTGAGCCTCTGAGGAGGTTTTATACCGAATAAAGTGTCATTTTTTAAAGACCATCTAGTAGGGTATAATTTTTAAATGGTAATATTAGATTTTGCGGATTAAATTGTTATTCAACATTGCATAGCGTTTTATTCTATCGCCAAAAAAATAAGTAAATATACATTTTTTAAGTTATCGAAGAGTTGTGACACTTCGGGAATACATTTTGCACATAGCATAATTTAAAATTAAATTTAACGAGTACGCTGCTCGATGAACGCATATGGATCTTGGCGCATGCTCTTTTATAAGGGCTCGTAACTCTCCACATACTCCTGTAATTATATTTACTCTATCAAAATCCTGTCCCCTACATTTGTACAAATGAATTCCATACTTTTCGATTGTACTTGAAATTTTATTTTAAGCCCTTGTGCAGTGCAATCGGAAACTCATGTGAACTCCAAAAAGGGGGGACTCGCGGATTCTATTTTCTTTTGGTATATTACTATTTTAAGTACATCAAAACACTACAATAGTATGCATAGAAAATCGGTCAATGTTTGCTATATTTTTTCTTGTGTTGTATCCATAATAATCACCAGATAAATGTTTTTCCCCCCTTCCTTTTTGTAAATTTTCCTAACAATATCATCCCTAACTCTGGTTCCAAGCAAATTAATAATCACACATTGAATAGCGGGGTTTAAGTAATTTATTCAATCATTTGACTTCAAAAGAAGTTCTTTTAAAACAAGATCATAATTAGATCATAAGTGTAAGATGGACATGAAATTTCCGGATTTGGAATCATAGTCTCTTAAAGGTAAATTGCACGGCACTAGAGTAATTATAACAATAATTAGACAATGCAATACATTTCGCCAGAAAGTAAATTTACTGTTGATTTCATTCTCCAAATAAATATCAATTGTATTTTGTCAAAACAAATTATTTTCTTAAATAATTAGTTTCGAAGAAATACAACTGATATTTGAGTCGAATCAATATGGTGCAGCGAGTTTTCACGGTCAGTAATGCTTTGTGTAAAATTGCTTCTCTAATTAATCCATGCAGAGGACTAAGATTTGCTATGAGGATCTGCAGACAATCCACAAAAGCAGCAATGTGACTTGTTTAAAATAATAGAATAACATAACCATGGCCTTACATTTTTTATACCAGACTTGTTTAAATATGAGAAATGGAAGTTTGAAAAAAATTGTGTTCTGTCTGGCTTTGAATAATTGATTTTTGGAATTTCGGATCTATTATGAACTAGTGAAAAAATTGATGAAATTTTTGGCAACTTTTTAGAAACATTTTTTTTCCTTCTATTAAAGAATTTTTTTTTTTTAAGTACCATTGGGGTAAGCTCTCTCTCTCTTTCTCTCATATTTTCGACAATTCTCTATGCCAATAATCACAACGTAATCAATTGCATGTAAAGATTGAGGTGAAAAAACTATATATAGTTTACACTATTCATTCACATAAACAGAGTACAGGACTTATCTTGGGAGACACATATTATTTTAATGCATTTATATTATTTCTTATTATATTACTATTAAATTTATATTTATACTATTATTTTAGTATTAAATTTATATATCCTTTTATTATGAATTGAAAATTTTTTTTTTCAATTTCTCAAGATTATCTATTTACAAACAAAGAAAATTTGCAGTAAGATATAATATTGTAAATTAAATTGTGATTTTTATTAAAAGACAAGAAAAGTCACAAAAAAGCTCTCATACAAGTTAAATATGTAAGTAATAAACTTACATTTTTTTGGGAAATTTCTATAATTCTAGTTTATAACAGAGGTTATTATCAATTTAAGATATGATTCCCACTCAATCATCAGAAATTTTGATTGACATTTTACATGTACAAAATTATGACGAAAAACAGTGTACATAAATTTATAAACAAAGCATGCGAGACCATTTACATGTCATTTTATAATATATATGTAAGGATTTCTGCTAATTTTTTACAACATTTTAAGCAATTCATAAGGAAATTTCAAATAGATTGAAGGCTAAATAATTATTCTACAAGCTGATTTTAAAAAAAGAATATGGATTTATTCATACACATGTTATGAAAATGGAAAAAAAATTGCCTTCTAATAAATTCATAAAATTTTTTAGTACTTAACCATTTTTTTTTAAAATCATACTTTAAAAATAAAAACGTAACTCAGTGTTTATTCTAAAAACCTTTCCTGGTTAAATATCTTATCAATTTTTTGAATATCAATTAAGATCCTGTGTGCCTTTTTTGTATTTATATGCTAACCATAAATAACTAAAAAAAGATTTAAATGTTTTTCATAATTTACAAGCAGAAATTGTAAGGTGGGTCATCAAATTATGATCCATTGGCTTTGCAATTCTCCTATTAACAGGTGCTCTTGCCAGGCGTGACGTCATAGGGAATATTCGGGAAAAGTCCACAACTTTCAACCCAATTGAGTTTTTGCCTAGATTCTAGCACTTCAAAGAACCTTCTTTTTGTCACCAAGGTTATGGGGTTATTGCTTTAACTTTCTTTGGCTAACTGATGAAATATCTCTATTTTCCATTATAAGATAACCATTTGCAGGGAAGTGTCATCTCGACTCATAACAATATGCTCAGAGATTTATATATATATTAGAAAAAGTAATAATCAATGCAACAAGACAGTTTGCAAAATGAAGTATGAAAAATTACAATACGGATCAATATGAGCAGATGATCATTTGCAAACAATTTTACAGATAGGAAGTTTTAATTTCAAAATCTGTAATGAAATATTATCTCAGAAAAAACTATTACATTCTGTTTTTGGAAGTGTCGGCATGTGTATACAAATATTATACAAAAAATTCACTTCCAATAAAAAAAATTGAACCTTTCTTTGTTGTTGTTGCTATATGAACAGAATTATCCATGTAAATATCCTCAAGTTTACTATATGGCTTGCCATGCCAAAACATTTTATGATCAAGCTTTTTCAAAAAGGATGGCTGACCTAGTTCTAAGAGAAAAATTGCTAGTGCATAAATGAAATTGATTTTTTTAAAGTTCCTTACAACATTGAACAAAATTAGGTTCTTTTATGAAGCAATGCCTTTTTTTAATCATATACCACCAAAATAACACAGCTACAAGTTTCGTAATAACTATCTAAACTAGAAGTTTTTAAAACAACTGCTATTTACTCTAAACTAATTATCACTATCATTACCTAGTCAATAAAATTGAAAAATATAGTTAGTCAAAGAATACATTTAATTATAATTAATAATTTGGAAATATTGTGTGTTCTGTAAAAATAGTGATTTTGAAAGTTGATCTTCAACAAAATGTTATTTCAGAATGATAAGACAAAAGTAATAAATAAACATGATAAAGATTAATAATAAATTTTTTTCCAACAGGATATATGAGCAATATCATATAGCTTTTATTACAATGAGAATAATCTATAATCTGTAACAAATCTATTAAAAAACAACAACACAAAATTCATGAAAATAATAGCAGCTTTCACTTCTTTTATCTCTTGATTCTAAAATTAGAGATAATGTAACCTATTTTGTTATCTTTTACCATCTGTACTTAAAATTAAATCTAATTCTGAAAAAAATATGCTTGTACTCTATTTATAACACACACACACACATGCACGCACCCACCCACACGATATACATATATTATATCTATAACAAGATGAAATATGTTTACCAAAAGTATAACATTTCAAAATATTAATTTTTTTTAAACTTAAAAAACTCATTAGAATAAAAATAAAATACTTAATGCAGTTTGACAACCAAATTATATATCCTATGCTTTCACATACACATTTCTCTCTAAAAATACCATTGAATTTTTTTGCATAACACACATTCCTTTTAAATAAATAAATAATAATAATAATAAAAAAACATTAAAAAATGTTAAAAATCATTGTATTGTTTATTAAAGTTAATTTTTCTCTATGAAGTAGGAAGAAAATCTAGATATTAAACAAATATTTTCTTCAAATGTCAAATATGTAAAAATTAAATTTGGATTTTATTACATACAGAAATTTATTAAAATCTATAAAAATAGTCTAATAAGAATAAAATTAGCTTCTTAAACCTGTCAGTTAAATAAAATTATGGAACATTTAATGCAGACTATAATTATTTAATAAGGATTAAAACCAGAAAAAAAAAATCATTATCTATGAACTAATTTATTTAGAAACACAAGAACTAAAATGTCAGATTAATAAATAATTTAGATTACAAAAAGTTTATTTTATATAAGTAACACAACATTAGCAATGTCTGCTTTAATTGCACAATTTTATACTTACATCTTTTTATACTTAATGCTAACTCCCTTCCATTTCTCTTCAAATAGCACTTTTAATAATCCTTTAAGTGCATTGTAGAAAAAAGAATTATTTTACATTTTTGTATTCAAGATAACATGCAACCTCCCATTAAATATTAATATATTGCACAAATATTTTGAGGTTTTAAAGTTTTTTTTTCTGATCAAAGGTGGATATAAATTTTAAAGAGAGTATATTGTAGTATATTATATTTTGTGGATTAAACAGACACATATATTGCTAAATAAAAAAACAAACAAAAAAAAAAAAACATATAGTTCATTTGATGAAAAACTACTGATAAATATACTTTGTAATTAAAAAAAAATATTGTAAAATACTGAATACACTAAATTAAAATGTAGCTGAGTGTGTGTATTAAAAATGAGAAACATAATACAGCTTAGAAGACATTTTTAAAATCAATGCATTTTATTAACAATTCAAATACAAACTTTCTATATTATGAATATATATATTCAACAGACTACATAGTTGTCTTCATAATTAAATAAAAGAGAAAGCAGAAAATGTCCATTTTTAAAATTAAACTTAAATTTCTCATACTGTTTGATTCCAAAAGAACTTTTTTAAAAAATTGCCCATCCTGAAATGCAAAATATGTAAAATTATGTTTATTAGTAAATAGAAGAAAATTAGAGAAGTATAGCAAAATGAAGGCTTAATTATTCAGGAAAAATGAGAGGTTAAAAAAACATATATAGTTATAGTTCACCATAAAAATTTTCATGTTAAATGATACCTCTTTGCTGTAATAAATTAATTTAGGGGGTTTGTGTGTTATCCCAACCATATTGAGGAAGTTTCTAAAGTTATAATGCGTGCTGAATTCTGATAGACTAATGTCAGTTTTTCATTACAATCTCACACAAAATCTGTATTGGTAGACCTCTCAGTTTTTGTAAATGTTTGGTTTCTTGTGTTTCAGTTTTTCCATTTCTACATTTTTTTTTGGCATACTCTGAATTTCTAAAAATGAAAATGTGGAATTTGAAATAAGTTCAGTATAATTTGTTGCAATGACTGTTTGCAAATTAAAAGAAAGAACTTAAAAACTAAATATGTGCATGGAACCATCAAATACAAGTATAACTTTATAAATATGCATATAACTGGTATTCATACACAACACACTATTTGAATGAGGGATATGGTACAAAAAAAAAAGTCCTGACATAATTTTGAATCATATATAGCTGATTTTATAAGTCACCAAGGCAATGGAATTTTAACTCAAAGGAAAAATATAGAAAACTTCTTTAAAAATTTAAAAAGTAAATTAAAACTTTCTATATAAATATATTTACATGTAATAAACAACTTATTGTTTCATGAATTCTCACTTTTCTTCTCATGTAGAAAAATCAATATTAAGGTTGTGCACCAAATTTTCTCCACCAAAAATTTTAATGTCACATGCAATAGATACATGATACTTTCAAAACAATTGCCCATTTTTTTTTATGTATAATACACATTCATATTTACAGATTCTTCTTAAGTAAAATATAATGCATATTAATTACCCTGCACAAAACTTATTAATTATAATAAATAGTGTTATAATGTTCTATGAACATGAATTCATATATTAAAACATGAAAGTCATAAACAATAATAACAATATTAATAATTAAAAAATTCGCATTAAATGTTATTTTGGAACATCAATTCTTTATAAACATAGACATTTAATTTTGATGTGAATTTTTGTATAAAACACATATAATTAAAATAATGTTACAAAATTTTTTTAAACTACATATATAAATTTTTTTTAATTAAACTATCAAAATAATCTGTATAAAAATTATTTTCTACTTATATTTTACTGAGGAATTTTAAAATAATTAACAAAAAAAGGTACAGAATAAAAAGAATAAATAACAAGGACAATAATACATATTTCATCTTTTTATTAAAAACTTATTTTTCACAACAAACTAGAGTTACTTGGTTTTTAGAAATATTGAAGAAGTCAGATTTATGGAAAATAATTAAAACAACTTTGTATTATAACATTTATATTTTCTTTCGACTAAGGGCATACTGTGTAGTAAATTATTTTGTAAGAAATAGAAAATCATATTTTGAAAATCAAAAATAATTTCAGATGCCAAATATAAACATAATCAGGTATATATATATATATAGTTATATATATATAAAGAGTTCTTTAGATACCCAAAATAATTTTACCCATGAGTTTGATTATTAATTTTATGACATTAAAATTAAAAGAATTATATATTTGTTATAGTTCATTGTCTGATAATCATCAGATGCACTTATAATACTATCTGGCTATTTGAATTTTTGCACTATTAAAATATTAAGTGCAAATATTAAAATATTCAAAATATGTTTTTTTAAATTATGATTGTTTTACATGATTGAAAGAATAAGAATAAGTAAGTACACAAGACGAAAATAATATTTCAAGAATTTTAAGTAAACTTTATTATACATTATTTTTAAAAACTACATAAAAATGTAAAATATTTAAAAAGTTAAATATTATTAATTTTAGATCATTGAAGAGATTCAATAGTTTTACAATAAGATACTTTACATTCTTTAATCTGCATTCATTAAAGAAAATATAGATGAACTTTTATGGAAACAAGGTAGTTTATCTTTTTTGTAATTCAATTATGACAAATATGTTAAAAAAAGTTCAATTGATTGTAAACATATGCAATTTTACTATTTTTACTTATGTATAATGTTCGATCTGATACCTTTGAAGTTTTACATATCCAGCATCTTATTTATATGAATTAGCAGTTCCAAACAATATTAAGTATACATTCACATATATCTAGAAGTTTCTGATAGTTGATAATCAATTCAGAAATGGTGGAATAAAATACATAATGTAAACTTTTGCCAAATAATTGGTTTTGAAGATAGACTACATCTTTAGAGACGATGATATTGAGTTTGTTAATTTCATTGAAATTTTACTTAAGGGGAAAAATCATTAAATAACATGAAATTTAGATATGTGTAGCATAACAGTTCTTTAACTCCTCAAGAACTGTAATGTCATCGAAGCATTTCAGAACACAATAGTATTGAAAAAAGTCTCAATAATTTGCAATGCCACTGCATTAGTTTGTATATAATCTCTATGTTGATTCTAATATTTCCTTGAAACAAATCTTCTTTTAGGTTTTAGTATTATAAACATCAAATATTAGAAAAATAAACGAAAAATAATCTGACCAAAATAAAAGAAATATTATATAATCTTATAAAGAAATGATAACTCAAATCTAGTTTTGAAAAAATATTAAAAAACTCTTATCTATGAACAAATAGTCCAGTAGGTAAGACTTAATGACATATAGTATTTTTATACTCTGGAAATGTAATATTTCTGGGGGTTCCTTTCCTCTCACAAAGCACTGACAGATATAACAAACCTTTAAGTATTGATAAATATTAAGTATCCGAAGAACAGTACAGACATTATCTATACAAACAGTCATGGTTTAAAAAAAAAAAAGACAAGAATATTGATTTTTTTTCTGTATATTATTTAAAGCACATCTTTGTATTAATATCATCTAACAAAAAATACATAATAAAAAATATTTTCTTTTTTGAATTTTATCAAAATAAAAAGAAAACAAGAATTTAACTTACCTCATTATGAAGAATATATTTTAAAGAGAAAGAGGATAGCTTTAGCACCAAAAGTCAACTGATCATAAAATTGAAGTTTTTCCAAATCATTATCTAAAACTTCTTTAACTCTTACAACTATGAGTTCAGTAGATTCCTCAAGATCACCTTCAACTCGCTTTTCATAAAGTTCTTGAATTTCATTAGTATTTAAATCACATCTAAAAAAAAAGGACCAAAAATAAATAAAGATAAAATATTTAAACATGTTTAAAATAAAAAAAAAAAGAGTTTAAAAAAAAAAAAAAAAAAGAATAAGAGATGCTTTTAGCCAATTAAAGGGAAAATTTTTACAATATGAATTCAGTAAAAATTTAGAGTTTTTTTTACAATTTTTCCTCCAAAATAATTTTTACATGATCAAAAGATGATACTCAGTTGTTAAATATTATTAATTTCAACCCAAAGCTCATAATTGAATATATATCATAACATTTGATATTTTTCATAAATTACCTAGCAGAGATTTTTTATAAAGTAAAATTTAAAGAGTTTATTTCCATTATCAGAAAATAATATACTAATGAATATCTTAACAACATTAAATTCATCAATTATTTTACTTTTAGCTAAAATTTTAGTAAAAAAAAAAGTTTCAATTCAAGTACTTTTTATCCTACTTAAAAATGACTTTAAGTGCAAGATTGGTAATAAAATAAAATAGACACAGGTATAACATACTTCAGGTAAAATTCTAAAGAAGGAGTCTTCAGTGTTATTGGATTATAACTAACACCCAGTAGAATAGGAGATGAAAGGTTCGGTAAAGGAATATTTACTTCTTCAGTTATCTCTTTGAGAATAGAATCAAATATCTCTTCAAGTATTATAGATGGATCCATAGTTTGAAAACTTTGTCCTGTTTTAGCAATTACATCCTATAAGAAAAAAAGTTTAATTTTTTGGGAATCAAACAAGGTAAATTTCATATTTTTAAAATGAAGTACCAAATTTGTTGATCATATATTGGTTTCAAATTTATAATATGAAAACTGAATACAAAAAATTAATACTTCAAATGTTTTATTTATTAGTGACATTCAAACAAAATTGAAAACTTCACCAAAAAAATTTAATTTGATACTCAAAAAAAAAGCTCAAAAAGATATAAAAATATAGATGATACATTGATTTTGAGACTCTTAGAAGTAGCATTATAATCAAAATTCTCCGTATAAATATCATGAGGAGGACTCAAAAACTGAGAAAAGGAATGTTATATTAAAAAAGGAAAAAAATTGAGAAAAGAATCATATATCCGTTTCTTGCATAAAATATGGAAAAAAAAAACCACACATTAAGTTTGTAATAAAAATCAAGATTAACAATCAGGACTGGCCATCTGGGGGTGTAGAGAACGTTATGCATCGGGACCTAGTGGTTGAGGGCCCCCAACATGATCAGGAACTAAAATAATGTATGCTTACATGTGAAAACTTGACGATATTCTTGTCATTGTCAATTTGACGTAAAGTTCATTTTAACAAAAACATTATTATAGTATATCTATGAATTTCAACACTCCTCACATTAATTCTTGATTATGTGAATGGTTAGTTTTTGTTATTTAATTCAGGAAACTCCTGAGTATCCCCACCAAAACAGAACTTTTTAGTCAAGCATATGTGCAAAGCACTTGAATACACTTGCTATATTAAGCATCAAAAAAGAAATTGTAAAATTTTTCTGAAATAATTTATGTATTAGCAAAAACAAAATCACACATTTAATAAACATGCATTAGTAATATATATTTGAGTTTATAATTTTTTTTACTTAGCAAAAAATTTAGGGCCTCAAATGATTTCTTGTACCCTGGCCCCTTTGTACAGAAGGCAGACTCTATTAGCAAACATTAAAAAGTATGACTAATTATCTTTATAAGATAGGGCATGATAAAATTGACTCTTCAATTTTGTCTACAAATAATATTGCCTCTATAATTATGAATAATATCAGCAAATTAAAAATTAATAAAATATAAAACTTCAGAAAGAAAAGACACAGATGTTATCTAAATTTAGTTTTCGTCAAAGTAAAATTGTGAAAAATGCAGTGCCAGATCCAGAACCCTTAATTGGAAGAGTTTAGGCAGAAAAGGATAATCTTTGAATAAAGCAAACAGTATATTATTTTTAAAAAAAAATTGTGAATTCAAAAAAAAAAAAAAAAAAAAATACTTGGCCTACTCTAAAATAAATCTATATTAGTATGACGTCTTTCCCTGTTAGCTTTTATGACTTCAAACAGCCAGTTTGACATGGAAACATTGAATGATAGTTAGATATATATTGTCTCAAAAATGATAAAGAGCATTCTGAAGATCATTAACGAAATTATATTGCTTTCTACCATCATATTTTTACTGTACAATTAATGCCCAGATGTTTCCTATGATATTAGGCTCAGGGCTATTAGCTGCTGTGACAAAGCTCAAATACTGTTAGCACAGAACCAATTTTTGTTGTCCTGAGTGGAATAAACGAATGCTTCAAAATGATCCAATCATTTCCAAAATTTATGAGGTAAAATTTCAGATTTTAATGATTATGTTAACTGCATGTTTCTGGCCTGCTGAGCCTTTCCTTTTTAGCTCTCAATGGATTAATCTTCCATTACAAGAGGAGAGTTTTAGCCAAGCCTTTTATGATTCCATGAGTATTCAGAAAAAGCTTGAAATAGCCTTGCAACCAACATTATGCTTACGGACAATGTCTCTGAAGCTTTTCACTCAATTTTTATATGATATAGCTTGACTTTTTTGCAATTCCAATAAAGGTACTTTCCTGGGCCTAATAATGAAAAAAATATGATTCATAACTCACAATATATATTTTCTAAATATAATAAACATTTACTTCAGATTTGTGCAAATACATCAAATAAACTAAACTTTTACAAGTGTCCTACTTTTTTTACATTCATAAATTCATATATACTTGTATTCTACAATGGATAAAGCGGTAGGCATTTAATATTAAGACTCGAATGGAAAGGTCCAATATCTAAAGAAAACTTCAAAACAATTCAAAGTTCCAACTAAAAGAGGGCATTAAAAAGTTCAGGAAGTCAAGTACACTACTTTTACTATGCAAAGTATATGGCTTTTTTCTCATTAAAGTCAGACGACTAAGCATTTTGTTCTGTTTTGATGTACTTTTTGGTACTAGACACACCTAATTATTTCAGAATGCTTGTAGTAGATAATTACACACATTTCTTATTATCCTATCCTAATGTTAAAATAAAGTCATATCAGCATATCACATAATTATACTTAAAGTCATATCAGCTTTCACAACTGATATGACTTTATGTACAATACTTACAGAGTGTCGAGCTTCTCTTATTGCATTGTGTTTTGGTTTTCATTTTTTTTTTTTGTACATTTAATTTAGAAAAAGATGGTTCCATTGTACAGATCAATACAACTTTACACAGAAATATACAGAGATGTGTATAAATTACAGAATGCCGATTCTATTTTATTGTCATGTATTATGTTGTATAATACACAAGAGAGATGAGCTTGTTTGAAGCAAATCACTGGATTTTTATTTTAATTGTGAAACACATATGAAAAGAACTCTTGTGGATATGATTCAACTAATTACATACAACATTGATTATATTGAAATTTTTATTTGAATTCATTTTATCAGCATCAGATATTTTATTCATTAATAAAAAATTACTGGTTTTTCTTCACACACTTTTTATATATCCAGATTGAATGGATCAATAACAGAGTAAAATTTACATTGCTCTCTAGAACCAAGACTTATTTCCAGAACTAGACCATCATTGAGTATATTTTACATTCACTTTTGATGGGTAACTTTGTACCTCACACCTGGTAGCTTTTCTTTCAAGCATGCTTCTAAAATTTACGAAGTTGACCTGCAATTTGTGTAAGAAATTTAAAGTGAATTGTAAAGATTTGCTCATGTTTTTAGCATCGCACCCTCTTTTTGCAATATCTTGCTGTTTGAAAGTTTTTCAAAATTTCATTCTACATAATCAACATAAATATGAACCACAATTCATGTATTTTGTTTGACAAACTACCTGCTTCTCTTCTGGTTTCTACTTTTTGTTTGTTATCCACAAGTATGGCATCTAAAACATTTATGATTTAATTAAATGTTTCTGGAATAACAGCAGGTGCTTTAGCATATGTTTCCTAACTTGTCTTTGATAGATACTTCCAATACATTTTCCAAGAGATTTTTTACAGTTTGCCATCTATTTATCAAAACAAAACAGACAGGTGATAAGATCCTTTCACAGCATTTTAATCTACCAAAATCAGAGAATGTGCTCTCCATGGGAACATATACTGCAAATGGATATATTGTGTAATGCCCACACATATCTACAGCATTATTGTGACTGGTCCCTACATTTTGCAAAATCTAATTGGCACACTTTCTCAAGGTATTCAAGTGTCTGTTTTACCAGATCATCAACTGGGTGATGCATTTTTAACTCAAGAAATGGTAGATATTCTATAGCTATCCATCTTTTATATACCCAATAAATACATTGAGATGGTCCACATGCCTCAAATCTGGTGTAGAGTAGACTAATAGTCAATAATAGACTAATAGTCTATAATAGACTAATAGTCTATTATAGACTAATAGCTATAATACACATTATCTTTTATTTATGCTATAATTTCACGAAAAACTTTTTGAGCCATTACAGTGATTGCAAACGGAGTTTTTAAGTATGAAATTTTCCCTTTCCCAAGGTCTCCATACTTGCTTATATGTGTTACTAAATTTGAATCAAATTAGCTAATGAATTCCAGCAACCTTAAAAAAATTACCAATTAAAGATGAACGCAATGTCTCTATTCTACCTTGAAAAACAAAGCTTCATTCTGCTAAATTATACACTACAACTATGACTGGCTGTAATATAAGCTCCTAGTAAGCAATTATCATCTTGAATTTATTTTTCTGAGTTTTGTTGCAAATCTTAATATTCTGTGCGTGTTAAATAAATCAAGAGAGAATCCTAAGAGTTAAACCTTTTTTCATGACACTAGATTAATTTGACATTCCTCCAATTAATAAAACATACTGATTTTATGAATACTGACTTTATAGTGGCAAAAAGTTTACAAACAAAAAAGAGTAGACATACTGTAGAATGGGAATAAGGAAGCAATTTTTTTTTGCAGCTTTCTCCATTAGTTTTTTTGTCGAAAAAATATTTTGTTAGTTCAACATTGTGGTGGTTAATTAAAAAATTCAATATGACTTTTCAAATAGACCAGAATGACATTAACAGTCATTCCTTCCCTGATTGTTTTTACTGTTTATAAATGTCGCACTTAGAAATAACAAGAAGACTTCATAATTTTGAATCATGGTCAAGTGACGAAGACAATATCTGAGCAGGCAACCCCACTCCAAACTTCCACACCATCTTCGGGAGGATTTGGAGCTTTGACAGATTTAACATGCATCAGCCATGCTACATGGAGGTCTTTTGTGGTATTAGGATGCAAAATCGTAAATCAACAGAAACAACGCTGGCCATGAGCTCATGAACATGATTCCACCACTACAGCAGTCCCATTTGGTCCATGAAAAAGCTGATATGCTATATCAACATTGGAACATGCATGCCATAGTCTGAGGTCATTATCTTGGTTCGTTACTGTATTTGATTGAGCTAGGTCTAATAAATCTTTAGTTTCACTAGTAATTATTTCAGGAACTCACAAGAGTAACAATGATTTACATTGCACCGTGTGATTATCTTTAATAACAAACACATTGTAATTGTTATAATTTTTATCACTGAAATTGGATACAATAACAATATTTTCATAATCTTTTAATGTTGAAATTGATAACTGATTGATAAGGAAGAAAAATTTGTAAACTTTTTGTCTTATTCATAATTTCAGAAAACTTATTTTACCCCACTCGTCTAATTTTCTTTTTTGCACACTACTTAGCTGTGATCATTTCATTGCTTAATCTGTAAAATAAAGAAAACTGCAGTTATAATATTTAATCTTATAACTACAGCAACTAGCATGGACAAAAGATTATAAGATAATGACTACACAACAGAATGAAGAATTTGTTAACCCTTAGCAACAATGAATAAACCAACATTTTTATTTTCTCTAATTTTTTTTTTTTGCAATACTAAAACAAAGCATTGTAAGAAAGCTCAAATAGAATTATGTTTCTATTTATAATCCTATAGTAACATTTTATATCAGCTTCAAACCTACACAATTTTCAAAGTTTTAAACTGTGAATTTCTTAACATAAATATACTTACAAGTAACTACATATGGAGAGATTTACAAACAATACATAGTTTATGTACATATACAAAAAAACCACTATCCCTTCAAACAACAAAATAAATGTTGCTAGCATATTAATAATTTGACATTTACACACATATATAAAACTATTCAATACTCTTGCTGAAATAACACAAAAGAAATATATGCATTTCTCTTTCCTGCAAATTGGCTTATTTATTGTTAACATTAATGATAATAGTACTATCTTAAAAAAAATACCTATTTTTTAACAAATAAAAGAATATCAATAAATAATAATTTGTATAAAATAACTTCTATTCTATATTAAGTTTATGATTATTTTAAATTATTTTTAATCCTAAAATTTAAAATTATTTTTTCATTCTCAAAATCAAACTTTTTATATAATATTTTTTTATTTTGTCTGAACAATAGCGCTTATATATGTGAGAGTGCAGAAGAATACCATCAATATAAGGTTCATCATGTCAATAAAAAGTACTATCTACATATTTACTAGTGCACATATTTTAAAATTCCATCAGTGGTACTACATCATGTCAGAAAAGAAAATTCAAATATGTTCTCATGAGGTACCTTTCATCTCTTGCCTGTGATTTTGGAACTCTCAAGACATGATACCCCAAGCAGTTGCTAATCTGGTACTGGGAAATGTTTAACACTAAACATCAACATATAAAAACTAATTAAATTGAATTCATTACACATTTTATGCATTCTATTGGAAAAATGTACTCAGATACGGGAAATGTTATTTTTTAATTTTAGATGCTCATTTCTTTTAATCTTGTGCAAACTTTTTCTTTCCAGTAAAATTTTTACTAATAAGTATTAAAAAATTTTGTGCACAAAGACACCACATGTTTTGTTTAAAATTTCACTTAAGATGTCTTAAATATAACTACATTTTTTAAAACTATTTCAGGGTTTTTCCTTCGAAGATGAATTCAAGGATTATACATTTAAGGGGGGGGGATACTTGAACAAATGAAAGTTGGAGAAATAAATGTTCAATATTGGGTTTATGGTGTGTTAAAGAAGCCAGATGGGTTGGATCCTAATTCAGCATATTGCTTGATGACAGAAAAAAAAAATTATTTTTTTTTGGAGATAAATTGGTAACTTTACCATAAAATCCAGAAAGTCACAAGATTAATGATTATCACTCATAGAGTGCTACCCAGAATTTTAAAATGAATTTACCCTCAATATTTGAATCTGTAAAACATTTTTCTAAGAAATTCTACTGATATTTTCAAATGAGAAATATATATATGTATGTACATCAGGTTCTGGATGTCCACCTGGACGATCTATCAGAAATGGGAATTCAGCACATTGACCACTCCGTCGAATAAAAATAATATTATCATCACTTGTTACGACAAGTCCACCAACACCCAAAGGATCAGACATATAGGCCTGACAATTGTTAAAATCTTGTTCTCCTTGTTGCACAAACATTTCTGAACCGGGAGCACAATTAGTACCAATAAAATCCTTGTAACAAGTCGAACCTAACAATAATTTTATTTCGGGTAACATAAAAATGCTTGCTTCTTGAAGTTCCAATCTATGTAACCTGAATTTTGAACCATTCCAGATAGAATTACTCGTTGAAAGTTTTTTATTCCATTCATTTTCTATAGTGTCTGATATAATAGGAAGTGTTTGCCTTCCATATTCTCCTCGCCATTCAACTTTAATGGAACATTTATCAAGACCATTACCAGGAATGCATAAAATTTGTATGTAATCTGTTATTTCCATAATAGAGACTAAAATATTAAATAAATGAAAACTTCAAATAGCTGAACTAATGTATTCAAATCTTATCTTTAAAAAAACAAATTCAAATACTTGACTCCTGATTGATTGCTTACTTGAAAAGGTGTGTGGGATGTAGAGCCGCATGGACATTATTCAACACAAATAGACGTAGAGGCTTTTCCAATACAAGTGGATTAGCCTCATTAGAACTCATATGATACAAAAACTTCAAATCTTTTATTTCGTTCATAAGCAAAGAGATGACTTTCCAAGTCTTTCAAAATAATGTCGATTGTAAATATAAAGTAATTTGAAATCGCTATTTTCTGTCCCCATTTAAAAAAAAAAAAATGGTCTTAAAGGATTCACATTGGGGTACAAATTCTGAAGTATTATTATTTTTGTCCCTCTAGTATAAAAAGCGGCAGTCGTCATTTTGGGTGAGGGAAATAGCAAAGAAATTATTCTCTTTCCAGGCCGTGGAGAGGCCTTCAAATTTTAGTTTGACGAAATTCACATACTGTTTCGGAGTCCTGATTGCCTATTGGCTGATAAATGGAGGAGACAAAAATGGAGAACGTTGAAGTACTTTGTATGCGGAGGCAGCGGTTATCTGACAGACATGGCTGCACGCAATATTTCTCTTTTGAGGGAATTTTATTTGAAGATCAAATGGCGTACCCAAGAGGACTACAAAAGGATGCACTCCCTCAATTTTTTCTTCTCGAAAAAACCTTCAACCCCTCTAAGTAAAGATTCCCCCTTTTTATTATAATATTTTAGCTGTTTAAAATTTTAAATATTAGATTTTTTTTCTCCTCATACTTAAATATTTTTTTTTATTATAAAGCCAATTTCTGAGTCAATTTCTGAGGAAAAAAGTAGAAAAGTCTTTGCTGTCTCTGAAATAATACCTCTGGGTCACAATGTTTGTAGACGAAGAGAGAGGGGTGCATCCCTATAGAAAATGCACTCTCCCCTGAATTACAATTTTGAATGAAAAGTCTATCGAAGGCATTGAGGGGGAGATAAAATGATATTAAAAATGACATTAAAAAATAAAAATGACATTAAAAAATAAAAATATGTATAATCTTATCTTACGATAAGATTAGTAAGAAAAAAGTTTTAAAATCTCTTAAAAAAATCTCATCCTCATTATAAATAATTCATTAACTCTCTTATCCTCTCTTTTTCCTTTCATTCATGTTTCTTAAATTCATACGTGCATTAAAGCACATTTTTTTTAATGTTTGTTTTAAATTTAAAAAAAATCAAGGCTTCTATGTCAAACCGAGTAAAGAGTCTTCCGCATCGGCACTCGCTACTATTTGATCACTGTTGGAATTACAAATTTTATTCTCAAGGTATTTTAATTATTTTTTTAAATGCTCTTCATTTTTGTAATTTTTATTAACAGATAAAAATATATCAGTACAAGAACAATTTTATATAGAAGAAATAAGACTAATATAGCGTATTGGAATGTAATGATCCCAGAATGTGGGGAATGAATCGATAACGTGAAGGGACCACACAACTTAAGAAAAAATATTCTTTATTTTACAAATCTATGAATTCTATATTCTAGTTAGGTGTTTTCGCTTGGTTTCTATTTGCACAAAGTCACAAACACATATAGCTCAACTACACAAATAGCTTAATATCAAATGCAGATCGATTTTAGTCCTAAAATCGCAAGAGCAGCTTCTAACTTCTAGTGGGATCGCCTCTTTCGCTCCCCGTCAGGAATCTCCCTCCTCTTCTTCTTTTTTTTCCTTTTAAATTCTCGTGTAGGGCTGTCTCACACCTCCCCTTTGATTTATTTTCCTTTTTGAATGGGCTATCCAATCACAGACAAACTCCGTTTTTCCCCCCCCCCCCAACACCATTCGTTCTTATCGGCCAATATCAGTTTAACCCACGTGCACGCAGATGTTGGCCGTCAAACGGCTAGGCCCATAAATCCCCATATATATCAATGTCATGGGCCACAATACCTCACAAAGAGGATCCAACTCGGCCACACATGTGTAGCAGAATCATGTGTTCAAGAATGTAGTTGATCCAAACCTATGACTGCAGATTTGGCTCATTTATTGCTTTTAAGCAGTAAATTATTATTATGACTTTGAATGGGAAGTTGAAAACAAAAGCGGGAGTTCAGTGCAAAAGTATTTGACGGGGATTATCAATAGCCTACGTCACAGTATTATTTACTCTTTACCAAGTGGTAATTCTAATCGACAAAGTTGCTTCTTTCATGATAACGACGATATACAGCCACCTCCCCTAAATTAATTTCTGGGTACTCCACCGTCAAGACCAGAAGGAAATTTTTAATGTTATTATAAGTTGAGAAAAGATGAATTTAGAGGTGGCGACGAGTCAGTTACTGTACAATCCTGATTTCACTTTCTTCATCTGTTGAAATGTCTAACAGAATATGTACTTTATCATGCGGCGTTCTTGCTTCTTAGATAGAAGTTCTGGGATTTTGTTTAAAATGTCTATGAATGTTGAGAGGAGGTTAATTTTGCATAACTAAGATTATTTTTTGTTAGGCTTTGTGTACTATTCTTAAATGAGATTTTCTTCCTCGGTCTTCTTTCCCGGAAGTTCCTAATATCATATATTATCTTCTTCAGGAAGAGATCTTTATTACTCGCTGCATTAGTATAGGAGAAAATTTCTCCTTTTATAATGTACGTGACACCTGTTGGCGGATAAAGAAAATTGCGACAACCCTCCATTATGTAGGAGAGGGGGGGACGTCTAAGAGAGACGCAGTCGAGCTGTACCCGGAAGAGGTCGAGCAATATGAACCCCGACATGTAAATAAAGTTCTTTGTTATTTTATTAAGATGCTTGAATTGTCCTTATGCCCACCAGATCACGACGCGACAGAATCTTCCGATCGTGTATAAAATGTTCAGTCATTAATGTTAAAAGAAGAAGTAGCCATCAATGCTCGCAGAAACACGGTAAACAGTACTCAGACCTAACACCCTTATTCTATTACTATTGAATGTGACCTGTTTCTTAATCTTATTTTAAGATTTTAAATAACTTGCGTATCTTTGATGAGAGGTCGTACGTCCATGTTCTTGAAAATTAAATGATGATGTTACAGTAGATGTTTTGTTTGAAGATAGAAAAGAATTTTTTTGCATTCTTTGTGCTACGTTAAGTAGTTTAATGACTTTGTCTGGATTTTAAACAACGGGCTTGTAAATGGTAATTAGAGGCACTATAATTAATTTTACTACATTTGTAGCATTGGGTAACTCCAATGCCTCAATAAGATTCTACAGTGATAGTTAAATAGCACAACTTGATGACTTTGAAAATCTTGTTTTTTCTCGGAATGAGGAAATGTGATCATGAAAATTAGAATGTTTTTTTTTTCTATTGGTTGATTAAATTAATTTAATGAGAGAAAATCCACGTATTTCTTTTCCCCTTATGATTTCAACAGGGAAATTATAGGGAAATCCTTTAATAGCTGTTTTCATTGGGCATTCATTAGTCAGTTTGATAGTGTAAAATTTGTATTTTTTCCAGGTTAGTCCGCTTATGACTTTTCTGTACTGCACGTCATCATGAAATGTTAGCGAGTTCTTAAAAAAAGTGTTTATTCAAACAAAACATAAATTGATAGCGAAGAACGCAATATCAAAGCAATAGTATCTTTTTCTTTGTTTTACTACAACTATCTCACTTTGGTTAAAATTTAAGAAATGTCTCCTTTTTATCTAGCCACACAGTGGCATGTAATCGGATTAACTTGAATACACACATATTGTTCCACCATTATTAAAAATAGATATCTATAAAACTTATTTTGGACCACAAATTTATGACATACGGATGACATAATTAAATTCTCCTGTGATAAATCTGGAAGTTTGTGGCAGGTAATCTTTCACACACGCATAGGATTGCTTCCTGGATATGAAATCTATATCTTATAAAGCTCGACATTAAATGAACTTTAAAACACAAATAAATGAACAAAACATTTATGCAACTGGGACAAATCTAACTCTTCTGAGAAAAACACTTATTAATCAAATGAAGTATACATTCAATAACAATATTTAAACAAAAATCCACGAATTCATAAAATGTAGCAATAGATTAAGTAATAGATTTGAGATAGTAACTATTATGATACATTAAGCTGAATAATATGCATATATTATTCAGCATTTGAAATGCATTACTAAATCATATTTATTTTGATCTATACAGAACCATTGAAATTTCCAGAAAATGAATGAAAATATAATATGTTTAACTCTAACTTGATATAGTTTACAAATAGAGTCTCACAATAATACCATTTTACCAAAATTTTATGAAATGAAATGCATTTGGGAGATACTTGTTAAGATTTTTTCAATTAAACAATATACATGAAATAGTCCATAATTAAAATACAAGATATATTCTTCTGATTTACACAAAAGTAGTTAAATAAACAAAACACTAATAAATATAAGACATGAAATTTTTAAAATCTATTTTATATATAATCTAACACAGCCCGTAATACAATAAGCACTTATATATAATAGTATTTTATCAAAAACCTAAGTTTTTATAAGGTATAATAGATGAAATGCTGGATTTTAGCTCTTCGTTAAATTGTTATTCTATTAATTAATTTATAAATACGAACTACACAAAAAGCATTATTAAATCATTAGATCTAATTATTACAGAAATAACATTAGATCTAAATTAAAACATTACATCTAATTATTACAGAATTAATTCACTAAGACCAAGTAACAAATCTAAACATAATTATAGTATTCTGCCAAAAGTGAAATAGTGAATTTGAGATGCTGGTTACTCTACGATACTTTGAATTAGGTGATAAATGTAAAAATTAGAGCAATTTCCAAAACAGACCACGGTATTTTAATTTATAGAAAAGAAATTAAATTAGTTCAGAAAAAATTAAAAATTATATCTACTTCTTTAAGTTCTATCTCGATTTATAAATACCCAGAGCACATAATTAGAATTTAGAAATTAATATATTGAAAATATCCAAAGAAATAAAATATCCAAAAACTTTTGTAAAAAAAATAATTTAAATAAATTATCCATCACTACAATAGCAGAATTTATTTCACTGATCAAAATGAATTTTAATTACCCAAAAATAAATAAATAAATTCCTATCTATAGATGTTAGCCTTATTCTCTCTAACAAAAAAGAAAAGTTTGAGATTGGGAAAATGTAATGCGAGATTATATGAAGAAAAACAATACGACCAGAAAAAGAGCACGATTTGTGCGAACAGTAAATATTTAAAATATCACTAAGGCTTGCGATTAGCATTCCATTATAATAACTTTTCTCTACGTAAAATAGAAAATATACAAGACCTTTCAACAAAAGATTAATAAATAACATGTTAAAGTCCAATAGCATAAATATTTTTTACATGTGCAGTTCAAAATAAGGGTTAAGAATTGAGTAGAATTTTGATGATTCTCTTTAAATCAACAATACACAGGAAGAGATTTAGGTACTTTTTTTTTGGTTTCAGTTTATTGTTCTGTTGGCATAAAATATTATGAGGTACCTAAATTTTACCTCCTCTGACCCGACAGAAAAATAACAATTGTTTTTCTTCAAGAATGATTCTAATTTATTATTATCATCATACTATGTTAAAAAAATGTAAATTTTATTTTTCTTTGTTATGTGGGTGGGTTGGGTTGGTATGTATCACATGTGTAGAAAACTACTACTACTAAAACTATTTATCATCACATCAGATTTCAGTTCACGGTTGTCCTAAGACAAAAACACATCGGGTTGTATAACAACAACATTTTATTTTCATTCCTTGCTACCGCTCGTTTACAACAGCTCCTCTCGGAGATTCGGCCAGGTCCCGTCTGAGGGGATCGTGTGACATCAAACTCTCTCCCTTTACAAATGAACGCCCTCTAGAGGCGGGCTTTAAGTAGGAAAGTTAACACATGTAATACTTCAGGATTAAACTATTACAAAATAAAAAATTATGAAGTATTATATTCAAATTACATTTTACTTTTAGAAGCTAGACAAATATTTAGACATGAATAAATTCTCTTTGTTTCATGGAATCTTTTGAAGCGGTTTCTCTAGCAATTGAAGAACAGAAATATTTTGCAGTTGAAACATCGCACTGTAGTTAGAGCATTGCATTTTAGCATTTTACATTTACTCCTGTGACTTCCATCGCCCATAATTTCGGACACAGGTTTTATATCTTTCTTATTTGCAGAATCATATGCAATTCACTCGAAGAGCTGATAGAGGAAATTCGACTTCGGTTGAAATTCGATTTGCTTCACCCCACATATAAAAGTTGTGGCAGCATTTAGTCTGAAGAAAAAGCAATCGAGGATACCTTTTTGTGTACTCCCGATAGCTTCCATTTTGAGACTATGTACTATCTAGGCGTTACGCATTGCAAAATCAGTCATATGTAAGATTACTCAAAATGTCCGTTTTTTGTTCGATTTTTCATTCGGTAATTGCTGATGCAACGATCTAAGCTTAGTGATCTACCTCCCCCCCGTGCATTGATTGTAATTTTTTACAAATGTAGGGCAATCAATATTTATGTATTTTTTTCATTTTTGGATTATCTACAGTACTACAATTTTTGTAGTTTCCTCAGGGTTTACTGTTTACGACAAATTAAGGTCTGCAAATTTCTACAACATGGTTATATATTCCTATGTAAAATTTATATTCTTAAAATGGATTACAATTTGCAAATAAATAATTATAAAATTCTTATTTATTCGGCATGAAGAATTCGTGATTACCACTATAACTGCCTTGATAAAACCTAAAAAAGAACTAGTGCTGCCCTCTATTAATAAACTAAGAAATTATAGACAGTACACTGAACTTTACCACATGTGATATTGTTCCCTGTCCTTCTAGTGGGCATTTAAAAATAATCATAGAAGCGTGAGTATCACATGTAATAATTCTGAACTGAGGATGTTAAAGTTTACATTTATTCTCTCATCATAATTAGTGAAATCGTTATTAGTCCAAAACTACCACAGGAGTTTAAGTTAGTCATTAGGTATATCTTAACTACTACTACTCTTTTAATCGAAGTTTAAAAGTGGAATTACATAGACCAGATGAAACAGGGTCACCTCTAAGATAAATAAAACGGTATCAAAACGAAATCACTGAGTGCAATTGCAGGAATGCTAATAGATCTTTCTTTTTTATCCGGCAAAGTCTCAGGGAAGTATAATGCAATGGCTTATATTGTATGAGATGCTTGTAAATTAAAAAAAAAAGTTATTAATTATATTAATAGCTTATATGAGTATTCATTATTCTATGATACAGTAATTGTGTTAAGAACAGATTAACATACAAACTCCTTTTACTTAAAAAATGATGACATAAAGTTTAAAGTACATTCAATTTAATAATTTATCTGGTTTATTCTTAATTTTCTTAGCTTAATTTTAATATCTGAAGAGAATAAATTTGCCTTCTTTTTATCGTCTGCTTTAATTTTAACATTAAATTTATTAACTGGATTTTTATCGCACAATCCTTTGTTTTATTCTTTTTGTTATCAAAAGTTGGCACTATTTTTATTTTGTAGCAGTTATACGTTTATATTGCAAGGGAAAATGAAAATGGAATGAGCAATAAAATGGGATTTATGGAAAAAGAATCATCTTATTTTAAAATTTGTAACTAATAATTTGAGTTATTTATTTTTTAGCGGTAATTATATTACCAGGTTACATAAAAACATTTTAGAATCCAACATTAATGTTTTTAGCAAAAGAGTAATGCGATAAAGTATGTTGAATAATTAACTTTAATAAAATGTACTTGGAGATAAGCATGTTACATAAAATGAGTATTAAAGAATTTAAAGAGCTCTGAAACTAGAAAAAGCAACACTCAATTTATGATATATAATCGATGAGGATATAAGGATTAAAAAACCCTATTTTCATTTTTTATGAAAAGTTTTGTTCAAAATACACTCTACATTTAAAATTCATTATTGTTAAATGTAAACGTGGATAGTGTACCATAAAACAATTTCATGTACCCTAATTTTGTTTCCGAGATAAGAAATTTCATGATTTTTTTTCGTTGATATAATATCAATAAGTGTTTCCCAGAGTTCCAAAGCAGAAAATGATCTCACATTAAGCTAATTTAATTTCCTGATTTTCCCATTCTCTGAGTCAAAAGTAAAGAGTCCATTCCTATATACTGACCCAATTCCAAATTATCTTTTTATTTATTAGATCACACGCTCATAAAATCTGTTTAATCGGTTTTCACGTAGTTCTAAATATTTCTGAAATAATCTCTACTAGATTGATAGGCCCCAGGGGAATTTTCCAGAATCCCTTTATCTTGTACCACGTGAATTCCATTTGACCTGTAGAAGTACCTAGGAAATAATCTTCATTATAAATTAACATGTACGGTCAAACTGCTCTCTTCTGATGTTAAGTGAACTGCGGAAGTGCGTCTTCAGTCTTATGAATGTCACACACACACACACACACACACACAGCACACACACACACACACACACACACACACACACACACACACACACACACACACACACACACACACACACACACACACACACACACACACACACACACACAGACACACACACTTTTTGAAAAAAAATTTAATATTTTTGTTAGCTGGCTGCTATCATTGACTTTTGCTTGTTTACTGTCTAACACGCCTCAAAATTTTGAGGTAAGGTCTGTCGATAACAAAGTTGAAATCTGAAATAGGCACTTCATATATTTTTGAAAAGCATGAAAGTTTTTCAAATGAGTCACTGATGAAAAGAAAATTATCCCCTTTAACTTTTTTCTCGAAAAAAAAAAAGGTCATTATGAAGCACAAATAAAACAATTTTGTGTGTGATTGTGGAATAAGTACGCTATTATTTTCAAATACTGATTTCACTAGAAATATTAAAACAACCTATAAACATTTAGTGGATTCTTCTAAACATAGCTATACAGTATGTTAAAGGATAGACTAAATTTGAAAATGGATCATTTCATTTCATCAGGATTATTTCTGACTGTTGAACAACTCATTTTGCAAACATCTACTAGTTTTTACAGCAAGAAAATAAATTTTGTCAGTTGCCTTTCTTGGAAAAATTTTGGAACTAGATAAAATTACTATATAGCTCAGGTCGAGTGAAGATTGAAATAAAAAATGAGTTTTACAGGTACGTATAAATAAAAAAAAAGAGATTTAAAATATATTTGCATTATTTCTTTAAATTGCTGCTTTCCATATAAATTAGCATTATCCTATAGGTGTCCTATAAAAAATTGTATTATATCCCAATGTCGTGGTGTCGGAAAATAAATCATAAAAGTAGGGTTCAGCAAAGAAGGGTCTAATAGTTTTGTTCCAGGTAACAAGGCTTTCAGTTCGACCATTTATCATATTTTTTTGAGCCATGTGATTTTCTGTGTAATAGCAGAATATAGCTGCCGTGGTATAATTTAGCTATATGTTATGATTTGTAATAGAAGTAACGGAATTTGGTAAAATCCTGTTTATAGCTTGCTGTCAAGGCTATTTTCAAACCCATGCAATAGGGGAGCCAAAACGTGGAGCCATATAATTTAGTTATATGTTATGATTTGTATTAGAAGTAGTAATACGTAACTGAACGAAGTAACAG
>BMAW01080641.1:0-15184 GCA_019974015.1 Nephila pilipes
ATAAATATTCATTGTAAATATTATTGTAAATATTCATTGTAAATATTGTTATTAGGTTTTGAGCCTGTTACTTTTTTTTGTTTTCGATCAGTTTATTCTGAAGGCTGTTCTTTTAATCATTTCTGTTAATGATATGAAATTATTTTTTTTAGCATAAGAATGCTGATATTCTTAAAATAATATGAAATTTTAATTAATTTAATAATAAGAAAACTTTTGTAATTTAAGTGTTATGAAATTATTAAATAATGTTTCAGAATAAGAAAAATTATATTCTTTCAATATTATGAAATTATTTTTTAGAATAAGAACGCTAAAATTCCTTAAATACTATGAAATTATTGAAATATTTTTTTACAATAAGAGTGTTTATATTTTGAGCAAACCGCAGTATTAATAATAATAAATTAATCAACAATTTAAAGAAGATCAGTAATTATATTGAGCCGAGGTACAAAAATCTCTCATTGTTTTTCATGCTTTCAGTCTGTAAAGTTTCAGTTTTCCAGTTTGTTTACTCTTAAGTCAATGTTTAATGTTAGAATTGTTGCATTATTTTTACAACGTTTTTCTGAATTTCACTTGGTGTGTGTGTGTGTGTGTGTGTGAGTGTGTGTGTGTGTCATCAAATTTTCGATCGTTAATTTAACCAACTTCCCATCAAGCTAGAGCTTTGAAATTTTGGGAATCGTTCGTACTCGCCTAACAATGCAATATTTAGACGTTTGCGATAAGTTTTAATTAATATTTTCTTTAATAATGCAGTTTAGCCCAATCACTTGGCGCGATTTCAAAAATTTGCTCCAAACTTGGCTGGTTTTTATTTATTATTATTATTATTTTATTTTTTGTTTAACTTAAGTCCGTAAAACGGAACAGGGTAGCCACATTTAGCAAAATATCGCTAAGTAATTCTTGTCGCCAAGGGTGGTTGGGTAAAAATGCATTCCATTCATTTAATTTACCGGATGAATTAATTAATTTTAGTTAGTTTTAACGTTTTTATGTATTTCACTTGGTGTGTATCTGTCTGTGTGTGTATCACTGTGTCATCAAGTTTTCTATCGTTAATTTAACCAACTTCCCAGCAAGCTAGAGCTCTGAAATTTTGGGAACTGTTCTTACTTGCCTAACAATGCAATATTTAGATATTTGCATCCAGTTTTAACTAATATTTCAATAATTTTTTTAATAAACTTTGCCGCCATATAAAAACGTTGTTTTTAAAAACGTTGGTTTTTAATTCGAATTATTATATTCTTGCAATTAACTTTTTTTGTAAGAAAACAAATGGTAAAAATAAGCATTACCGTATTGTTGTCTTTTCCTAGGGGTTATACTTAATTTTTATAAAAAGGTATTATTAAATTTTAATTGCTGTTCAGCTCGATTTAACATTTCATAATTAATTAATGCTTCATTAAAAATAACAGTGATTTTTATTTCATGAAATACAACTTGTTAAAAAGTTACCAAGCTTTTAAAAACTTCTTTAATCAACGAATTACGGTCTTCGCCCACATTATGTTAAAATTTATGTATTTGACTTTTTAAATTAATTTACTAAATCATTCTAATTTGTGCTCAAAATTTCCTTTAAAATGACTCAAACTATCATTAAAAATAGTAGACAGCGTTAATTTTTTTATCCCCCATATCGATTACTATATTTTTCAATTCACCTGCGCAATGAACGAACATATTTTTAACTTTATATTGTTAATTTCTTTTTCAATTTAAGGCTACTGGAAATATTTTATTTTTTTACATTGATTACTTATTTATGATAAATTTTATGAGCTGTCCTAATATTCATGCTCAGAATCAATTTTATGACTATACGACAGGAAATGTTTTGTGATATTTTTCTCGATAGAACTGCTGCTCTTCGAAAAATCAGTTGTAGATATCTCAATGTTCTTTTCAGGGTTTTCGATAATTATAAAGATTTTTTTTTTTTAATTTTAAATAATGATTCAGTAGTATAATATGTTTTTCGAAATACTTTAGAAGTTTACATGAATTGAAAAAGTATATTTGGTACTTTTTCAATCAATTCATTAAAAGTAAGTTTCTGGTATGCATACTATTGATAGATATTAACTATATATATATCTTTGCTAAAGTATTGTTAACCATTAAATATGTTATATGCTTGGTAGCTGGATTGTTGAGTGTTTCTATTCCCCCGATCTTTGACCAGGTATTTTGAAAAATATAACAATCGAAATAGTATAAGATTTTAATTAAGAAAACCTATTTTTAAGAATTACTATAGCCTTAACGTTATCATTTAATGATATTTATATTTGCCATATACATAGTCCGAATCTGGTTTTGGTTAAATATTGTACTGTATTGAAGACTATTAATAAAGATGACTTGTTTTCATGACATCACATTTATTTGCACACATCTTTTCAAACATAAATCAAACACACAATTTTACACAAGCACCATTTTTTCCAACGTTCGTCTTTACCTCTTGGAGCCAAACTCTCTTCTCTATTTCATATCCGTTGCCAGTAAATTATCTAAAATCAAAACTATGATCTGGTGTTGCCAAAAAAATATATCTTAATAAAGAATATTGAAAAAGGTATCACTTTAAGTTTAAATCGTTTGCTTTTAAAAGTTGAACAGATAATATCTAAAAAAAGTATCACATTATATTAAATCGTTTGCCTTTAAAAGTTGAATAGATAATATCTTAAAAAAGTATTACATTAAAATTAAATCGTTTGTTGTTAAAAATTGAATATGTCACAATATTCATGTTTGACGTCATTTCTTATTTATCACTTATTTGGTGACCTTTTTCATTATTCATTAACTTTACCGCTCATTTCGCCAATTGGCGTCGATATGTCAATTTAACATAAAATGATAAATCCAAGCAGGGACATAAAAGGAACATAAAATTTGAAGGACAAATATGTGGTTATGATAATTATATTTAAAAATATTCCATACCACTTTATATTTTGAGATGTAACCTTTGTTTTTTTCTGAAATATTTTGTACACTAATTTTGATAAATTTTATTTTCATAGAATACTTCTGATTAGCGTTCTTTAATATATAAATTCTAATTTTAATTTAAAACTAGATTTTTCTTCAAAAAGCAATTCGCTGTTCGAAATGGTTTACGTTTACGAAAGAAAATTATTTTTCTAATCATTTGAAATATCCCAAACTTTTTATAATGGTTTGTACTATAAAGCACCTTCAGCATTTTTAAAATTGTTCTTATTCAGATTTTGTTCACATGTTTTTTTTACATGTACTAATGATGATATATTCATTAAAACATTTATACTTCATTCGAATGATTATTTGAAATAATGTTGAAAGTTTCGAAACACATTGTTTTAATACGGAAAGGAAAATATGTTCATTTTATGAAAGCACATTTCATTCTTAATGAAAAAAAAAATCCTTGAATGCGAATTTTTAAATTAAAAAAAATCTAATGTTTATATCTCATTAAGTAAAAGCACAAAATTTTGACGATTAATCTAAAGATTCCAATCGAAGCTAAATGGATCATTTAGCAAAATATCAGTCCTAAAATTCATTTTCAATTTGTTTTTAAAAACCGCTCAGAAAATACCTTTCATTACTGAAACAGCACTCAAATACTCATTAAAAAGAACTGTTTGAAAGTAAGAAAATTAAGAAATAAAACCTTTCTACACTTAATACGTGTAGAATTTTTATTTCGAAAGAAAAGTCATATTTCATTTCTGTGTGTCATATTTTTTTGATAAAATATTATTCTACCATCAAGCGGATACTATAATTACAATTCCATAACACATAAAATAAGCTGACGAAACGAGTGTAGTTTATTTTTTTTCCTTCGAAATGTAAGCTTTGGTCTATTATCTGGTTCCTTGATCATTTGTAGTAAATACGATTTTCGAAATTTATGGTAATCATTCCTTTAAAGAATGCTTCGATAAAGAAGAAACGAAAAATAACATAAATCGTGAAAGATTTAAAATTCGATGAAGTAAGCCTTTTTTAAATCGCAATGAAACTTCACTTTATGTTTGTTTCTGTTATGAGTGGCTACGTATTTTGAAATAATACTTTAAGAAAAAGGTACAATCTCAGGGAATTATGTTTTGATATTGGTATTGCTTACGGAACCACACTATACTTTGAGTAGAAACTTATTTTGTAAATAAATTACGTTTGAAAATAATATACCATGTATCTATTTCAAGTTTTTCTTTCATTCCAAATAACATTTTTTCTTTTAAAAAAGCATTTTTCGTACACATATTTTTTTTTTAGATTTCAACGGATAAAGCCTGATTTATTAAAGCATAGGCATTGGTATCATCAGTTTTGAAAACTAACGAATAAAAATGACCTCTTAAAATGTATCATGGTTCAGAAATCGCTCCACATAAATTGTTAGTTTAATATAATTGAAAAGCCAAATTACTGGTAATTACTCGTAATCATTTATAGCATGAGTAGGAATACGTATAAAAGTCAGTTATGAGCTGAGAGATAAGGAAATAATTATTTTATAAATGTTTTTATTCGTTCCATTTTATTGCCATGAGGATACTTTTATAATATGGCATTCTCTAAGAAAAAGACGAAATGGAAAACTATATGCTGGAAACAGAGTATTTTATCAATTCTGAGGACAAAATAAGCAATAAGAAAAACGACAATGTAGAAGACGATGGTGTGCAAAATGGTTATGTAGATAAATAGAACGGTTGAATATACTGCATTTTCCACCTAATATGAGAAATATAATATAAGAAATACTTGATTAAAGGGTTGAGGAAACAATATCAATACCTCCATCCACATCTAAGCAAGGAAGACGTTGTACATGTACAAAGAAAAAAGTTAGAAAATATGTTGTGAGATGTACAATGTGTACCAACTTCGTTTGTAAAAAGCAGCGGAATGTTATTTGAAATAACAGTAAAAAATAAATAGCATTATTTCCGGAAGTATGGAATTCTTATAAAATATCTTAACTCATTTTCACATCTTTATCAAATTCATAAAATAAAATTAATTTAATGTGGTGATAAATTACAAAGTTAACGTGATATTTTTAGACATCTTTTATGGATTAAAGATTGAAAGAAAAAAAATGCACAGCCAGCACAGACAACACGCGGATTAGCACTTACATTACACTTGAATTACATAAGCAAAAGCAAATATATATAACACATTTACAAAATTGAAAATTCTAAATAGAGTTCAAATACACTGCATGTTAATACTAATAGCTCTTTTTTTGTTAATACATCTTCATTCTTTTTCCTTTTTCCTTCAACCAAACAATCAACAGGCATTTCTTATTGGCTAAGTCATGAATTCGGTTCATGATGTTCTAACTGGTTTTCAAAGCCTGGATCTCTGGCATAAATTCAAGCGTCTAATTGCAGCAAATATTTTAATGCATTGCATTAAGTAATAAAACATTTCTTAGGACATCATGAACAAATTATAGAAATTTCCAAATAAATAAAAAATTGGAAATAATATGAAAATGTATTTAAAAAGTATTTATCACTCATTTACAGTGCCGTTTGTGTATGTTTTATTAATAGCTTAAATATTTAAGATGCTCTCATAACCTACAATCCAAGTTTTTACAGAGAAAGTGATCCTGCAATATTCTCGTGAATAATGTATTTATATCTAAATTTATGGTGACTTTTCTAAATGGTTATAACGATCTGATATCTCAATGGAAAACATTAGACAGATGTACGATTCTGTTTAGATATCTATTTACGGACGCATCTTGAAACACCAACCTTGACTGTAATACGCATGACATTTGAGATCAGCTTACGGAGGGTAGTGGAACGAATCGATGAGTTTACGTTAAATGAAAATAAATACTAAGTTTATGTTTATGTTAAATGAAATATAAATAAAGTTTATGTTAAATGAAAATAAATACTAAGAATTCTGTGACTAAATTATTTCAATTATTATCAATCTCAATTAAAAGTTCCCAAATTTAGTGAAGAGAAAACTGCGAATTGCCCAACGTCATAAGCTTACCGTTCTTCTCAAAGTTGAAGAGAAACATCGCATTTGCACCGATCTAAAAAAATCACTTTAATTGCAAAGGTGAAGCCTTTTTAACGTGATTTGAACCTGTGATGAAGCATCACCTTGAGACACAGTCCAAGGGTCAAAGCATAGAAAGGAAACACACCTAATAGGCAGTCTATAAAAGATTCATATCACAACCATCGGTTAATAAAGTCACATTAATCATAAATTGGAGTGTCCGTGGCTCGAATTTCAGTGATTATTTAGAGGAGCAGCGCATTATCAACAACCTTTAATATTCAAACTTGATTCAGAAGATTGTCAAGTCCGCATTGAAGAAGAAATATCAGGGATTTCAGAGGAAATGCGTGTTGATACTGCAAGATAATGTTAGCGCTTAGAGGTATGGTTCAAATTAACGTGCAGCAGACTCTATTGTACTATTGTTTCTTAAGACAGATCTTTCTGTTTTCGGAGAAATAAAATAAAGATAAAGGGACTCATGGATGTAAATGTATATAAATAAATATATATGTATGAAGAACTAGAATTAAGAAATGAAAATCGTAACGGTCTACTATGTGTCATTCTAAATATAAATTTAATTGATGGTATAGATTTAAATTCTGCTAAAGGCGAGTGGAAAGATAAGGAAAAACATCAATATATTTGAAATTTTTTATTGATGTAAGTTTGATGTGTCCAAAATGTAGAACTCTTTTTATGAACACCAAAATATAGAACTGTGTTTTTATTGAACAGCAGAGTAGGAGATAAAGAGATTTAATTTTAGTAAAGGAAGTATTATAATATAAATTTCATAATTTATGTAGTAATTTATATAATGGTTTCGATACTAAAGTATCACATTACAGCACTTTTGCAACATAGATTATAACTTATTAAAGTCTTTTGAAAATACAATCATGTAAAATATTTCTATTATTAAAGTGATAATATCTGCCACTTTCGCTTAACTATTCTGATAGAAAATTAATTTCTTGTGTAAATGCTCACACGTATAAGGAAAAAAAATATTAAATATATATAAATATGACGTTACACATTTATTTTTAAATGATTTAAAATATGTTCATTTAAATAGTCTTTATTTTCTAAAATTATAAGAATATAAAACATGTCTTAACAATATGTTATTAATAGGATATAGAGTAGTATAATATAATTTATAAAAGTACAGTTCTATTCTTCTAGTATTTAAATATTTTGTAACTGAATTATATATAATGAACTCAATGTCTGTTACTATTTTACTTAATTATTACTCGCTTCTCTTCCCAGTGAATGCAATAACAACTAGGGAGTAAAATATCGATATCTAACTTCAGCACAAAATGCATGCAAGCGCATGAATGCATTCAAACAAAATTTGAGTTCGTTTGAAATAGTAAGTTTCAACAAATCAAACTGCAAGCAAACGCTATCTAGTGAAAGGTTTAACTTCATAACAAATGGACCTCATCATTTTCACTCAAGGTCAGATGTGAAGGTTAATACTTGAGTCGGCATCTTCCTGCCTAGATCGATATTGGGGCAAAGCATGGATATGTAATTATCGTTATAGCAATGAAACTGGGGACGGAATCCGTTAGCATCCATCTACACCACTCTTGTTTACTTCTAAAAATGAAACGATTTTATAAAAAAAAGAGTGGAGGGATTAGAATCATAGTAATAGTTAGAAATCAATTTCCCTAATGCTTCTTTGACTAGTGTTGCCTGACAAGAGAGATATATCTTAATAATCATCTTACCCAATAACCAAATAAGGCAACTAATATATATATATATATATATATGGCATAATCCTCGTAATAGACCAGTCTCGGTAGCTTAGTGATTAAGGTCAACAAATCACAGCCAAGTTATGAGGTGGGATCCTCATGCAATTACAGAACCTTTCTGAGCAGCGAGAGTGTTAGGCATTACATTTATCTTGGCTCCAATTCTGGAGTTGTGAAAGTTTGGAAAGGTAGGTGTTAGCTTTGGCATGTTTTGAACCATCAATCAAAAAATACTTGGTTCAACTGTTAATGAATAAAATTTATAAGTGAAGGCATTATTGTATAATAAGCTAAGCATTCAAATATGATCTAATTACGAATAAACACACACACACACACACATATATATATATATATATATATATATATATATATATATATATACAACGCAAAATGTTTTTTGTGGTATAGTACAGTTTTGGGAAGAATCCAGTCCTTTTGTAAACAGACAAATTTACTTATGATGACGATATTTTACACTGGCAAACATAAGTGTGGAATATTACACAAGAGTGCGGAGTAGCAGTGACTGAAGCAGAGCGAAAGCGAGAGGGGGAAAGAGCTCGCGATAAAAATTACATCAGATTTGATATGCCCGAGGCTTATGAATATAATTTCTGAGGTTGTCCTTTTCTCGTAATTCTAAGCTACAAACGCAGATATTAAGTGAGGTGCTGGCTGCGTGATTAATTTGAGTTGAGTACTAAAATAGATTATTGGGATAAAGGAAAATAAATGTTAAAATGAAGAAAGTAAAGTATATTAGGTAGGTCATCACACAAACACACACACGCATACTACATACACGCACATTACACACACACACACATATATATATATATATATATATATATATATATCAAGAATGATATTTGACGTTTTTGTTTACATTAATCAAACATTCAGAATGGATGGCCGAATTAAGATTTTATTTATTCTTGTAGACTTTAGTCGAGCTTCGGCCATCAATGCTGAAGCAAAAACACCATAAAAATCTCAGGAAATCATCAGAGGAGTGTAAGAGCAAGAGAGTAGAGAATGAGAAAGATAATTTCGTTGTATTTTTGATTACATAGCAGGGAATTTTCTCAATAAACGTCATAGAACATGTGGTACAGAATTAGTGATTCTTGGGAATTTCAAAATAAACAAGACGTCTAGAAGGAATTATTTTAACAGATTTATGATCTTGGGAAAAGGGATTTAACCAGTTTTATGAGCGTGTGGTTTAACAAATAAAAGTATAATTTGGAATGGGAATAGGAAATAAGAATAAAATCTTTTCTTTTGAATTAGAGGGAATGAGATTGAATAGAAAATTAAATTATTATTGAGAAAAAATATTAAATTAAAGTTAAAACATTACATATATATCAATTTTTCAAAACTACTGGGGACAGGGCGGGTTTGTATAATTGACTTTTTAGGTAGCCTTTTGAGAATTATGAAACAAATAAATATGTGAATTAAATATAAAATTTTACACAATTTGTATCACACATCTTTCAAATAACACAGACAATTTAATAACATTTTCAGGCGATCTAAAAAATGGCCTTTAAATTAGGCCTACAGATTAAGAAAATTTTGAATTTGCCGAGTAAATTTTTTCATAGATGTCTAAATATATGGATGCTCAATTATGCATGCATATATATGTAATAAATTCAGCCAGCTTTTATAACATTTTGGCAATATTATTATTGATGTTAACCTGAAGAAAATAGTCGTTTTACGTAATTAATATTTATGTTTATTAAATGATTTTTAACAATTGATATTGTTCAAGTCATAATGACAGAACAGTGATTTTGTCGGTGTGGCTGAGACCGCTAGAGAAAAGGGCAAAGTGGGCGTTAAATCGCGCACACCGCTTATATAGCAGAACTGAAAATGGCAATTATCTGTTATAATTTTATTTAGTCTTTGTTTTGTCAGCAATTAAAATGCTTTCACGATGTTGAAAAACACGATATACTCCAAAAAGGAATTCGGTATTTTTAAAAGTGAAAGAAAAGTCATTGCGTTAAGAAATTGAAATAAGGAGAAAGATGATTAATTTATTTATCATTTTACACACTGATGTAAATATGTAATGTATGCTGCTTTCTAAATTAGATTTATTATCCATGTTAAAAATGTTTCCATTCTTTTTGCAAAATAACGACGCTTCGATAATCTTGAAATTATACCTTTTAGTGATTTAACTTGAGAGAGGAGCAATTACACGATGCTAGAGGTGGACGAAGCGTAATCTACGTCCATTCGATTCCCTAAATTAAATAATGCACATTTCAGGAAGCCACATGCGTAGTTTCAGTACTCGTGGCTGTAGTGGAAGAGAAAGGAATTTCCCTTGCTTGGAATTTTTACGAGTATCAAAGTATTTCTTCAGATCACACGTGATATTGGACGCAGAGAATTCTAGATATTTTCGCTGCATACAGAAAGCCTAGTAGGAGTTTAATCTATTAATTTGGATCCGTGGGAACAATTGACGGAGCAGATTTCAAGAGTACGAAGTAATATAAATAAAAATCTAAAAAAGAAATGTATCAGGAAATAAAATGAACTCTTTACCGTGATAGTTAACGAATAGGAAAAATTTGGAAATGAAACTAAATTTATGTGAAATTATTACAGGAACTCACTCTCTCTCTCTCTCTCTCTCTCTCTCTCACACACACACACACATATATATATATGTTGGTGTGGGTGTAGGTGGGTGCATGTGGGTGTGATGATTTTTTTTTTTTTGGTGATGCCCTTTTTAATTTTTTTTTTTTTTTGGTTTTAAATTTTCAATTTTTTTTTAAATTTATATTTTTTCGCGTTATAACTATTTTTAATAATATATTTTATTGATATGGATGGTTACGCGTATAGTTCCAGAGTATGTCCTTAAGCCTAATACAACATACAAAATTTCTTGATATTTTTAACTCTTCTAATTTATAATTATGTATATATAACTATATACAGAGAGAGAGAGAGAGAATTATAAATTAGAAGAGTTAAAAATATCATGAAATTTAAAATATTTATATATGTGTGTGTGTGTTATTTTAATATTTCACGTACCATATGATATTTTACGAACTTCGCGAATGAATTTTTTAATGTCATACTTATATTTTGGAAAGCAAAAAGTATTATGAAGCTAACTTTTATCCTAATAAAATGAACTTTGATATTATACTACTTTTCCTAATATTATATTCATTTTATAAATTTTTAAATATATTTTAAATTCCTATCTAACTTTTCATGGAAATAAATTTTAAATATACTTCCAAATATTCTAACATCGAATAATAATGAATAGTCTATCTAGTTTCAGTAGAATATGTAGCTTAAAGAACTTTTGTCATGAAGTGTTTTAAAGGATTTAAGAAATGTGGATAAATTAAGGAACATGAAGATCTAACAAATTAATTTGCATCCATTTTTAATTTTCCTTTCAAAGCACTTATTCAAATCCTTATAAATATTACTCGAGATTGCATAAATGCGACTACTTTCTCGAGCATTATGTAAAATGAAAGAGTAATAATTTATTATGAGTATAACTGTACCTTTCTTGGGTAATGAATAATAAATCCTAAACATCGAAAGTTATAGCATTTGAAAACTATCTTTAACAATTCAATTAAGAAATGTGAATAATGTATGTATTATGAAACCATCTCTTGTTCCATGATTTATAGTGAACTAGAAATTATTTTCCAGCATGCATTTTAACATATTGATATCCGTTCTTTTTCTTTATAATTGTAAAATAATTTTCAATTTTTTTAAGAAAAGCTTAATATTCAGATTAATTTTAAATGATAGAAATTAGAATAGTTAGTTTTTTTATTAACTTTTATTGTATACAATCATTTACGGAGCATCAGAAAAATAAAGATTCATTCTAAGTTTTCAAGCATTTTATGAATCAATATTATATAGACTTTATTCATTTCATAAGTAAATAATTATTAGAGAAAATACTTTTATTGAATTACTTCTCAATGCTTGGTTATAAGTTTTGCATTTATTTTTTAAATTAATTGGAATTACATAATTTCGTCCACATTTTTTTTAAATCTATGATGCGTTTGACTTTCATTAAAATAAGGATTGAATTTAGTATTTATTTTTTGGGAAGACATTTTAAATTCTGACTAAAATTCAACGACAATGGTTTTATAAACAAGCTCATGCATGAATGGAATTAAAATAATTTAAGATAATTAGATGATAAAAGGATATTTCAGTATCAGATTTCTCAAATCTTTATGATGTTTCATTTTTCCTCTTCGGTCATTCTGAGTAGAGCATAAGTTTATTGTTTATTATAAACATTTTTTTTTAAAAAAAAATATGTTTTTAAAATCCGCAAAAGTGAAATAAAAGTTATGAAATTTAAGGAAATTGACATAATCGTTTTAATAATAATCACTTTTGAAATTAGTTTTTCGGTGAAAATGATTACTCATAAAGTTCTAGTATTAAACATATTTTTCAATTGTTATTGAACTAATTTTTAACTTAATTTATGTATTTATTTATTACTTCTGAATAAGTCATTTTAATAAAATTTATATAGCATTTTATACAATAATTAAAACAAAAAGATATTCAGAATGGTTATAAAGACCACTTATAAATCAAGATTTACATTGTCTTTTCTAAAACCAGGATTAATAATTGATGTAATATATTTTTTTCCATTTAAACTATCAAAATCGACTAATTAGATAAAAGAAAACTGATTTATTTCTATACTCCTTTTCTCCCTGAAGATTATCTCTACTTTTTCTGGATTATTTCTTGAAAATCTTTAATATGATGTTGTTTGTTAAAGGCAACTCCAATCACGTAAATTGGCCTCTCTAAAAATCAATTACTCTAATTGATTTCTAGGCAACTGACTAAAAGACATTTTCCAAGATAAAAATGAAATGTATCCTAAATAATAGGGTGTTTTTGTAAAAGGGTTCGTCTACTAGAGAACTTTCGAAGAGTTCGGTTTGTTAGTGAAACAGTAGAAAAAAGTAAAGGACTAACTAGAACCCGAAACAACTATTTTCTCAAAATAACTATTAAAAGTTACGAAAGGAAAATAAAATGACAGAAATTCAATATTAGAGACAGAACTTGTCTTTTCTTACCTTCATAATAAATAATAGATAAATTAAATTATTCATTTAACTATAATAAATACCAATTTCAGAAAATACAAACAACATTTTGATGAAATTCTTTTCAAAGAATTAATATAAATAATACGTACTTTTCGTTATTTTTTTTAGGTTTGGAAAATAAGTTTTCCTTTTATCCTACAAACATAATAGTTATCTAAACATTTCCGCTCTTAAAATATGAAATTACTTCTTTACTAATCTGTAATTCATTTTTTGAATGAAAATGATTTTAAAATGTTTTGTATTTCAATGGTTTATCAGGAAGCGTTTACGCAAACACTTCCATCTTCTCTCACGTTTTTATTACCTGAGACAGCTTCTTGACAAACTTAAAACATTATATTCATTCTTCTTCATTAACAGTTTTCTTATTTTAAAAATTATCATTCTTATCATAGTATTTGAATAAAATACAAATTAATCTATAATTTTCTCTCCTATGTCATGTATTGTTGGATCTTAAATTACATTTGGATCTTATTATTGAAATGATATTACGAAAATGAAGTATTACAGAAAGAGGTTAGAATATATTGATTTAAATTTCATAGCTTCATTAACATTCCTACTGCGAAAAAGATTCACAATGCTGAGGATGAAAATGTAAAGACTAAAATATGCGTTGGAAAATACAGTCGGACTATCAGAAACCGTGATATACGAGTGGTATAAAACGTTTATTAAAGAAAATAACGCAAAAGAACGATAATAATCACTTTTATTATAAAAAGAAACAGTTTCGAAGAAAACTGGTCTAAAGAAGATTTCTCGATTTAGCGAAATACTATTGGAATGAAAATATGATGCTTTAATCTAATAAGGTGTACAATCATTTCTAACAACCAGGCACACTGCACAGCAATTTTCCACGCTCTCTGTAACATTGTTGAAGAGTTCTGTGATCAAATAGTTCCATACGTCACGAGGAGGTCGTTTAGCTTTTGAAAGAATCTTATTGGGTGAAGAATGCTTGCAAGTTATCTTCTGATGGTCCATAGTTCGCACATCAGATGAGTGAGTTGATCCAGATATGGGTTTGATATATTTCATTTCAAGGAACTGATCGAATAAGCACGCTCGGTGACAAGACCCGTTATCATCCATCAATATGAAGTTAGGATCAACAGCTCCTGAAAAGAATGGGACATAAGGCTCAAGATCTTTGTATTTGTACTTTTTAGAAGACACAAACCTTGTCTTTAAGATATATAAAAGTTTGTTCGGCATTCCAGCAAGGAGCATGCCCACACCACGACTCCCCTCGATGGTAAACGATGTCTTTTTGTAATATTTTTTAAATGAGTTCCATACTATCCTCCTATCGTCTGCCGGTGAGAATCAATGTTTTCACGAAAGCGAGATTCATTACTAAACATTACATTGGCTCACTGTACAAAACTCCACTACAGATGTTCTCACTCTAGTTAAACAAGCGCGTTTATACGTAAACCTAAGAGGAATGCAACTGTTAGTCGTCTGGCATTGATATGAATATGATTCAGTCACCTGTAAACCGATTGTCTGGAAAATATCGCTAGTTTGCGGCTATTTGAGATGAGTCTAGTTCTCTGACACAGTTGCCTCTCAGACATCACGCAGTTATTTCCAGATAGTTAATGATCTTGGCGAACGGTTGCGATTCTTAACAGATCTGGTTCTGATCGTAGGTTTTCAATTACTGCACTTTGAAACCTCTCACACAATTTTGATATCACACACTGAGCATATTCGAAGAACTTAGGTTTTCGAATGTCAGGATTCCAGCATTCTATGGAACTTCTTTTCGAAAAACGTTTCAGTTGTCAACATTATGCTAACGTTCGCTCTTTTTTAATCGTTAACAACATACATTGCCTCACGAATATTACGAAAACTAAATAAACTGCTTATGCGAGTGAATCAATTTATCCTCTTTCCTACTTCCGCAGTTGTGTTTTGCAAGAATATTTTAATTTAAATATTTTACATAGAGATAAGGTTTCACCTTCAACGACTGAATCTCTGCAATTTATTTCAAAGACATTTAACCATATCTTCTCATTTTATGCATTATGCGTAACTCTTAGACACCAATATATATATATATATATTTCCTACAAACATATATATATATATATATATATATATACAAACATA
>BMAW01080641.1:15284-25755 GCA_019974015.1 Nephila pilipes
TATATATATATATATATATATATATATATATATATATATACTGCGGTGAAATAAGCTGCATAATTTTCTTCGATACTCGTTTTCAATAGAATTAAAGTATATCATAATATTTATGTGTTTCTCCTATTCTACTCATAAGTTTTAATGTATATTGAGTTATTTACTAATGAGATTAACACCATTGCAATGGCGTGTACCTGTAGTGGTACATGACATTCATTATCTGTACCCATTAAGTACCACCTTTGGTTATCCTCTGCATGTTTATTTTGCGTATTGTACAACCAGCAGAATTAAAGTAAAGCTTTCAATTAAGAGTTATGTTGGAATAGGGATTTAATTTGATTCTATCATTAAACTCGTACTGACAAGCAACACTGCATTGGCCACTGACCTCGCAATTTAAACCTTAGTCAAGTGACGTGGGTGATAATTGAGGATACATGAGCTGACACCTCCTTCTCCAAGCTTCCACAACTTTTTTTAGTAAGGACCTGGGACAAGGACCAGAAAAATGCATTCATCAATGACATCGGGTCTGGAGCACACGTTTCGATGATAAAAACACCAGCCGCGAGGCAGAGACCATGACCACTAGGCTACCGTGGCCACAAATTATAATTTAATTTTGAGTTCAGTAAGAAAGTTTAAGTAAAGTAAGGTTCTTTTTCACCAAGGGTAAGATATGAGTCTATGAATATTAAAATCTTTGAATGACCTTCTGTTGATTATGAATTTAGTGATGTGTAACATTATTAACAGTTAGTTATATGTAACATAAACTCATTTATTGCTCTTGCCTTGTCGTGTAATCTTACTTAGCATTGGTAACCTGTATCAAAATTTAGTTTCTAGAATATAATGTCTTTTTTCTAGAATATAATGTATTTTTCTATAATTTAATGTCTTTTTTCTAGAATATAATGTCTTTTTTCTATAATATAATGTATTTTTTCTCTAATATCATGTATTTTTTCTATAATATAATGTCTAGTTTTTAGAATATAATATATTGTTCATGTAATGTCTTTTATAATGTAGTGGCTGTGGTAGCCGTGGGGGTCATAGTCATGATATCAGGTCAGTTTTATATCTATCGAGTCTCCGGTAGGATTCTAATAAAATTAAAGATCCACCATTTAGCTGTCTGATACACGTATAATCTGTGATCGAAGCTCTGTCGATGAGAGAGGATGGAATTTAGGAGAGTATAGTTAATAACTTGAGTCGGGATCGTTGATTGACTTATGCTCGAAATTGTGTGATGTGTCGCCAATAACATTCATTTTGCTTCTCATAGTAACGTTAATAAATAATAATTATAAACGTTTTCCGATTCGTCTTCAGAAATATAATTACCTTCATCACGTAGCTCTTTTAATAGTTCATGGAGAGCCTCAGGTCTACCCCAAAAACTTTCTCCGCGAAAAGGCTTTGACATTTTCTCGTGCATGTGGGAAAAAAAAACAAGTCGATTCTGAAACGCAAACGTTACTGCTACCTATTCGTCTCTCAGGCTAACATTCTTCTGAAAATACTACATGTGGAAATATTTTGAGAACAACACATACCCTTATCTCTAGTAGCCAAGGTCATATAAAGGTACTGAGTAGCACGTTTCATTTCTCCTTTGGTGGGAGGCAGTATTAGGCTATTTGTTATCAGCTTCTTCTACCAGACGAATGGGTCGTAATCTAGGGCTAAACAAATCACTCAAGGAAAAGTAGTTGGAGGTGTTCAAAAGGTTTGCTCAATGACAATTTCCCATCACATGCTGCTTTGGCCATTCTCGAGAAAATCACAGAGTTAAGCTGAGAAATTCTGGCGCATGTATCTTGCTTCATAGATCTAGCACTCTCAGATTATCACTCATTTTTAAGACTAAAGAAATCAGATATCGTAGTATGGAATGGTGAATGAGACTAATATACGTAGATTTAGCGTCATTGTAAATTGTTTCTGCTTTTGATTTTTATTTTTGTAGACCATTTGACTTGCAGTGATTAATGAAACAATATTTTTACTAATTATAATCGAATTAACTGACTTTTTTGCTTTCGTAGATGTATGTTCATTCACATGCGAATAAATTTTCAAACGAGGAATTATTTTTCAAATGTTCTCAAATTTGAATGAGAAATATTTGTGAATACCCTGCACTTTGTTAGTTTACAGCTAGTTTTATCTTCCAATCTAAATCATTCGTGGTAAATTGACAACTTATTATTAATAATTACATGTAAGGAAAAACTGTAAAATTTTATCTGTTAAATTATCATGAAAGCGTTTACAATATATCATTACATTTTGTCTAGGATACATAACTATCGTACGGATCTAGCTTTTATCTCTGACATAATAGTGATAGAAAAAGCTCATGTAACAACTCTTCAAGTCAAAAATGGTGAAAAAACTGACTTAATGTGTTTTGTAATTTTAGTTTTCTTTATATATTTTTACGAACATGTATTGATGCCTTCCTGTTGCTTTACTGTTATGATTGAAAACAAAAGGAAATTACAGGAAATTTTTCAAAGACACTGAGGAAAGTTGAAATAATAATTAATACATGACCATGACGACATACTTGGTGACTATTACAGCAAAATAAAGCTTCTCAGAAATCCTGGAATATTTTCGAAATTTCCATTAGGAGAAGCATCATAGTAATTTTTTAACTTTTCCTTGAGACGTCTAATTGGGACATCTATAAATACAAGAAGATACAATGTCTGAGCGTATCAGCTCAAATCTGTCGAAAACCGCGTTTGAAGGAGTAGATGTCTTTCCGAAGTTTTATGTACAATGCGCGTTAGTGTATTGGTGAGTTTAACGGTGTTAAAATTATTACGTTATTATTACTTTTATTAGTTTTATTTCATTTCACGATATGTTGCAATAATAATTTTAAATGATGCATTGCTTAATACTGTTCTGAAAAATATTATAATTTTTACATTATAATAAAACATAATTTAAGATATTTCCTTAAAAATCTATTCTTTTTTTAGAGCATTCATTTACCACAAACGCAATTGCAAACGTTTACCTGTTTTTTGTAATTTTATATAAACAATTGCACGATAAATCAAATATGTATCTGTGCATGTATATATATATATATATTCTAGAATTTAGTACTAGTATATTGGCAATTTAGTAGTATAAGAGCTAGAAATAGTTCGTACTAGTATAGTACTAGTATAAAATATATAATAATAATATTTAATACTAGTATAAAAGCTAGAAGTAGTTCGAATCGCTTGAAAATTCTTCACTGCATCTTTTTAATTTCTTTGGTCTTTTACCTGTGTGTTATATGTTTATCAAGGCTGTTTCATCTGCAATTTTTGTGTTGAGAAGATTTCAACCGGTGTGAAAGAAAAATATTTACAGTTTAGAGTATATTTGAAAGTTAATGTCTAACACTTAACATTAAGTTTACATTAACTTTTCGTATTCAAGATATTAGTGATAAGTACGCGCAAAAAATTGCTCTTTTTGGTTTATATATTTATTTTAGTCTTTTAAATTAACAATAACATTTTACTCTGTCGTTATTTTCGCTAATGTTATTAAAGATTTCTTTGAGTTTGGGATAGTTTTTTTTTTTTGCTTAATTGTTCTTACATGTTTTTACTTTTGATTTTACCACGTTTTCAATGTAATTTATGGTTCTGTAACCATTATCTTAAAAATATATTTTGTTGATTAGATTAGTTTGCTCAATAATTTTAGAATTTCCCAGATTAGCAATCTAGAGTCTGATACAACTTTTAATATATTATTTTCCAGTTTTTGCTGTCCTTCAAATTTTTGGTTAATTATAATGTTTTTTCGATTATTATAACTTCTTTTACTTTCTTTACATTTTTATATAAATCTATTTTATATTTAAATTTGTATAATTTGTTTTGAATCATTATTTTGTTAGCAATTTCTTAATTTGTTTTATATATCTAGTTGATGAATTTGCAATTTTTCATATATTGTTGCAATTTTAATTTTTGAAGTATCTTCATAATATATTTAATGATTATTTTTTTTGTTGATTTGCTATAAAGTATTTATGAGGGATGATTTGAATTCCGAAGAAAAGAAATTTACGTACATACACTCGCCCACATTTATATGCATAATATTCATATATATAAACAAAAATCGTATAAAATAGAGTTTAAAAATTCTAAAATTATTTAGGATAAATAAAACAACTAGAATAAAACCAATATATTAAAAAGATACTAAAAAATACTTCTATTATCCAACGTAAAAAATAATTTTAAAAATAAACCGAAAATTTACTTAAAAAATCAAACAATATATTAATTTAAAACACTTTAACCACTAAATAATAATTACATACTATTTAAAAATCAAACCAACCTAAAAAAATAGCAAAGTAAGTGGATAGAAACAATTAAGAATTAAAATCGGAGATATTATAATTAATACAGTGAAATATTTCGAAATGCAGAAATATGTATCCAAACATTAAAATTTCACTAAATTACTTTATAAGATCAAATGGAACGAAAAATTAAGGATAAATACAACAAAAAATCAAAAATTCTTCTAAATGTATAAAAAAAAAAGTAAACATATTCAATTAAATATAAAAACATGCTTAGTTATAAAAAATAATTTAAAATACGTTTACACATTATAATAATTTTAATTTAAAAGATTTATAATAACTATATCACTAAACTCCTGCAAACTCAAACCTATTTAATGTATCTAAACAAATATTATATATATATATATACCTTCGCACGTTCCATGGTTCTAAAATGAGAAACAATTTAAACACTAAAACAAATTTAAGCAGAAAAAGAATTTTATATCTTAAACAAACATATTAATATAATGGTGGCAAAAACTATAAACACACACACACACACACACATATATATATATATATACTATATAACAAAGGAAACGACGCACCAAGAAGTTGCCCGATTGTAATGAAATATCGCTTGTAAAGACATTTGGACAGAAAATGCAAATGATTAAAATTTGGTGTCCAATGAAAAAATAGCGGGACCTACAGAGCAATGAAACTGCGCACTAAGCTGGTGTATATAAAAAGCGATTCTCAACCTGATGGTCAAATTTTTTGCTGCATTGGGATTTAGAATACCTTTCAACGACTGAAAAAATGCCTCTTCGCCGAATTTAAGATCATTACGAGTGACCACTTTCACAGTTCAAAAGAGGTTGTACCATTGGATTGAAAGGATCAAGTTGGGCAAATCGGACAATCGCTCGTCATATGGGTCGCAGTGATTCGGTGATTATAAGATACTCGCAAGAATGAATGGACAGTGGCACATGTCAGCGTCATGATGGAAGCTGTCAACTCAGAGCCACAGCAGATCGGGGGACAGAGTGACTGTCAAATTAGCTGTCACAGAGACTGATTCATCGCTATCAACCATAAGACGTGTTACCCGCACACCAGAATGCACCATAACCATTCACACACGGCTCATAGGGTGAAATCTCCGCTCTTACTGATCACTACGCCACCTGCTACTCACACCTGCACACTGACGAGCCAGATTACAATTGTGCTTGGCTCGATCAGGTTGGAATGTTGCTGATTGGGACGTATAGTGTTTAGAGACGAGTCCCACTTCCATTTGTGTCCCGACGATTGTCGCAGACGTGTCTGGAGACACACAGGGCAGCGAGCCGATCATTTATTCATTATTTCACTACACACAGGCCCTCAACCAGCAGTTATGGCCAGGGGTGCCATTTCCCTTGATAGCCAGACCCCTTTGGTAGTCATTAGAGACAGCACAGTGGTCTTCGACGACATTCTGAGACCTGTTTTGCTACCTTTCCTTTTGCAGTACCCTGGATTTATTTTTCAGCAAGATAATATCAAACCACATACGGCACATGTTACTATGTGTCTTACAACTTGTCAAACATTTCATTAACAGCCAGATCTCTCTCCATTCAAGCATGTCTGGGATATGATGGGAAGATGACTGTATCTACTAGGGAATGTTGATGTCCTAGCCCGACAATTGGAGCAAATTCGGCAAGAAATGCCGCAGGACACCATCAGTTAACCTTATCACTCTATGCCACGTTGAGTAGCAGCTTGTATCTAGACTAGAGGTGTGTCAACACCTTATTGAGCTCGTTTTTTGTAACTATCTAACTCTGAAATAAATCATTCAATTTTTTCTGAAATTTTATTCATTTTCTATTTTGTACATAATTTTCCTAACTTATTTTTGTCTCCATCGGACAACACCTTCTTGGTGCGGCGTTTTTTGTTATAGTGGAGTATATATATATATAATTTTCTTTTTATATATTTAAAATATTTATATGTGTACAAATTAATACAAAATATTAATTATAACTACTGAATCATTTTAAAAACTCTATTTAGAATAGAAAAACTATAACACTGCAGATTTAAAAGGATAAACCAATAACTTACAAACTTAACCAAAATTATAATTAAAAATTTTATACTTCATATAAATAAACAAAATATTCTATTGAAAATAAGTCAAAATTTTACTTAAATACTATTATATTTAATGATACTGCATATCATTCAATACTGATATAAGAAATTTATTAAGAAAAGCAAACAAATAACTAATAAACACTGTTAATCTTCAACTCAAGTAAAAAGAATCAAATTACAAGCACCAAAAATTTAAAATGTATATTGCATTTCCTCAGTTAAATTTTGAATTAATGAAAGTCTGAGGAATTACTGTTTTCTTAAATATAAAATCTTTTGATTACCATCTAACTCTCTCTTTTCATCAAATGATACTTTTAGCTTAAGGCTAATCTTAGCTTCTTATCTTTTTTAAAAACATGCGCGTAATATCTCATTTAGCTTCTTCTAATTTTCTCCTCCATGTAATGTAACTTATTGTATATCTTATGATCACTTATTGTAAATTTTTAATATAAAATAAATAATACATCAGATGATTCAAATTTTCGTTAGAAGTAATGTTATATCATTTTCAAGAAGACAAGTTTTACAAACCTGACTGCCAGTGATATGCTACTGAGCATAGATAATAAATGAAATATGAATAAAACATTAATTTCACAATGAAAATTCAATTTTATAAAAATTGAATTTTTTATTAGTTTTCGTCCTCTGAAAATCTATCAGCGTTGTAAAACTAGGAAGTTCATAGCGCTAAAGTGAATATTCAAAATAGAATGAATAATTGTGACTGAATTTAACTCTTTTCAGATAAACTGAGCTTTTATGTAGATGACTCAGAAACAAAATAAATGATTTCTCTTAGTTTCGGCTGAAAATGATTTTTCAATATATTACATTCGATGGTATTATTAGAATATAAAATTTTAAAACTAAAGTAAGAGTTCTATGCTTTTTATACTTAATTTACGTAAAAAAATTAATAACCTAACATTCTTAAAGGACGGTAAGTAATTCAAGGAAAAAAATAGTTACTTAGGAAAAAAACCATAATGAATAATGCAAAATGTGGGTGCATAAAGAATCACAAAAAATGTTCTAAGGTAACTACTTTTTAAAAAATTAAATTGGGAAAATGAAGTTATTTTACTTACAAAAAGTGCAGTAACCGGGAGAGAAAAAGACATTATCTTAAAATGAATATATCTAGAGATTTTAGACAAAACCTAATCTGAAAGTTAAGTACTATAATTTGAATAAATTACTGTAATTATGTACTATTCTTCGGTATACATTCTATGTCATAGTAAACCTGAAATGGTGTAGCAAGTTTTATTTCTTTTTAGATCCATTCTACTGTATTGTATGAAAATGTCTAGCGTATAATGATTATAAACTAATGAAGTAAATGTCTTATTATACAAGTGTATAATAAGACATTTACTTCATTTTCTGCTCTAAAAAGTATATTCGTCCTTTCAAAATAAATAATAAATAATTTCAAAATATAATTGTTGAAAAATAAATAATATATGCAGCTGTTTTTTTTTTTTTAAAAAAATATTTTTATTCCTTTCCATTACAATGCTTGATTATATATTTATTTTTACGTGTTGAAACTAATAACAAAAATGATGTTTTTGATGTTCACAAAACTAATAGCAAAAATATAATATTATTTTATTATTTTTCTTTCATATGTTTCAGTATATATTATTAAACATATTTGATTTAGTATTTATTAAAACTTAATTTTTCATTAATTCCAAGCTATTGGTTATGCAATAGAATTTTGCTCACTCTTTTATTAATGTATACTGCTGTTTGTAGAAAATGCAACACCATGAAAGGATCATCAGAATCAAATGAAATTTAATGCAGAAACGACTTGTACTGATACAAATAAATGATGAAATTTTCAAAACAAAAGAAACAAATTAAGCGTCCGAAATCACTATTTGGTGCAGCCACCATGCGCTGCAATAAGTGCTGCTATACGACGTGGCATGGAGTCAAACAGATGTTGAATATCTGCTTGAGGAAGAGAATTCCATATCGCTTGTATGCGCAACCAAAGTTCGTCTTTGGAAACTGCAGGACGCGGATCACGAGCGAGACGCCGACCAACCATATCCCACACGTGCTCAATAGGCGACATATCCGGTGAATAAGCAGGCCAAGGAAGAAGTTGCATGCGTTGTGCTGAACAGAAGTCTCGAACAGTCCGCGCAACATGTGGGCGTGCATTATCCTGCTGAAAGATAGCTCCAGGGATGCCTTGAAGGAAAGGAACGACTTCGGGCTGTAGCACTTCACGGACGTACCTGTTGCTATTGAGATTACCCTCAATTCGTATCAAATTGGATCGTCCATGATACGAAATCGCACCCCAGACCATAACTCCGGGTGTTCGACCACTATGTCGTTCAATAATACACTCAGGAAGGCAGCGTTGACCGGCATAACGTCTAACACGAACACGGCCATCATGGGTCCACAAATTGAAGAGTGATTCATCTGAAAAGACAACTTGGTGCCAATCAGCTCGCCTGTCTCTGTGCTCAAGAGCCCACTGCCGACGCAGCCGTCGATGATTCGCCGTGAGGGGAATCCTGTATAAAGGCACCCTTGCACGCAATCCACGGCGCAGCAGACGACGACGAATTGACGAAGCCGACAATTGTACACCTGTAGCAGTAGACCAACGTGCTGCCAGCTGCCTGGAGGAAGCTGTGCGATCATTCACCGCCATGCGGAGCAGGTGTCGATCATCGCGCTCTGACGTCACCTTCTGTCGTCCAGTGCCTGTTTTTCGAGTTGTTCGGTGCTCGTCGGTCCACTGCTTCCAAACTCGCATCACTGTGGAACTGTTCCGCTGCATACGAGCTGCTATTGCGCGATAGGAAAATCCTCCTTCTCGAAGGCCGATTATCCTCCCTCGTTCAAACTCCGTAAGTTGCTTGAATTTCTTATTCTTCCGTCGTGGAGGCATACTCAGGTCTCACTAAACGTTTGCCACTAACAAATAATCATAGACTTTTTTCAACGTCCCGCTACAGCACTTTATTTATACGCTTTCAGCATCAATTCAGAGGGCGCTGCGCGCGCCGCGCACGCGCGATGGCTCTGAAACTTTATTAATTTGCATAATATCCTATAATTGACATTTGCTGCGAATTTCATTTGATTCTGATGATTCCTTCATGGTGTTGCATTTTCTACAAACAGCAGTTTATGAAAAAAATAACAGATTCGTATACAAAATACTTGTATTGATGCGTTAATTAAAAATTAATTTAAAGAACAAAAGTAACAATTGCTAAATAAGTGGCAAATTTTGAATATTTCTAGATGATTTAAAATTATTTTCTTATATTTTTAAGAGCCCATTTATTAGCATTTTTTTGAAATTAAAATATACACTTTGATGATAAATAAGTTATTCCTCACTGTACTGATTCATTCCTAATTTAATTTGAAAATCTTAGAATTATTTTTACAAAATTCGTATCCAGTAATTTTCAATTTAATTAATTTGAATTCAAGTGTTATTTTCTTTTTCTAAATTGAATTTTAGATTTTATTTTTTACTCAAAGCCCACAAAAACTTCCAAACAGAAAATTTATACTGCTTTAGTAGAAATTGTGTCAAAAGATTACAATACATATTTCACTTTCAAATTGCTTACATTAGGAACATTTTGTAAGTTATTAAACTTATGTATCATATAAAACAGAAAACTGTTATTAAAGAAAATGCCACTATAATTATTCAAACTCAACTTCTATTCAATGTAAATAATTATATATGTGAACAATCACATTGACAAAGAAGTCAAACTTAGAAGGAATAGTCAGATTTAAATGATATACGAAAGTAAGTTACTACTTGTCGACAGCAAGAAATGGTCAAACCAATAGGTGGGTAGAACAAAATTTATTGGTAAACATATAAAATCATTATGAATCTTAGTAAGATGTTAGGCCGCCATTATTTCTGATACATTCTGCCACACGTCCTAGCAT
>BMAW01080642.1:815-16414 GCA_019974015.1 Nephila pilipes
TGGCTCTGCCTCCTTGATAAACGAATTCATTTCCTACAGGAAGAAATGTTGAAAACTAACTAATGTAACCGAAAATGAAAATAGAAACTTATTTCTTGATTTAAGAGGAAACAAAGATCTTTCTATATGTTATATTATATCATTGTAATATCTAAAATTGTTCGAATCTATAACACATATTGCATTTACAGTTTTTTTAAATTAATCTATTGGTGTAAAGTTAGTCTTAGTTTAATCAAAATATAAATAGTAATATTTTATATTATAACCAAAGAACGCAGTTTATAATAAATCATTTACACATGTAAACATCACTAATGTAGTAGATACAATTTGTGAGTGAATTATTGATGACACATAGGGGTAACAATTATATTAATCGTTATCAGATAACATTGATAACAATTATTATGGTAATTATTATCAATATGTATTACTGTGACAATTGTTATCAATATATATGATAACAATACATTTATAACAATTAATGATAATTTTCACAGATTTAAATTCTCGTGCAAAATGAGTATAAAAATTAAGATGTATTATTTGTGTGTGTGTAAAGCACGAACTCATCAGTCAAATTCATCAAACTGTTAATGAATAACATGCAATAATGAAATTAAACATAAATTATTTATCAGGTCATACTTGCTTGACACATAATTAATTGCTTTAACAATACCCTAATTAAAGATCCCTAATTAATTGAATATTTCTCTTTTTAAAATAAACGGAATCATTTCTCAGATATTTTTAGTTAGTGAAACTGATATTTTTCAAAACTTTTCCCATTACATACACAATGAAAGCAAAGACGAAAGAAATTATAATAATTTTTTTTAAATGTTCCTTATGCAATTTCCGAGTTGAATAATCTAAAATATTGCATGGTCCTTTTGATTTTTCAAGATTTCTATCTAAAATATAGCTACAAATATGTTATCAAAAATGCGATTGATAACAAGGTATGAAATATAATAATTTTATGAATATTGTAATATAACTATAACATTTTATTTTTATTTTTCCTAACTCATTCTGCATGTAATGTTCATCTTGATTTAAAATTTTCTAATTTTAAATGGGAAGGACCTAAAATATCATAAATGTAATATATTCGTCATGAAAGTGATAGAAAATAAAAATGTAAAACACGAAATAATTGCTAATTTTAACTAATGAGTAATTTCAGGTGTGTTTCATTTCGCGTTTTAATATATTTTATTTTCAAGTTAAAAACAGTTTTTAAAATACTTCCAATAAACCTAATGTCAAATTAATTGAAATTTTATTCATATTTACTTAAAACATAGCTTATTCGAAGTACAAATAAAAATCAAATTCTTAAATCATATTTATTACTGTAAATCCATTGTTATGTTTGAAGAGGGAGGTGCCTGCTCAGATATCAACCTTATCTCCTGACCAAGGTTCAAAATTAGAAGGTCCGTTGCCAATAGTCATCGTATTGTTTTTCAAAGCGAAGTTTATAAGCAATTGAATCAAATCAAACTATATGTATATCGTTTTAAATGTCCAACACGAATAATGTGTCGAATAATTTTTGTGTCGAATAATTTTTCCTGTGTCGAATAATTTTTTTAATATGAAACGGAAATAAAATCTCGAAAAACCTAAAGATTATTTCATTAATTTTATTTATTTAATGCTAACATTTATTCGTTCTTCTCATTTATCATAAAAAGTAAGCCTTTTTTTTTAAAAAAAAAAAAAAAAAAAAAAAATCGAAAAAGTTGGACAGTTCTTAAAATAATAGTTTTTTGTTCCTTGATCTTACTTTAGTATATTTTATTAAAATAATAACACAAGTAAAAGCTAACCCTAAATTTTTTTTCAGCTGTCGTATAATTTCAGAATTTATTACTCAGGATATACTTAAAAAAAAAAAAAAAAAAAAAAAAAAAAAATTATTTATTAAAAAAAAAAAAAAAAAAAAAAAACCATCATAAGTATTTATTTCTCTTCACTTCCTCTCAAATGCAATTTTAAAAAAAATCGGAATTTAGAAGAACGTTTGTCAAAGTGCGCGATTGTTTTGGATTTTCACACTAGAGTTACGTGTTCTCAAGTGTTGCGAAATGCTGTCCTAGATCTAACTCAGTCAGAGGTCAAAAAGCTTACTTCATGTCAAACATAAAAAGAAGGAACTTATTTCTTCCCTCTAGGCCTTTTTTTTTTTTTTTAACTTTGGTTTATATTACATTTATTAACTTTTTTTCAACTTGACATTACGTGATGAAAAGAGTAACAGAAAATATCAGACAGTTACAAATTTTTTAAGAGTGTGAAAATAAATTAAATAATAAATCATATTCTTCACCCTCTTACTTTTCGTAAAAAATTCGAATGCTGTCACAAATTCTATTAAAAGTTAGAATAAATATTCATTATTTCTAAATCCTTATTTTAAAATATTTTCATGTCATAATATAGTCTTAGAATTTAAATACAGGAATACATAATAATAATATATATTCCAGTACGGAAGTTTTTCACAATTTACGATTCTTACGATTAAAATGTAAAATATTTACAACTAGATTCCAACTTCCTTTACAGACAAATATTTTTCCACTCGAAAGAACAGTGCTCGAAACCTAAGAGAAAAATTCCATTTTCAAATGATTATTCATCAGACAAAGCCTCTACAACTCAAAAATTCCAAATACGAATTTCCAACAAACCACAATGCATTTTTATCACAATTACAAGCTATTGAAAATACCTTATTTACATGGAATATAACTTAACCCTTTTCAACATTGTTGATTTATATTGTAATATCATTAAGTCTGCAGAAATCATAAAATAAATATTAATATTCCAAGTACCATTTTTAAACTAAAAATCGATAATCGCCGTTTTCAGTGTGGTCTTAAATGGCGATCTTTCGTAGTTGAGCTTTCTCTCTTTCACTGTCCTTTGTTCGCCCACCTGTTTTTCTACCCTCCCCATCTCCGTTGTTATTCATTCTTTATCGGTTTCCGCGACATAACACTATTAGCATCACGATCAAGTCTTTCCTTTTTATATTCTTAAGACCCATTTTCCTTTTTTTCTTATTAATCCTCAAAAACCGGTTTTGTTTCCTCCTTGATATAATTGCAAATGGCGTCTTTTCCATTGCCCGTGAAAAATACTAATAAAAGGTATTATGGAAGAACTATTAAATAAAAGAAGATAGGTGTAACCTGTTATTTATCTGTTTATCCTGCAAGACTTTTCTGTGAAAGAGCAATCGTGCCAAAAACAAAAAAATGAATATTTTTGTGTTATTTTTTTTTTGTTCTGTCGAATGGTTATTGAAACATAAATAAACCTAAAGAAGGTATTATATTCTCTTTAGTATAATCGAAAGTAAAACGTAATTGTATTTATTTGCTTAGACATTTGATTTAGGAACATTTTTTTTTAAAAAAAAGATAGCAATTTATTAATTATGAAAACACGGCAATCGCTGTTACACCAGTTGAGAGAAAATAATTTAATAATCAGAGAGTATAATTTGTAATTTTAAGGTATTTTAAATTTTAGCCGCAAATAATCCTCATGATATTTTGCAATCAATCATGTAGGGGAATTACAGTAAAGATTAATTATAATAATTATTGCAAATTAAGTACTAAACTCTTAATTTATTGCTCATTATCACGACAAACTAAAGATTATCAACACATTAATTATCCATTTCAATTCACAGAAAATACATTGCGATAATTATAGTCACTTTTCTAGATATGTAAATTAATGCTTACTGCATCGTAAACTATGTTGCATTTGCGATAATGTAGCTTATGAAATACAAAATAATTATCATCCAAATTGAGATTAATTTTGTAATAGTTTATTAATTATTCTAAGAATCAAGAACATGTACAGTGTGTGTATTATTCTCGATTTGGGCATAATACAACACTGATAAAGAATATTCAGGAAGGTAGATGTAAAATGTTATTGATTTAGTTTCCTTCAAGATTTTTGAGACATGGCAGTTTATTCAATTTATTATGTTATGTTTATTTTAATATTTATATTATTTAATTGTAAATTAATTAATATGAATATTACTTTAGAAATATCCTACATAACCAGAATCCCTGATTATATCCTAAATATTAATGAATATAAAATTCATTTAAAACCCAGGGATTTGAGAATTTTCATAAGTATCACTACATAATTTGTAAATTATTATTCATAAGTAATTATCTAATAATTTTTTCTTAATTTTATTTAAAATATTTAAAAATTGCGTTTCCGTTCTCTAAAAAAAAAAAAAAAAAAAAAAAAAAAACACCGCCAAATGTTTTAATTATTTTCTTTAGTCATTTGGATGAATAGCTGATAATTAAGATGAAAGTTCCTCAATGAATTTAAATATAATCAAAATATGTTTTTCAAAAAAATTCAACCAAGAAATATTATTATCCAATCAGTTTCTTTGAGAAAATTGTGAATCCCCCCCCCCTCCTTTGAATGGAATGTTAGATTTAATTGATTTTTGTTTAGATGTAGAATTTTTGATAAATTATTCAAGGAATATTAGTTCAGTCTCAAAGTAAATGTTTCATGACTTTTTTGTGTATGAAACTTGATCCAAATATGGATTATGAAGAAAACAGTCGGTTTTTAAAACAAATAATTCGTAATCGTATAATAATACTATAAATAATAAGAATAATGATGTAATAAACATAATTAACAACTTTACTACAGCTCTCAGTGTTAAATTAAGTTAAAAAGTATAAAAAACAGAAAGTTAATGGAAAAACAACTTTTATTAAATTAGAAGTAATTTTGTTTAAGCTATAAATGAATAGTAAAATTTTGTTTAAAATTTGCATTAAACAATGTTAATTGAATCTTATTTAAAAGAAAGAAAAAAACATTTCAGACGTATGATAATTTTTTGAATCTTATAATTCGTACTAAGTAATAAGGTGATTAATTAATTAATTACCACTTAATGCAGTTTTTAGTTTAACTTAAAATTTACAATATAGCAAATTTTTAATCACTCCCAATGTAATACAATTTAAAATTCTTTAAAGTAACTCAAATTTCAGAAAAAAAGTTACAGAATTCTTAAATTATATCTTAGAACAACGCAAACTCTTTTGATAAAATAATACATTCTTGCTCAAAAAAAGTAGAAATTTATTAAATCAAGTACCCTTCTCCTACTTAACATTTAATTTTGTTCCCAAGATCTTCAAAGGAAGCGAAGGAAAGAAAGAAAGAAAAAAAAATTAAAACCCTCAAGACTTTCCAAACAAACTGGATGAAATATGAAAACGCTGCTTTTAATTTTCCCTTTATTGTCTCCTTCCTTTTGCATAAGATGACATTCGATGCAGAGCTTATGCATACCTGCATTCATCAGCTCAATGTAATGTCTAACGCCATCTAGTGAGCGACTTTGGAACTATTCTTCGATCTTCTTCACCAAAATATGATGATTTCAGACTCCCAAAACATTGTCTTTGACTGCTTACTTCGAAAATGTTTACGGAGAGGCTTAATATTTATTTGGAATTCTTTTCGCGTTCCATTAGGCGATGCGTTTCCTAGTTTTCCAGGAGATGTATTGTTTGCAACTTTTTTTTTTTTCTCTTTCTCGTTTTGTTGTTGTTGCTGCGGATTCTGGAAAATCTAATTTGTTAAGAATGAAATATTTCGAATGCTATATGTTTGGAATCCGTTTCTTTTCATTTTTACGAAAATAGCATTATGTACTAAGGATTGCGTGCTTCAAAATGAAAGTGAAATGCTTTTTTCGTATTTAAAAGTTTTCGAGTTATTAATTCCTTTTACGAAACACATGACGTTTACGGTTGTAGTAAATTAATTTCGAAATTGTATATTTATGGATAAGTTGTTGAAATTTTATTTCAACTTCTTCAAAAAAAATTTTGCTATTTTCTAAATTGAGAGGGAGGCATTTTTATTTTTGCCACTGTGCCGATGAAAAGAAATAAATGAACAAAAAGATAACGTAATACATTTTCATGAAATAAATGTATCAAATTTTTATTTGTGGATAAATTAAATTCCAGTGAATATAAGTAAAAAAATTTTATATTTATTCAAAATTAATAAAAAATTATCTTATTTTATTATGTTATATTTTTGTACATTATATTGCATTACTTGCTTATTGTAGTAATAAAATGAGGAGAATAATAAAAAAAATAAGATAGATAATAGCGCTAAAATGAATTTCAAACGAGGCTGCACTGTTACTTGGCATTTTTATTTTAGAATTAAACATTTATTATTTTTAATTTGAATAAATGAGGCGAGATTATTATTACTTTTATAGTAATAATAACCTTGCCTCATTTATTTGTTTCACATGCACTGATATTGCATCAATTCATGAAATTTTCGATTCTGATTTTGTTATTACAACTTAAAAGTTTTAAAAATCAATCAATCAAAAAAATCATTTCCCTTTCATTTTTTGAGGTACATGTTTTAAATTTATCATCATCCTAATATTTCCGATAAATTTTTTTTCCCTGGGCAATCAATCAATTTACATTCATTTCCTCAGCAAAAAGACTAAATGATTATGTATTAAACCTCGATAATTAAGTAGTTCAAACACGATTACTTCAGTTAGTTTTTGTTCTGACTCACAAGACTAGAATTACATTCACACTATTGTTCAAATAATAATTAGATCATTCAAGATTTTAAAAACTAAGAACATATATTTATTTTCAAAAAAGAAAAAAAATTGACCTAGATTTAAAAACATGATTCACTGTACGAAAATGAGGATATTCGCCATTTTGTAACAGTATGGAAGTTAATTAGCGTTAATATCACACGAACACAAAAGAATAGAGGAAGAAAACAAGGAAATATTACTGTTCTAAATTCGAAATTGTTTATTATTTCTTTTGAGTTAAAAATAACTTTCATGGCAGATGATTCGAGGCCAACTGTCATTTTATGTAGCTTTTAATTTAGTGGGGAAGTGTTATAAAAGACCATATATATACTCATTGCACACATGTTTACAGATTTAAAATAATACTTAGCATTTATTTTAACAATCAGTCATTTGAGGGGAAAAAAAGAGAGAATTCGAAAACAGTGCAAAAACGACATTCTTTTGATTTATGAAAATAAAATCATTCTATCAACAAAGGAAAATTTAACTTTGATTTTTATAGATTTTATTTTCGTATTCTGAAGGTTGCCTGAAAATAAAATTAATGACGTTAGATTTGCTAAACAAGACCTGACTCGATATGAATATGTTTTAGGCGTGATTGATTTTTCTTGCATATAAAAATAGAAATCATACATCAATATCTAATCATATCACAATTTATTATGTCAGAAAAACAATTATTTGGATTTTGGATTGAATTTCAGAATTAGAAATGTCCGAATTTTTAACTTATTTTAAAGAAGTAGTTGATAATAGATGCATTTAATTTCCATGTAGTTTTGTGTACTAGCACATTAAGAAAAATAAATATTTGGAAACTAATATGTTTGTTAAAATATTTATGAATTACATATATGATGTTAAAGGTGAATATTATATTTCAGATTAGGGAAGAATCACAGATAGGATGATTTTAAGATTAGGAAACAATATCAGACAGGATGATTTTTAGATTAGGAACAATCTCAAACATTCCTATATTCACTTTGCTCTGAAACAAAATTCAATTAAATTCGTATATATTTAAATATATTATTTGAGTTTAAACAATATCTATAACTATAAGGAATTAATTTGATCTAAGAAATGGCAAGTATACACAAATCATTACATAAATAAACGAATATTAATAGCTATAATAATTAATTTAACATTGATAATTAGTTGTTATTACTTGATGTACTTAATTATAATTTACTGATCAATAACTTATTTTTATGTTGTTATTGTTACTAATCAAATCACAATGATGTGTTTAATACCAATTAATAATATATATGTTTTTGAATTGAATAATAATGTTTTGAATACAATAATGTTTTCTGATAGAATAATATTGTTTTGAAGTTTAATATGTAATAATTCATAATATATTTTGATAGCAATTGCAATTAAATTTTGATAACCAAAATATTATTTCGATATGAAAAAAATGTGTTTTACTGTAACTTGTTTCGGAATTCTAGATATTTTTCACATAAAATTTTGTATAAGTAAGGAAAATATTTCTTAAACTGTTACTTTATATACTGAAATACTAATATTCTACTGATTTATAATCCACAAATTGGTAAGAAATTTTGTTATGATATGATTGCAATTTATTTAACAGACTTCCTATAAAAATTTATGCATCGAAGGTTTTGGGAAAAATACATATATCGTTTAGTTTCTTGTGTCAGACTGTCGCAGAAAAAATCAATATCTGCTGTCACTGATTTGATATTCGTTCCCAGAAATAAAGTTTGAATGGATTTTTCTTACGGTATTTTTGGCAGTCGTAATAAATGGAAAATATTTTTATGTCTTACGCTTTGTTATTTTGTGTTATTAGTACAGATTTATGATTGTAGAAATGTGCTTCAAAAATATCATAATGTTAAGGTTTAGTTTCTGAACTAATATTATTTTATCCTCTTGTATAAGCAGTCGATAAATTATTTTATGATAAGAAATGGAACTAGTATTTTTCGTGATAAAAAGAAAAATTGAAGGATAATAATTTATATTTTTATTTTTAATCTTTTTATGCATAACTTAATCAATATTTTAATTTTCGTTTTTCAATTTTGGTGAAATGTTTTCAAAACCAGATTTTATGTAAGAATAAAATAAATAAAGATAAATATATAAGAATTATATATATCAATAAAATATACTGAATTTTTATTGTGAATATTTTTTTGAATCTATGACATACAATTTTTTTTAAAAAATACATGACTTTTTTTTTTTACAGGAAAGCTCCATATTATTAAGAATAAGCGTGCATTATTTTAGATGAAATAGGTTTTTAAAGGTACCATCTTTTAAATTTCGAATAATTATTCTTTTATATAGATCCATCTGATTTCAAAAAATACTGCATAAATAAGCATTTTAAAATATTTTAATTTATTTAAACATAATCAAAAACAACCTAAAAAAGGAATCTTTATCAAACACGAGTTTTAACTTCAAAACTTCAATCTTATTTGTATCTCAGTTCAGTTAAAAGTATTTGCTTATTTTAGAACTATCTATAAGCTGTTTCTACATAAATGAATTCGCTTGAAATATTTTAAATTATTTAAACATAATCAAAAACAACTCGAAAAATGAGTCTTGATCAAACACGATATCTAACATCAAAACTAAGATCTTATTTGTATCATAGTATCAGTTAAATGTATTCTCTCATTTTAGAACAATCTATAAGCTGAACGATCTAGTTGTTGCCAGTTTCCTTTCTATAAATTTTCGAATCAGGTAACTTTCCCTGCAGATCGTTTAGTCTCCCTTTCCGCGAGAAACTCGCAATCGGTTTTGATCTCGTGATGGCTTAATGTCTGAAATGCACGAATTAATGCTGAATACCATTTCACTGCCTTAAAAGCACTTTTCGAAACCTTGCTCAAGATGGATTCCTCTAACATGGCGAACATCTCCCATTTTAATTCGCCTTCTAATCGCAAATGGAATGACTAGGGACATTTAATCGAGAAGGAAAAGCCTTTCCCCCTTTCAAATTCCTTCCCCTTGCATTCCATTATTACCTTTATGCCTTGGAGAGTATTTAAACCCTTGCTCATAATATTCCACATTAAAATGTATTTCGTATACTATAATTATCCTTTGTCGCTTAAAAAAAACGAATGGAAAGAAATAATATTTTGAATGTTTTTTTTTTGCGTTTGGGAAATGTTATTAAAAAACAGTGTTTTTTTTCCTTATTTTTTTTTAAAAAAAAAAACATTTCTTTTATGGAAGAATTGTTTAAATATTACCTCATCTGTGACTAATTTTTTTTTTTTTTTAAAAAAAAGTTATCCAACCAGAAATGACAATGTTTGAATTGCGAAAATATCGTTTGCTCTGCAAGGAAAAGAAATAGCTAACAAAAAGTAAGGTTCGAAGCACTGAATTTAATATACGATTGTTCATAGTGTTTTGTTGTGTTAAAAGTATGGAATTTCTTAAGAAATGGGAAATATGTATCTGTAAAAGAAGGGAAAAAATTGCTAAAATAACAATTTCCTCTGTGTGTATATTCTAAAACAGTTTATTTTTATTTGCTGCAATCGATTTTATTTGTTTTAATAGCAATGTTATATGTAGTAAATATATTTAGATTAAAATAACGAATTTTTTTCTTATTAGTAATGACTCACATTCTTATAATAAATTTGTATATTTTTTGAAAGAGATATAAGGAAAAAAATTCGCTATGTAAGGAAATTTACAAAGAGATAATAAACTCAAAAATTAAATTATATACAAATCAGTGAAATTCTTTGTATAAACTAAACTTTTTTTTTTTACCATTGCTTGATATCACATTTCAAAACATGTTATTCATAAGCGAAAAAGATTTCTTTTTTCCCTGCGCTATTGTGATTCTACCTGGAAACAGAAACCATTGAATTACATAAATCGAATTATTGATCGAATTCTTTTGATTCGCATCAGCAGGCTCTTCATATTTTTTTATTATTTTCGTCAATTTGTATATAAAATATTTTTGTGATTAAATTTCACGGAAAAAATCTCACAGTTGTCAGATTTGTCAATAAGTTATCAATAAATCGATTCATTTTTCGTAATATCTAGTTCAATGAATAAATTCTCCATAAAAAACTAAAATCACGACATTTTATCTCATTTTATTCAAATTGATTCAAGGAAATTGATATCAATGAATCGTAGTTAAACATTTTTTTCATCTCTTTTTAAATATTTTTTTCCCCAAGAACATTTTAATACTACATTTATTTCTCCTTTTTTAAATTTTATTCAGCGTATGTAATAGCAATATTAATTGAGTAAGAAAATGTAACAAAATAACTTTAATAAGATTAAAACCTATCACTAAATAGCATCATAAATTTGATCCTTATTTAAGACGAACTGCTTCAGACAGTACGTGTTTGAAAGCTTCAAGGGGAAAAAAAAAAGAGTAACTGCCTTTCTGGAGCATATAAGATTACGACAGAGATTGCATATATTCCGAAGAATTCTTCAAAATTTGATGGCTTTTGAGCAATAAATATAGAAGACATATAATAGTAATTCAGAGATGACAACATAATTAATTTCATGGTAGAGTTAATTTATTTTTGCTGATAAATAAAAGTATTTGATTTGTGACGTATTCATTTGTTTAAATCGTCCAGGAATTTTTTTCTTCTTGTAAAGTTTAAGATAAATAAAAGTAAGCTTAAACTAACTAATTTTGTAGCATTAATAATCTTGGCTAAAAACAGAATTTAATCCCTTTCCCGATCAATACAAATTAAACAGTAATGATGCAAATAAAAAAAATTCCTTGTTTTATAAATAATGGGGTTTGAAAATCTTTATATTTATCTAATTTTAATCTGTTTAAAGTACACAAATTGTTTACATTTTTTATTACGATGAATCATGTGATATTAGAATAGCTTTTAATAAATGTTTTGGACTGAATTTTAATTAATATCTAGTATTTGATAATTTTAAAAAAAGGTTTTATTTTTCATTATTGCATTATTAGCTATCAAAATGGCCATTGTTTTAGTCAATCGCAAAATGTCGTAGCTGGCTACTTTTCAAAGTTTTATCTTGAAAGTCTTGTAAGTTTGTGTATGATACCTGCTTTCACCAATAATGAGCTTAATTTTCAAAAAATATATCAATAAATTTCTTCCAATTTTTTTTGTTGGATTGAAATAAAACATATATAATAATTAAGTATTATATTAAGCTATCGATAAGAAATGACTGAAAATGAATACAATTATTCGGAATTCTAAGACATTTATGAGACAGCCATTTTTTGCCTCAATATTTTCGAAATAATTCTTTTTAATTTGGCTTCCTTCTTGGGATGTTTTGAAGTCAAATGATTTTAATATTGATTTGCCATTGTTCGCCAACATAGAATCTTTTATAATAAATCACACAATGGACTAAATTAAATTAAATTAAATTAAAATCAACTCAAGTTAATGCGTTGCAAAGAAAAAGAGTCCTTTTGTTGGCGAAATCTGTTCTAACTCATTGCATAAAACAATCTTCATGTAATAAAATAATTTTTTATAGTATTTTTATTCCATTTACAACGTAATAATTAAAATGGTGGTTTTGAGCTTTTTTGTTTTACCTAGCGAGCGTTTTAATCCAAAACTACAATATTTCACAAAACTGATTATAAATGGCCTAAGGTATTTTATAAAGTATGTTGAGAAAATATAAATGTATTAAAATAATGTACACAGATAAATAAAGAATAAAAAGGATTATTTCTTCATTAATTAGAGCATAATTATTTTTTTTAAAGTTCAACAAAGAGTGACAGAAAAAACTGAATTAGTAAAAAAAATTTTTTTTGGTAGTTTTAATGTTTTAAATTTTTTTTGCTTGAAGATAAGCAAAAAATTCTTATTTGTTCCTTTACTACACGATAATAAGATATATATATATATATATATTCAGTTTATTATATATTAAAAAAGGTTATACGAAAATTGTAAAGCAAATATTCTTATTTTTCGGTTCATTATGATACAGGAATATCATCATCCGTTATACATTAATAAAATTATACACCTATTATAATTTATCTTCAAATTACACAGACGTAAAAAACATCATTTCCTTATTTATTATATAAAGATAAGAAGGTTATTCTAATTTCTGATTTTATTATGCAGTAACAGCAACCTTTTTATTCCTCCTCACATTATGTAATGATAAAAAAAAACAAAAAAAAAACATTATTTTCGCACTTATTATGTGTTGGTAGGTAAAGAATATTTATTTTCTCTTATTACGTTATAAAAAGAATATCATGACAACAAAATAATAATGTAGATAAATATAACCACATGAAGAAAAATATAATAATTGTCAGATATAATGTAAATTAAATGATAAAAACAAAACAATATAACATTATTTACCTGATTATTTTGTGAAATGTTAAAATGAATTTAGTTTACGAGCGCGCGCGCACGCACGCACACACACACACGCATATATATATAATGTGTGTGTGAGAGTAATAAACTTAATTTCTTCGCTTCTTTTTAAAATTCGTTATTTTTTAAAGCCACTTTCACTGAAGAGTCCTCAATTAGGGAAAATCCCCTTTTCCCTGAAGTTTAAGAACTTCCGACTGCCGCCAAGTAATCTTCTTTCCGCGCTTCATCTTGCTCTGAGACTTGCCTAATAAACACATGTTTTGCCTGCCTACGATATTGTTATCCAAGATATAGAATAATACACCCCAATCAGAAATAACCCACAACTCCACAGACCTAGAAAAATATTAATAAGCTAATTTCCTTTAAAAAAATTCTAAATTCATCCAAACTCCTATCTCAACAGCACCCGTACTCATCCACCTATACGTAGTGAAATAGCAAACCTCATCCTCTACCAATCACATCACTCGCTCTCATTGCAACCAGACTGAGCAAACATGCAGGGTAAAATAGCCTACTGCCACAATATTTCTCAACTACAAGCCTAAATAGTTTAAATTTTTTTCATAATATTCTGAACTAAGTCAACAGCACTAGTTTTATAACTAGTGATGGCTATGCATATATATTTTAAATTACCTCTGATACAAATTTCTTAACTTAAAAGCATTTTTTCTAAAGCTATTGCTCCTCAATATTAACTATCTTTTATATTATATTCTTACCTCCTAGGCAAGTGAAATAACTAAAGTTCGGTCTCAACCTCAATTAATAGCCAATCTACTGGGGATTAAAGCCTGTGAGGGTTATGTACCCCAACAACAAAAACTCCGTATCTTCGCTATTGTATAGTTACGTTTCCCTGCAATGTTGTGAAAACAAAATGCCGAAAACTCTTCATGCCTATCTCTGCCTCCCTCTTCATAATTCACCTTCAGAGCATCGTTGCTTTTTTCCTGATACCATTCAAATTTAGTTTTTAATTTATGCAATCACATGCTATTAAAATCTGCACTCACTCCTCGAAGTCGTAGGGATAATCCCTAGTGGATTAAGTCTGCAGCTGAAGTCCCTGAGAATCCCTTAATCCAATACCACATGGTCTAAGGAAAATCCCTGAGTATAAATTCTAAGCAAAATAAAATTCTATCTCTTTCGCTTCGTTAATAATGGCCAAAGGCGCTTCTGATCCATGCAATTTTGCAAATGTGATTCCTGAATGTGTAGGAATGTAGCCTGCACTGCGTTCACTAACATTTTTTCTCATTCGAAAATAATAAATAGACCTTATTCGGAATTGGTGTGTTTATTACCGCCATGACATCTACAACTATATATATATATATATAGTTAAGAATAATTAGAGACATATTTTTAAATAATATAATTCCTAGAAGTGAATTAAATTTTTTTAATTGAAACTAAAAGACTATTAATATTACAGAATTATTCGAACAAATTGGTAAATTTAAAATATAACTAAAACAACAAATAAGAGAAATATTATTTTGAGCTAGAAATATTCAAAATATAAAGATAAAATGTCATGAGTGTACTGATTTATATATATATATATATATATATATATATATATATATACTCGTATGTATACATATATAAATTTAGAATTTATATATTAAACTGAATAACACAAAATTTCTTAAAATTTACAAATGAACTAAGAAATTATTTCAGAAGTTAATATTATAAAAACAAATGTAAAAATCACAACTGAACCATTAAGAAAAAAGACACGAACCAATCCAAAACCAGAAAGATAAAAATTGTAAATTGAAAAGCGAAAGGTAATACATAAGACAAGTTTAACTAGAAACGAAATATTACAGAATCAAAAGAAAGTAAATTAAAATAAATCGTCAAAAACCAGAAATATATATAAAAAAAGATGTAATAATTCATATATATATATATATATATATATGTAATGATTTAACTTTAATTTAATAATTTCTCTCAATAATAATTTAAAATTTTCTATTCTGTCCCATACCCCCCTAATTCAAAAGTAAAGAGTTCATTCTTATTTCCCGATACTATTCCAAATTATCCTATTATTTATTAGATCACAAGCTCAAAAAATTTGTTTAATCCCTTTTTCCCACGATCGTAAATCTGCCAAAATAATCCCTATTAGACTCCTAGTCTATTTTGAAATTCCACCAGAATCCTTAATTCTGTACCACGTGTTATGTGACGTTTATTATGAAAGATCCCTTCTATATAACCAAAAACACAACGAAATTCTCTCTCTTGCTCATACACTCCTCTCTGATGAATGAGATTTTTATAGTGTTTTCGCTTCGGCCATGTATGCAGAATAAATAATAAAAAAAAAAACTTTTCAGCCATATATGCAGACTGTGTCATTAGTATTGAACTAACCTTTTAAATATCTTTCATATATATATATATATATATATATATAT
>BMAW01080651.1:0-33839 GCA_019974015.1 Nephila pilipes
CTGAATGTTAAAATCGGCAACTAACGAATAGGTTATTCGCTTACTGAACATTTTCCAGCTACCTAATATCTGCTCGACACAAGGCCTTTTAACCACAGTCAATGATACGATTAGAATTTTAAGAGCCATAACAGACATTAATGAATAGTAGATCAAGACTGAAAGTTACAATCAGTATCCAGCGAATTAGTTATTTGTTTATTGGACATTTTCCGACTGCCTAATCTCTACTCAACACAAAGTCCACTAATCACAGCCAATACGCTTCGTAAGTTTGAACCACGGTCATATAATTAGATAAGAACTTGTAAAAAATGCTGATTTCCTTTTTGTAGTAGCGCGTGTTATGGTACATCTCGAACCATTATGCTGACTAAACAAAATTATTGCAGGGAACTTCCGTTTTCTGTTCTGCTATATAAGCGGTTTACGGAATTTAACACTCTCTTTCCTCTGTCTTTGGGAACCATGGCAACATGGGCAGTTTTTTTTTTATCATGGCTCGGACAATATCAATTGGTGAAAGAGCTCCAGAATCATTCAATAAACATAAAAATTAATTATTATTAACGACCGCCTCCTTTTTCATGTCAACCAACGATAACATCGGCAAGATGTTAACCTCTCATACCCAAGAGATATGTAGACCAAGAGATGTTAACCCAAGAGATGTTAACATCTCATACACATACATGTTTTTAGACACACTCACTCACACACACACACACATATATATATGTGGTGAGTGTAGAGATTCAAAGTAACGACTACTTATTACACAAACACAGTTTATTTGCTAACATAGGACAGAACATTAAAACACAAAACAAATGAATTAGACTCACGTAGTTATAACTATAACGTCTAGTACAATTTCCCTGAACCGTCTTGTTCAGCGTCTCGCTTCCTCTCCGTCTACATCTCTCCCGATTCTCTCTCGAAGCGCTATGCGGCGCTCTGGGAACGTCATGGCTGTCTTCCGGGATGGTAGTTAGATCCTAAGGTCTTAGATCCCATATATATATGTGTGTGTGTGTTTGTGTGTTTCTTTTCCGAAAGAAGTGTTTATATAGTTATATATATATATTAAATTTGTAATTTTGAATTCAAGGATACTATCACCACACTTTTTTCTTAATTTCATACTATGTATATTACTCTGAAAGTATGTATTTTTGAAAATAGATTTAAAAGGATATATGATTTTATTTCCTCTATGGCTATATAAAGGAGACATTAGAACTTAAAGGAAATTTATTTCCTGAATAATATTAAGTGCAGTATCAAGCAGAAAATTAATTAATGCATTTTAAAACCTTTATTATTCACTCTTTTCATGAAAGCATATTTACTGTATACATCCCATTATAACACTTGAGTTGAGTCATAAATAACTTCAATAATGCCTTATGAAGCATTTGCGCCAACTACCAGTTTTTTTAATAAAGGATTGGACACTTATATAGTATTCAGAAGAAATACAAGTATCTCAGTTTGTAATTTGTCAGGAATTTTTTTTTGTTTTTTTTGAGAGAGAATTTGTGGTTCTGTAATTGTTGATATTAAAATATTATTAACCATGTCTAGGAGCTGTAATTTACCCGATTCGTCAGGATAGAGGATCATTGGATGGATAGAAACGAGATTTTCACAAATTGAAGCTATTTGACATCAAAATTCCATCTTAGTTCGCAGTGTTGTGCAAAACTCGGGACTCCATTTGAATCCTAAAATTCAGTATCAAGAAGACCTGTTCAAGACTTCCCCAACTTACAAGCCCTGCACAAAATTTTTTGAAGCATTTTCGACTCAAAGGAGCATTACTATGCCTCAACTAATTTTAGATCCTTAAGCTGCAATAACGACGACAATATCTGCTTAAACAGTGATAATCGTTTTCATAATCAAGCACTCCATGCAAGACGACCCCCTATGTGTGTGTCTCTTAATCGAAGAACCATAACTTTTATATAACAATAATAAACGATCTGTATTTCATATTATTTGGATTATATATAAAAAGATAAGTGAAGGAAGAATTTATTTTGTATCGAAATAACTATTTATTTTATTATGAAATTGGAAAAAAAAAAAAAACATCAGTAAAAAAACATCTTTTCAAAAACGTAAAACACTTGTTAGAGGCTTCTCAAAAATTTCAACGTTATTTCATCTATAATTAATTATAATGTTGTTATTTTATCTACATGCATTGTAACAAATTCACATTTTAGTTGGTTATAACTTAACCATGAATTATTGTTGTTTTTAGTGATTGTGTGTTAACAATATCTATTTTAATGATAATAGGATTTTTCTGGAGGTAACTAAATCTTGATATTTTTTGATTATCTCGTAACCCTTATTCCAAATTAATACTTTAATTATTAATCAACGAATTTCTTAAAAAATGTAAATTAATTATGAAATTCGGAGCTTTAAATTGCTCGAACTATTTCTATATCTGTAATTTTTAATAAATAAATATGATATTTGTAAAAATAACTTTTAAAATGTTCTTGAAAAAAGTTGTTAAAATAATTTTACCCTTATTATTGGAAGAATTCGCTATAGCAATAAAGTTTTCTGTGTTATTTGAATTATTTGCATTTGCATACAAAATTCGATGAAAACCCGCCAATTCAAGACTATATCAATTAAAAACAAACTGAGATACTGATGAAAAAGCAAAATGTTTTTCATCGATGAGGGACAAGGGCACTGTCGTGTAGGGTTGACCGAGTTCCCGCCCTTTCTATAGGCCATAAATATTCCCTTCATGAAATGAGTTGTAAATCATTTTATAAAGTGAATGTTTACAACTGAACGAAAAGTGTAATTACTAGGTGGATAAAAGGTATAAGGAGAGCCGAGGAAAAACTCTTCCTGATTACTAATTACTTTTTAAAAGAATGTTTCGTATGTTTCATTAATGTAATTAATAAAAATTGAAGACAATTATTTTTTATGCAACTGATCATTCTTTTTTTGATGTTTAAATTAAGGGTTGTGTAAAATTGTTTTACTTTGTAATTTTTTGTCTTTATCTGTTTTCATTCTCATTTTTACCCAACATTTTCTAGAACTTTTTATGAATTTACCTTATAAAAAAGTATTTCATAATCCAGATTTCATTACTTTTAATGTAATAAATCAACAGAATTATTTAACAGTAAGAATTTAGTTTGTGTACTTTTCAAACTTCCAGGATGCAATTTTAGACTTAAATTTTCAATACAAAATTAAGATGTGGGGCGTCATATCAGAGCAAACGTATTTATAATAAGATTTTCCTTTTAAGAAGTTTTCTGTGAATATAATTTGAAATGTATAAATCCAAACTTATTGTAGAAAAAGATCAATTTCGAATGATCAAAATTTGTTAAAAGCAAAAATAATAAATATATATTCAAGTGAAGGAAAAAAATTATATAAACATATTTATTAGTATCACAAGAACAGTCGTATTTTTCAGTCTATATATTGTTGAAATTGTTTTCATGCCTGCTAAAAGCTTAAAGCTACATTAAATTTGGTTATGTACTCCGTTTCCTTATATATCAAATTACTAGTCATCTATTTTCAACTGTATAATTTGGTTATTTTATAATTTCTACTCCAACACACAAATCTCTTTAAATCATATGTAATAATTTCTTAATGATCACAATCAAATTTTATTAAATGAAGAGCAATATTTAGAAATAAATAAAACATCAGTTTTTTTTAATGTATCTGTAATACACTGGAATTATTTCCTTCATCTGATCGTTTCATCACCGGTCAATATTTAAATAGTCAATAACTAATAGTCAAACGAATAGAAAGTCAGTCAGGAGAGGCAACCAAATTATTTTATTCGGAATTACGAATATTCAACATTCAAAATCTTAATTATATTTGAGGATAAGCCCCTACACAGATCCGAATATAAAGATTGTGTTAAAAATATTTTTTAATAATTACTGATTAATTGGTATTTAAATATTTTATTAATACCTTACTAATCCTTTAATTAATTCGTACTTAAATACTTTATAAAATGCTTTATTAATCCTTGAAGCATAGATAAGGTCGTTTTGTCTAGAATCCCACTTAACTCAATAATCATAGATTACGATTTAAATATGAAGTCTCAGCTTACTAAATCAATCGTTCTGATTCCAACAATTCTTACTAATAGTGGCTTCGTAACTTAGTGCTAAGACTAAGAATCACTTCTATTCAAAAGACTAATTATGATATTTCAATCTAATTTATTAGCAACTAACAACTTGACGTTTTCCTCTATCTTCTTTCATAGTGGCCGCGGTAGCCTAGGGGTCATGGCTTCGGATTCATGGCCTTGAAGCTTTGGCCGCTGAAGACTCGCCGTGTAGCCAGGGCAAATGCACGTTACATCTGTCGAGGCTCAAAGTCCTCCCGTAGAGGTGGTGTGGAAGTTAGGATAGGGGGTGGTGCTAGCTCAGGTGTTGTCCTCGTCACTTGAACGAGGTTCAAAATTACGAAATCTGTCGCTAATAGCCCTCGTGTTGCTTCTAGTGCGACGTTAATAAACACTAAACTAAAAACTATCTTCTTTCATCGTTTTTTTTTTTTTTCAATTATTTTTCATTTACATCTAATTGTCATTCATTTAATTCACTTCAGTTTTATCTTCATAGAATTTACCTATCACGTTTCATTTTGATTAGGAAGAAATTATTTTCTGTAATTCAAATTACTGTAAAGTTCCTGAAGTTAGCGAAGAGAAAATCGGGAATAGCTCGACGCCACAGCTGCTTCTATCACTAACCACCCTATTGAATTTCCACAATTTAATAAATTCTATCTCATCAATCCTGCTCACTACACTTAAATATTTCTATTTAGGTTTTCATAAGTCACTGTTTCTTTACCAGAAGGGGTACTCTCCATATAATTAATCTTGTATGAAACCCCAAATTGTTAATTGAAAGGAAATGTACGACAGAGCCCGTTTTAACTTAGCACACAGAAATCTAATGCACAATGAAAATAAAGCTGTTTTCTAGTAAAATAAGAAGAGTTTAGGATAGAAATGCCATTTTCAATTGCAATAACTAAGAATAAAAACACACACACAAATAAACCTTCCATATATTGAAAAAAAAAAAAAAAAAAAAATAACACGTTGCGAAGAATCCGGGACATTTTTTAACTTTGCCCTATGAATTTTTAATTTTATGCGTGAAAAGCTTTGTTCGGAAACGAGCCGAAAATATCCGAAAAGACAAATGATATTTTGAAAAAATAAATAAGCAGAAATGTGACGTCTTAAATTTTATTGCTGCTAATTTAAGTTTTTCTTCATTAAATTTCAGCTCTTGTGTTAAAGTCATGTAAAATATATGACTTGAAAAAAAAAATGCATAATTAATTTTTTTTGTTCTCCTCCAGAAAATGACTGTGACCGTCACTGTAAGAAAAAAGTTCTGTACAATGAATTTTTTTTTCTTAAAGTATCTCTTCCCTCGAGGTATATTGCACCTCGCTTCACAGAACAGATTCAAAACAAACAAGCGACAGATAGTGAATTAGCATTTTCAACAGCTTTTGTTCCTTTAAACTGAGTATGGAAAAACGGTATAAAAAAGTTCTGCCATAAACGGTATAACGAACATTACACACTCCGGTAATTTCCGGAAAAATTAGCTTTGGTATATAATTGCCACCCGTGTCAAGTACAATAATTCTTGCCGTGTTTGTTTAGCAAAAGAAGATGACGGGAAAAATATTTTTTTTCCCTCCAACAAGTTTTTATAATGAGAAAAGTGTATTATTTCATTGCGAAATTATAACAAATTCTAAGATGATCTTAGGTAGGCAATTTTTCCCTTTTTTTTCTCCCTAAAGTTGTTTGGGATGAAAAATAAAATTGTTAACAAAAGAATAGTTTTTTTTGTAATTTTTGCTTTTTTTTTTCTCGTTATTATTATTTTGAAAATTTTTGCCTTTTCCATGCTTTTTTTTGCCCCTCGTAAAATGTTTTTTAGATACCTCAAGGGTTTGCTGAAATTAACAAATGTGTTTTTATATTGTTTAAATTTCCAAGCACTGAGTTTATTAGTCGAAAACAGAAAAATTTGACGATAATGTTTTTCTGTTTTAAGTTTAAATAATCCTTTTTTGATTAAAAAAAATTAAAACCATTGAAAGTCACATTTTGACATTAAGACAAGTAGGGGTATATTTTGAAGGTTTAATTATTATATAAAGAAATAGCCGAGATATCCGGATAAAAATTGATCCTAAATATTAACTGATTATAATGACATAATGCTGTAAATTATCGCTATTAATGTTGATTTGTTTGACTTCAGAAATACATTGACTGAAATAACTGGCAGTATGGAGAAAAAAAGATAAGAATTCTCTCTATCTCTCTAGAATGACAGACTTCGAAAGATCAAAAAACGATGGGACAAATGTATAATTCTGGATGCTGACAATGCAGAGAAGTCTTCATTATAATAAATAAAAATTACATTTCAATCTGAACAACTTTTTAGAATGATTAAAACTTTACGATACCCTGGGATAGTAAAAAAATTCTACGATATTGATGGTTATTTCAATCTATGGCTTCATGAAACTAACAAATCATTAATATCTATAAACTAGAACATTATGTACATAAAAATCAAACAATGCGTGAAATAAATTATTGACACCTATATAGGTTATTTCTTAGCAATAATTAAATCTTACTGATTCATATCTCTTAAGTTATGTATATGTTAAAATAAAGAAAATCACATTTATGTGCACAAATTATTATGTATTATACACTAAAAATCAATAACTATATTTTTCATTTCTAAGTGATATTCTTACCTTTAATTAAATCTTGCGTCTCTTGCATTTATAGTTTTGAAAATTTTCAGAGTACTTATAATAGTAACGTGCTTTACTCAGAGCATAATTATGTTTTCAAAATTTAAATTTAGCAAAATTTTAATATTTTCTGATTGAAATTTCTCTTAGAATCAATGGACAGATATCGTGTTACACCTTAAATTTTTGAGTGTTTATTAGAAAAATTATTCCCTTCTCTATACAGAAATAACCTTGTTTTATGATGTGGAAAATAACAGCGTTATCGATAAAACAGATTTTGAATCCTAAAAAAATCTTCAATCTTATTTTCGCATTTAAACATCGTATTCATTTATATTTTTATCCTTGACCCATAAATGCATCACACAAAAGTTCGAATGTAATGTTATTTATAAATATTTACGCGTATGTGGCCAGTTTGAGATATGACTTGTGGTCACAGTAACCTATTGGTCATGGTCGCAGACTCGCAACCGGTGTTTTTTTCGTCGAGTCGCAGTTCGAGCCCTGTTATTACTAAAGACCTGCCATATAGCGGGGCTGATGCACGTTGAATCTGGTCGAAGTTCCAAGTTTTCCCGTTAACATAGTATGGCAATTTGTGTGTGGGGGGGAGGTACTAATTCAGTTGTCGTCCTCGTCGCTTGACCGAGGTTTGAAATTATGAGGTCCGTCACCAATAGTCTTCGTATTTTTATCATTGAGTCGTTAATAAACGGTCTCATTATTTCTTTCTTCTTGCCTTTTATTTAAACGTTATTCTTGATCATAAAAAAAATAATTTTTTCCCCTAAATTAACAAATATTTGTCGCAGCTTGACCAAATATGTCTGACTGATACACCAACAAAATTTTCCGACCAAGCAGTTAAATCCAACCGATTCTTTGAGGCTTACTTAGTTTAGTTTTTATTAACGTCACACTAGAAGCAACACGAGGGCTATTGGTGACGGACCTCGTAATTTTGAACCACGGTCAAGTGACGAGGACGACACCTGAGCTGGCACCCCCCTCTCCTAACATCCACACCACACCCACGGGAGGACTTTTGAGGCTTACTTACAAACAATAATTATGGGTTATTGCCATTGATGTTTTGTTAACTTCACATTAAAATACAACACGTGGGCTATTGTTAACGAAATGGCAACTGATTTTGAATACCGGTCAAATGACGAGGACGACACTAAACGGGAGCCCCATTACCTGAACTTCCGCTCCACGCTAATGTCAGAATTTAAAGCTTCGTCAGATTTAATGGGCATCAACCCCCAAACACAATGGTTCTTTAGTGAAATCAGGACTCGAGCTCACAATTCGGCAGAAACAACGCACCCCGATGAAAATTGTGATTATGATCTGCAGGTCAATGTGGCTTCAAAGTCTATTGGAAAGAAAATATCAAATCAATCAAACAGAAGCGTTGCATTTCGTTTACTTATTTACAAAGCGGTTGATTTTTCTAAAGAATTTGATGTGATTATGGTTTCAGAATAACAATTTTTATTTCTCTAATAAAGTTATTTGTATATTAAATGCAATACCTTCTGTCATTTTCTTAACCCCAGAGATGGGAACAAATAGCCAATATCGAGAATGAATTAATTTTGTATGTTGTAAGAAATATTCTTATGATATATCAAAGTTTAACATAATCTATATGATTTTTTTTTTCGTAAAAAGATAATTATAAATTAAATGACGAGTGCGAACTCTAAGCATGTACTTATCTATTTGTTTAAAAAAAAATTTCACTGACTTTGTGTTCGTTTTCTAATTTAAAGCTACGTAGAATAAATATCCTCTGTTCATTTCAAATTATAATTTTAATGTTCACCTATAAAATTTCATTACTAAAAACTGATATTGGGTGTTGCGTTCCGTTTACATATATGTTTAAATATATTCTATTAGAAATGACATGCACATAAAATTATACATATTCGATATTAGCAGATGTGATTAGATGCTTTTGAAAGAGGTCATTAACTGGAATCATTAGTTTTTCCATCCTATCTTTCTCAATTTAATGGGAAAGTCATAAATGAAATTAGAGTAATTTATACTACGATAATTCAAAACTAGTTAGTAACTACGATATCTAAACTAATTAATATTTTACATAAATTAGTAGTTAAATACTTATTATACATTCGTTGATGAGAGAGATTGAATTTGTGATTGCTATTAAAACAAATGATTAGTCGTTCATTGCAGTGTTAAATACTATTCAAAACCTGATTCTGATTGCGTGTGTATTCTGTGACAACACCGATGCCACAAAGCCCGCCTAAAACTTACGGTGCATGATTCGCGAAGAACACTTTCCGTAATGCCAAATAGTTTTAACACAATGCCTAACATCAGGTGACCGTAGCTTTCTCATTTCATTCGACCAAAATTTCCCCAAGATCTGTTTTGAACTATGGCGTCCTATTACATTTCGCATCGGATGTATGGGCGCACACATCCTTTGAGGCAAACTTGGCGAGGTGGTTTACTTTCATCAAGTAACGGCTCAGTCACCCAAACTCAAGCCTCACGCCTTAATAGCTCTCAAAAGAACATGATGGGCTCGACGAGTACACACAGGCGTGTAGACTGTTTGCCCAGAGAGCTTATTCGACAACTATTTCCACGCGTCCCAACCACCGAGTCTTCGAACAAAGTGAATATCCCAAGGGATATTCGAAATTCCAGAAGAGCCAGGCTCTCACAAAAGTCAGACATCGTCCTGGATGATCATAATAATGAGCCTGTAACAAGTATTCCGCCAAAGCAAACATTGATCTTAGTCGAGGTATCTGTGTGGATAGATCGTCACAGATACAGAAAACCGTTGGCGACACTGGCGGAAATTATCATAACAAAAACTTCTGCCTTCCAGACTGCACAATAGGTTTCGGAGTAGGGTTCTTTGTGATGCTAATGTTTGGCGGGATGAGCTGGGGATCTTTCTGTGTGTTTAGGCTTGAAGAAGTCCCACCACATATTGATGGAAACGTTGTTTGTATAATTGGTCTGCGATTTTGGGTGATGCTTCTAACGAGGGGAGGGGTATATCAACCCTCCCGCCATCCACTAAGAGAGATTGGTATCTAGCTCGACAGTTAATGACAGTGGGCTTTCGTAATTGGTTATGAATTATGAATGATAGTCATCAACTTGTGTTCCAGTGTACATAAGCCGTGTCGGGTACGTACTATCTCGAGTTAAATCCGGTGTGATAGATAGTTAACGTGCTGTTTACACAAACGCATTCTTCGGGGGGTTTTTAAACGAGAAAAGTTTGAACATTGGGAAAGGAATCATGTTCTGTAAAGAGTCATTAGAGTAAAATGAAATCGGAAACCGTTAAAAGTTGGTATCTGAAAAGAGCCCTTAAAGGAATGAAAGGGATCGTTATTAGACGGGAAATCTTTTCTGCGGGGATTTTAAAAATGTTTAACCTGGATAGAGCATAAACATTTTAACTAAAATAAACAATAGCTAAGGACGGTTCTTAGTTTTCCAAATAAGTCACAAAAAGTTGGAAAGTTTGTAGAGGTAAGGGAGGATACATTTCCAATGCAATAGTAAATATTCATGGATGGATAGAAAACTTTACAGGTAAATAACATGTTTCTTCATACATTTCAATTGAAATTAATGTTTACAAGCGTCATTTTAAGTAAAAATGTGAATTTTAACAATTATTTATTATTCTAATACATGTAGTATTAAGTTATTCTACGATTTTATATTTTTCGAGAAAGTTTACATTAACAAAAGCACCGAGCTGAAAACTAAAACTGTTACAGATTGTAATATACATTAATTATGTAATACACTCCCCCTCTCCCCCAGAAAGACAACTCACAGTAAGAGTAATTTTTAAATTGGAGGAAAATGCGAAGAAAAGTGGTTTATTAACTTATACATAGATCCTTTGGAAATTAGAGTAAATTATTAAAATTGAAGAATTTTTGTAATGTGTGTTCTCATTTATTGCATAAAGTATGATTCAATAATTCGAATCAGCCAGCGGTCGTGGTCACGATTTTACGGCCGACACGGTTTTCGTCGAGTCGTGGGTTCGAAACCTGATGCCACTAAAAACCCCGCCTAGTGGCGAGACTGACAGGACGTTAAATCTGGTGAAGGTCCCAAGTTATCCAGTTGGCGCGATGGGGAAGTTTGAAGAGGGAGGATTCTCCTCGGGTGTCGTCCTCGTCCCTTGACCGAGGCTCAAAATAATGAGGTCTATCACCAATTAACAATCGTTGGACATTAATAAGCAATCACATCACATAGTTCGGTTCCTATTAATATAATGTAGCATTATTGTAACAATATTAAAATATTTATCTAGATCTTTATAAAATAAAGAATGGAAAAAAGAATGGTCATGGTAGACGAGTGGAATGGTCGCAACTCGCACTCGGCATTACGTCATTTGAATCGTTGGTTCGAATCCTGGTGATGCCAAAGAACTGCCGTGTAGGGAAGCTGTTGCATATTAACCCATTCGCTAATACGTCTAGCCATATAAAAAAGAATTTTTCCCTAAGTGGACAATGGATAGATGTTCTAGCCATATATGTTAAATGAAACAGAAATGCATAAAAATTACTGTGATAAAAGTACATATTGTATATTAATTTTACTCTTAATTATTATTATTTTATTGCATATGTATGTTGCATTTAATTTTCTTTAAAACTGTTATATGCATGCATATCAATTTTTTATAAAAATTATATGATATAGTTTATTCATTTTGTCGTAACAGGTAACATAAATGTGCCGATGGGAATATTATTTTTATCATGTATTTTGTCACAAAAAGGTGTAATTTAACTACGTGCCCGCGAAAGGGTTAAATCTGAACAGGCTCTGAGGCTTCCCGTAAGCAGTATGTCGTCCTCGTCACTCGGTTAAGGCTCAAAATTCAGAGTTCCATTGCCGATAGCCGTCGTGTTGCTTCTTAGTGGGACGTTAATGAAACAATCAAAAAGAATAAAAAAAAATAAGCGATTTTTTTTATAATAAGTTCTCTTTTTTTTTTTTTTTTTTTTTTTTTTTTTTTTTGCTTTTATTTCATTCAAGTTAAACACCAAATAGTATATATAAAAATTTTTAAGAAATTCCTCTATATGGTGTAAGAGTAACGAAGAACTTTTCCTTCATCCATTAAGGAATTAATCTAAATTTGAATTTATAATACAGCAGTTTATCATATGATTATGAGTAAAAAGTGAAAATTTTTTTCAATCCAGACGAAACATTTTTAACTAAAAATTAAAGTGATGTGAGGGATCATATGTTAGATAGTTAGACAGTTAGAAGTGTGCATAACTTTTTACTTTTTAATAGAAAATTTTTAACTGTATTTTTTTTAAAAAAAAAATCTTTAATCTTTTTTTTATTTATTTATGATGATATTTTGTAAATTCAGATTAAGTTTAATTTCTTATTAGTTGAAGGAAAAGGTTATCTCTTACTGCTTAGACATTTTTGTAGTCTTTTGCCTCTTAGAAGTTTTGGATCTTTTGCTAACATAATTTATATTTATATATTATTTTTACTTTTTTTATGATATTTACTTTAAAAAAATTGTTAGTGAATTTTTTTTAAAAAAAATCATTTGTTATTTTGCAATTGAATATTGTATAATCATCCAAAGTGAGCTTGTATGCAAAATTTCAAGGTTCTAATTCATCAGGAAATGGGTGAAAAATTCAAAAAACAAAAAATTTTTTTTGTCAAACTGAGAGAGATTATAGTGCAAGGTAATAAAAATGTTAGTAAAATATCTCCTATATGATAGTATTATCGGTTATGCTGAAACTTAAGTCTCTGTTGAGGTTAAAGATTTATTTCTTAGCATGGTATTATCTTTTTCAGATTTTAAAGCTTGAAAAGTAGTATGGAGATTTGAAAACATCATCAAAGATCGATGTGGTCTTGGTAAATCTCATTATTAAAAACCCCTCACGGGCTTACCTTTTTTTTTTGGGGGGGGATAAGCACAAACATAGTGACCCTAAGGTACCCTACTGATTTTTTTCTTTCCCGTGGAGTTTACTGTCTTTGGTAAACATTGGTGATGCGTCACGGGATACCCAAATAATATTTCTCTATTTTCTTGGCTCTTCTTGTGGCCACCGTAGCCTAATGGTTATGGGATTGGACTCACGGTTGACGGTTTTTGTCAAGTCATTGGTTCGAGCCTTGAAGAAGTAGAAGAAGGTTCATTAGAGAAGTAGGTTCGAGCCTTGATGCCGCTAAAGAACCATCGTGTTGCCGGGGCTGATGCACATTAAATCTGTCGCGACTCGATGTCCTCCCGTATGTGTGGTGTGCAAGTTAGGAGAAGGAGGTGCCAGCTCAGGTATTGTCCTCATCACTTGACCGAAGTTTGTTGCCAATAACTCTTCTGTTTCTTCAAGTGCTACGTTAATAAAATCAAACTAATCTAGACCCTTCTTGTCAATTAGTTTCGATATTTTTTCAATTTTCTTTTTATAACATCTAGATCACAGATACACATGTTCGGCATAACTAAGCTAGATTTGGTTCGTGCGCTATGAACTGCAACTTTAAGTTATGTATCATTGTGGCCGCGATAGCCAGTGGTTATCGTCACGAGCTCGTCGCTGGTGTTCTTTCCGTCGAGTCGTTGGCTCGAATCCTGATGTAACTAAAGACTTGCCGTATAGAAGGGATGATTTAAGATAGATCTGTCGAGGCTCCAAACTCACCCGTTGGCATAGTGGGGCAGTTTAGATGGGTGCTCAGTTATCCTCCTCGTCACCTGAATGAGAATTAAAATTACTAAGTTCGTCACCTTTAGCTCTCGTGATGCTTCTTCTGAATACGACTTTAATAAATAATTACCCATTACTCAATAACTAGTCTTCGCACTTTTATCGCACTTTTATTTAGTATTTCTCAAGATGCTTCATGAATTCTCTTTGTGACGTTAGGCTATTTGCGATCTTCTCTTAACTCGAGGATTTATAGTAATTTGAATTGCATAGAATTACAATTTCCTTCCTAATCCAAATGAAACGTGATTAGGTAAATTAATTGAAGATAGAAGTAGAGTGAATTTTAAGTTAGCCATGATAACATACAAATAAAATAGAAATGAAAGGAGATAGTGGATAACTTCAAGTAGTTAGTTAGTAGTAAATTAGATAGAAATATTGTAATCTCAGTCTCTTGGATAGAATTGATGTTTAATAAATAATTTGATTCATATTTAAATCATAATTAGGGATTGTTGAATTAAGTGGAATTCGAGAAAGAGTGAGCTTAGCTATTTTGTAGAGATTAATGAAGTATTTAATCGTGCTCTTTCGTAACTTCAGTAGGAATTCAGTACTTATTGACTAATTAATTGGACAGAAAGATGGTGGAAGAATTAAATATTGAAGGACTCTCATCACAACCTATTGTTTTGTAACATTTTTTTAAAGAGTTTACTTTGTTCTATATATTGTATGTTTTCCATAGAAGCCAAAAACTAATTTCTCAATGCTTATGCAAAACATTGGAAAATACTTCTTGCAATTTTATAAAATATAAGATTCCTCTCTAAAATAGTTGAGAAGACTGAAGAGAGATTAAAAGAGAAATCACAGAAAAAAATGAAGAAGTAAGATCACAGAAAAGATTATAGGTGAGTCGATATACAAAGTCGAGCTTCAGGTTTCAAAAAGTAGATGACACACTTCGGATTATATAGTTGTTGACGCACTGAATTTCAAATTAAGTTTAAACATTGGTAACCTCTCTAGATGCAACTTTTCCTCTGATTTCTTTTAGTCAGATTAAATTATCTTCTATTTCCTTCTAGTAGAACTATTTACGGTACTTTTCTGTTATATCGGCGCCCTTCAAATTACGATTTCGCCAAATCGTCACCAAACTCGTAAAGCCTATATTTTGATACAACCTACTTGGCGATATTTCTTAGTCGCTTGGCGATTAATCATTGGGCGCCGCTATAATAGACAAGTACCAAATTTACTTTTGTTATTTTCTCAAGTTGAAAGTTACAATGCGCTTTGTAAAAAGGAAAGAACTGTTGAATTTTTAGTCTGAGATTGTTTGCCAATATGGCGTGATCCTTGGACGTTTACTTGAAAATTAATACGTTCGCGAATGTGACTGATATTGCACATAATTTAATTGTGATGCAAAATAGCAGCAATGGACAATATATCTTTCAAAATTATAAGCCACATGATCATGCATTCAATTTCAGCGTTAATTTTCTGCTGTTTTGCACTTTAAAATCTAGTCATGAAACAGTACTTTCATTTTGTATTGTCTTTTCTTTCAGTGTTGTAAACTTTTCGATAGCTGGTACATGGCGTAAATAACGATACTTGACGTAGAAGACTATTAAAATACGATATCCGGAACCTACGAACAAAATGTAACTAATCAGAATATGGATGTCAGGGTTAGTTAAATAATAAATCGTCTAATCTATTTTTGTGGCTCGTTAAAATTCTAACTGTGTGCGAATGTGGTGTTAATCGAAGAAACTCTGCCAAGATTCTATAATTTTTTAGCTATATATCAAACAGAGTGTCTTCAAAGTATTGTGTGTGACTAAGGTTAAGCGGAATAAACTGACGTTGAGTACAGTGAGGAATGGTTTGTTCCATTGTTTGTCGTAAAATAAAACATCTTAATCGTACAGTATAACATTGTCTTACCAATTATAATTCCATCCGCAACTGATTCAGCCCAAGTAATAGGAAACTAAAGAACAATTTAAACGACAGACGATAAAAAAAATGATGAAAAGGAAATAATCTTTCCAGTGAAAGAAAGCAATCCTCTAAAAAAAGAGCGAAAGAGAAGTTCTTTCCCATCAGAAGCAGATCTACACATGTCTCCCGCGTAGCTTCTGGATCCCCTACCATGTTAGTCAGTCGTATTTCACTCAAGATCTAGAAACTAACGACTGTCATAAAATAACGCATTTTCTCCCAAAATGAAAGAAAAAAAAAGGAAAAAGAAAAAACTTAAAGAGGCCTATTGCCCTCACGCCCCACAGCAACATCAACAACAAAAAAAATAGAGAGAGAAGCCATCTCTTGGATCTTTTTTTATTCTTTATCTTGCCCTTCTTCAACTCTGTACCATTGACAGGTGTGCAGAATGTGCAAGCTCAACTAATGAACCTGACGCAAGTCTCCTACGGGGCTGTGGGCCTTTTTAATTATTACAGGTAGGTTGCAGTCATGCGGGAGGTCAGTTCTTAACAAGCTTTTCCAAGGAGAAGGATCATATGTGAGGTTGGGGTTTCCTTCTCTTTTTTTTTGCTTGTTTAGTTTTCTGTCTGTGTCCCCCCTCTTGCCTTTGTCTTTTTTTTACTGGCATCGAAGGGAGTGAAAATGTGTGAGTTACTTCGTTTTTTATGAGACCTAACGACATGCACAAACCTCAGGGGGGTCGAACGAGCTGAAACAGATTCTCGGTTTTCCAAATTAGTACTATTCTTCGGTTGCTTGACTTCTGTGTTGGTGGTCATTTATCAAGGGTGTTATGGGACTTTATTTGTCTAAGAGAATAAGTAGATTTAAAATTTCCTGTCTCCTCATTGTTTAAATGATTTCAATGACTGGTCTTAACTTGTTTTATGTGCTACAGAACGACAAACTATTGATGGTAAAAAAAATAATAAATTAGAGTTTAATTATAAGGGGGAAACAAATGGAATTGCTTTTTGAATCAAGTAAAATTTTCACAGGGTTACTTAAGATACGAACAAAACCAATGAACTGCAATACAGGTAAATATTTTTATCTGTACGATTATATTAATAATTAGTCTCTAATTAATAAATATTTTTACTACCAAAGATGTAAAAAATAATGTTATCAAAAATAAGTACCTGAATTTATATCCGAAGCGTATTTAAATTTATTAGTATTAGGAGTAGAATAAGGTTCATTTTCCCGATTTTCCGCGTTTGCCAATAAGAAACGTTTTTAGAAAGAGTAAAAAAGTAGTTTTTTTTTTTAACTTTATTAATCATTCGCGGTCTTTAAGTTTTGAAATATTTTGGCTTCTTTCTCATCATTTCAATGTTTTACTTCATTGCGAAGCAAATAATTAATTCGGAATAATAACAGCAAGTTGCTTTAAGATTTTTCCGAACAATTCTGACTAGCATTTCAAAAAAAAAAAAAAAAGAATTGTTTTGACACTTAAATCTTTTTAATGAAAAAAGTCGAGCTCTTTAAACTATTGCATAGAAATAAACATTCGATATTAAAATACCATAAAGCGATTGCAGAAAAGCGAGAAAAATACTCGTATGTACGTTATGTGACTTTTCTTAAGGAATCTTTGAAAAAAATTAGAATAACCAGTTATTTCCTTTTTAAATATTCATATTTAAGCGGTAATTTTTTTTCTAGAATTGTATTTATATGTATATAATCCTGATACATTGTTTCAAGTTTGTCGACCTGAAGTTATGATACGTAGTGAGAAAGTATAATGAGACTTAAGGAGAAACAATGCAATATTTTATTTATATTATTTGAAATTAGTTATTTTGCTTATATACAAAGGAATTTATATTAAATTTATTGATATTATAGAAATTTTATGAGAAACATAAAACTACTCTCCGCCAGTCTTTAAAAAGATCTCATTGTTAAAATTGCAAATTCCTAGCTGGCTGGTGTTCACATATTTTAAGAACCATTTGATTGAATTTTTTGGCAGCCTTAACTTCTTCCACTAGAGAATAATTACACAATTGTTAATAGCTACATACAATCGTATATTATTATGAAAGGTAACCAATCATTCATTATTTGTCTCCCTGGTATAATGCGTCACTTGGTTCAAAATTACGAGGTCCATCGCCAAAAGCCCTCGTGTTGCTTCTAGTGCAACGTTGATAAAACCAAATCAAACCAAACGAATGCATATGAACAGAATATCCATATAAATGAAAATAAATTACTTATTAGTCTACATTTAAACATATATCAACCTTTACAAATAAATTTAGTTACATATTAATAAAATATTAGAGAAAAAATTTGTCTGAAAACACTTTTTCCAAATATGAACCAATTATTTCCATTCTTATTCATTGATTTTTTAATCAATTGTTGATATTTTTTACTTAAAAATATTTTTTGTTCAATCTTTCTTTCAAATCTGTGTAATGTAGAATATTTGCTATTATATGAAAAGATATTGACAGAGATTACCTTCCATTTCATATTATTCCAGATTCTGCATTAATCATCGGTGATTTTATTTTTATTATGAACCACTCATTTTCAATTTAAATTTGGTAATTTTATTCCACTATTTTTTATTCATATCAGAGATATATCATGCATCAAAAAATGAAAAACTTTCTGCCTCTATTCCATTACCGATATAATTCACATGAAAGACACATAATCCAATTAAGAAGGCTACTTTTCTAAGTTGATCCTCATAGTAGCCATTTTAAACACACTTAATCGCACACTTTAACAATATCAGCTACGTAATCATTAATTTATAATCTAATCGCATCTGATTACAATCGAACAACATCTCAACAAACACATTGAATGGAGATTAATTTTAATCTTCCTCCCTTCAATAGAATGTCAAGGATTTTCTACCGATCAAAACAAACCCTATAAAACAAAAACAAGATGGAATAAAAAAAAAGAGGACTCCAACCTCATTTCCATTTGGTATTCAAATAACATTTTTCATCGTTCTACTAACAACATTACTACTAATCATAATGATTATAGCGAAAGAATTAGTGAAGCGTTTCTACTTGTGTTACTTCTACCCTATAACAGGGAATTGTGACCTCTCAATTTGTTTGGCGACAGCGAAGGGTTGAATTAGCAACTACTGAAATGACTGAGTTGAAAAATTCTTCTGCTCTTTTATTATTGTTGTGTCTAGCAGATTAGCATCTGGTGTTTTAAAGAAGTGTCGCGTTTAACTGATTTACGCCACCACCTTTGACCGCTTGTAATGTCATTGGAATGGACAGAGGATTCTTTTTAATGACTGTAATTCCTATCGATTGTAAATATTATGGGATGCCACATGATTATCATTAAACGCGCTAGGGATTGTAAAGGGTTATATAAGCGGCGAAGATAATGACGACCGCGTAGAAAATAATTCTAAATGATTACTAGGGAATTCTAAAAAGAACTGTTGTTTCTTTGTTTCTGAATTAGATGTTACTTTTCCTTGTTCTTTTCTTATGAGTTAAACTTTGTTTCACTTTTGTTCTACATGCAGGTTTTTTTTAAGTATTGTAATTTAACCCCTTGACGTACTGTTTAATTCAAAAACAAAATTTGGTAAGAATAAATTCAGTGAAAACTGTTTAAGACAAAAAAAAATCTTAACATGAAAAATCGGTTAACACGAAATAACACTGGGGTCCCGACAAAATAGTATGTAATTTCATGTATTATTTCCTTTTAACACGAAACAAATATCGCTTAACACGAAAAGATTTCGCTGCTGAACAAAGTAAGCGATGGTTACTATTGTTGCTAGTATACCGTTTTTCTTCGGACAGTTAGAACAACTGCCTTTGTTAAAGCCTTTCAATCTACCTGTGAGTTAGTCTTCGAATTCGGTGAATTGTGTATTGAAATCAGAGAATTTGTGCCAAAATCTGCGAAATTCGGGCTTTTTATATTTTAAATAAAAAAAATTTTTGTGTTTATAATGGCAGAGAAATCGGGATTAGAACAAGCCGCTGTATCACTTAAAATGAAGATGTAGCTGTTTAAGGTTGATGAAAAGTGGAGGACGAAAGCAAAAATCTGTTATGAGTTTGGCATTGCTCACTCTAAATTGTTGAAAATAATTAAAAATAGGTATAAAATTACAACAATGGTCGAGCCAAGGGAAGTCGTGTGAAATGCATCGATTAACATGAAATTCTTTTGACACGAAGGAAAAAAAAAAAACATTTAAATCCCCTCGTTTTCATGTTAAACTTTTTCAAATATATATCACTTGTACTTTCTAATTGCTGTTGCAGCTGGCCCTGATACTATTTGCTTCGTAAAATAAAGATTTTTTTTGAAATTTTACTGCGATACTTATTAATTCTATTATCATTACAAGTGTAGCTCGTCGACATATGTATTGATCATAAATTATCATGAAAAGTTACAATTTTGATTTTTGAAGAAAAAGGTACACATATGTATTATCTCTTATCATGTGCTAACATGTTATCATTTGGAGAAAAAAGCGGCAACAAAAATGGATGGGCATGAATCAAAGGATACATGGTGTTAGGTTCAAAATAAAGTTATTATAATACATTATAATTATAATGTATTATAATGACTTGTTTATAATTATAATGTGAATAGTTTGCTTAAGGTATATTTACTAAGATATATTTAATTTTATATTTTCACATCTATTCAATATACAAACAGAATATTATGGTCTACCTTAATAATTTATCGTTTACTCTTATTTTAATAATTGATTTTTATGGCAGAATTGTGTGTTTTTATTCTTTTTGTTGCTAACATTGGTAACACTTTTGTTCTTTAGAATGTTTTGCTTGTGAAAAAAAAAATACATGGAATTTGAATAAAGTATTTCCTTTTCTTGATAGTAACTGCTATTGTGGAGTTTGGGGCTCGCAGGTACTTTATGCTAATTAATATTCATTTTAATTTTTTTTTTTTTTTTGAGAACAGGAACAAAAAACTTGATTGTTTTTGTCAGAATTGTGTAAATACGATACTTTCAATAAATATTTTAAAAAAAAAAAAAAAAAAAAAAAAAAAAAATTTAAAGATAAAATAATTGAAAACTGGTAATAATAGTTATTATATGTGCAAAGAAATATATTTCAAAATGTTACATATTTCTGTTGCATGATTCTAACACTATTGAAACCAGAAGCTTTTTTTGTTTCTTTTTCTTTATTATCTTAATTTTCATCTTTTAATGTCACATTTGCTTGGGTATGAATATCGCTTTAAGCATATAATTTAATACAAAATTTTTATTCCTGTTATCATAGTAAGAAGAAAACAATTATTATCTTTAGAAAACCGCAATTTGTTATTTTGAAGACTTAAAGGAAGAATAAATGAATAAAAATCAAAACAGAATTTTCCATCTAATAATAACATTTAAAATAATTGTTTAGAATAAAAAGAAAGTTACGAAAAACGATTTCCTTTTAAAACTCCTCATTAAAAAAAAGGGAAAAACTAATTAACTATATTGAACGAGATCAAAATACGATACAAAGAACTTGAAGTTAGTTACCTTGAAACTATTAAAGAGTTTTACTCCATAAATCACGAGTGTTCAAGTTTATGTCAGAATTGATGATGAAAAAAAAAAAAAAAAAATGAAAAGCATGTTGTTTTCATTTGTAGATTAACTGTAGACGGAGGAAATGTTATGTGGCACACGTGCTTTGTCCACTAGACCTAAAAATGTTAAAGGAATAAAAAAAAACAGCAACAAAAAAAGAAAAGAAACAGTATCAAACCACTGAAAATTTTAATAAAGTAAACTTTTGCTTAAAGTAGACTTGTTTGATCATACAGTGCTTTTTCAGTTAATTTCCAATTGCATCGGAAACAAACTCGGATTTACTTCAGCAAACAATAAGAAATAAAAATAGTTATTTTTATTCAACAAGAACTTGCTTTCGAAACTATCATCAAAAAAGATAATGCGAAAGTTAGTTTCTACGAAACGAAAATAGAAGAGAACCAAACGTAATGCCATGGCTTAAAGCGGCACCGTTTTTTGGCGGCTGCAAAATTGCGTTGGATAACGTTACTAAAATTATTGTTTATGTAAACCATATTTCTTCAAGAGTGTTGAATGAGAGTGGGGCGTAAATTAACTTGTTAACTATAATGCTTCCTAGGAAAGACTTGACAAGGAGGATTAAAAACGACACCCACCGCAATATTGCGGTCGCCGTTTTACGAATTCTCTATCTTAGGAAACCACATAGCTTATATGGGGGAAACTGTATAAGTTGCAATTGATTTTGTCTGAAGCTAAAACCAAATTTGGAGTATCTTATTCCGATGTCTACATCCACAACTTCGAGATGCCGTTATGTTTCATTTTCAGAAGGAGAGTAACCCACTATAACAATTTCAAAAAATGGAGCAAAGAATTAAGGTGACTTAGTACCTTTGTACCTTCAAAAATTCGATTTTTCAAATTTGTTTTCAAAAAATAGTGTTGAATGTTAGGAGCATTTTAAAGTAAACCACGTCAAAATCCGACAATTATTATGCCCTGTACAACAAAAAATGTAAGTGTCTAAAGTGGCTTGTTCTATGTAATGCAATGTAAACAAACCTCTATTTTCTCAGTTTGTTATTTTCACACTTTCCCACAGGATTAAAAAAAAAGTTTTGTATGCAGAACTTTAAAATTTTACATGAGTGTTGTACTTGTAGATCTGTATTCTGTGAACCTCAATTTTGTTAATAGGATGATCATAGTTTATTTTATAACATAATACACGAAAAAAAGTTACTAAATACAAACTTGACAACTTTTTTAATTTTTCAATTTTTTTTAATGTAAGATAAATTTAAAATTTGAGGTTTACAGAATAAGGTCATTATTTAGCTATAATTTGGTATAAGAATTGTGGTTCTACTGTACATCTTTCAAATGTTATCTTGTGAGTAACGTAAGGTAAGCTAATTTATTTCTTAAATTTTTGTACACATATTTCATGTTGTATAAGAATATATATTAATTTAACCGCAAAGCTTGACCCAATATTTTGAACTATGTACTTTATTACACAAACTGGCAAAGTTTCATATTGAAATGAGCAAAAATTGTTGATTTATGAAGAATCGAAAAGAGAGAGAGAGAGAGAGAGAGAGAGAGAGAGTTTGTCAAAATGTTCTACTTTTGATTTCGAAAGGTACTAAGTCCCCTTAAAATAATGCTTAATAGTACCACTATAAAGTCATATTGAGTTCTGTAAAATAAGCAAAAATGTTTGGAACAGCTGACTTTGTTCTATGAAGAATAAGAAAAATTGAATGAATGACTTTAGCCCAAAAGTATCTACGGTGGAAAAATTTAAAGTGTAATGGATGTATTGATTGAAAAAGAGAATTTATTATAATCAAGATATAGAAGTATTTGATGATTATTTCCTTATTTATAATTACGAATACATTACACTCAAAAAAGTGACAAAATGGTACACTCTCTGAAAGTTTCAACTGAAAGTCGATGCGTAAAATTGTTTTCAAACACTTTCACACCAACAATTTGAATCAAACGAATGTTCGTATAAATATTCCTGTGAATATATCCTAAATTTATCCGTGTCTTTTCTCATGTGAATAAGTTCTGGACGAAACAAAACAACAGAATTGCTAGTTGCAGTTCCTAAAGCAATGTTAACTACTAAAGTAAATTCTAAAAAAATACTACCATGAACTCTATTTTTGTATGAAATCTTCACCAAATAGTGTTAAGCCAATTTGTTCTTCAGAAAAATATAAAACCACATAAATTCTTTATTTTCTCGTATTCATTCCTGTTCTTTACACCAATAAATAAAAACTATGATGAAATACAGTAGTACCTCCCAATCAGGCATATCCATTGAACAATATGTTTTCTTTCTCAAATAGAGGTGCCCCTAAATAAGAGGTAAATTCATATACTATTCAAAAGGACTGGGACAACAGAATTGTCCCTGATTCCGAGGAGTCCTTTACATGAGGTACTACTGTATGTGTTTTCTTTAATGCACATACTACATAAAATTTGTAGATTTTTCATTTTGAGAAAAAAAAAGTTTTTGTTAGGTATGTCACAAATTAAATTATGCGTTGGCTATGATATAAATGAAGAGCAATATTTCTTGCTTTCGGCATAAATTCAAGTAACCTTAATTCTCGTTTAACCTCTTCTTTCGACTATGCAGGAATACTTGCTGATAAACGTGTCGATTTTATATTATGTTATAGTTCTAACGTTTTAGAACAACAGAATTGTCCCTGATTCGGAGGAGTCCCTTACATCAGGTACTACTGTATGTGCTTTCTTGAATGCACATACTACCTAAAATTTGTAGATTTTTCGTTTTGAGAAAAAAAAGTTCTTGTTAGGTATGTCTCAAATTAAATTTTTTTTGTTTAGAACAAGATCGTAGAAGTGTACGATCTTGTTCTAAAACTTTGTTCTTGTTCTATTCATATTTTGACATTTTCTCAAGAGCATCTTTACGTTTTGTTCCATTTTACCTTTTTATCGGAAAAATATGATATATTAGTTATTGACAGCGTGTTGTGAGTTGATAAGCTTGCATCTTCAACTGAATGGTTCATTTGTACGAATAACATTTGTAAAATGTCTTCAAATATCCATTCAATATGTCTTCGAATTTCTTCTCTAATTTTAAAGTCTTTGGTAATTTCAAAGTTTGGCTTAGTGCCGGAATTACATTTTGTGTACTTATAATATTTTTTTTCGTAGAAAAACTTATCAACTTCTTTTCTTCATTATATTTATCTAACCATTTTAATAATAAATTGTGTAATTAAATTCACCAGTAATAACATTTTATGAAATCGCTATTGATAAATAAAACTTTCATTAAATCTACATAAATTTACAAAATCACCATAAATAGTGAGTAACATTAAGCCATATCAATCAAAAATTAAAGAAAAATTGAAGAATAATAAGCTGAACAAATTTAACGAAAATAAATAGGGAAAAAAAATGGCACGTAACCTGTCGGCTAGGACAAATAGATCGATGTATTTTGAAAAGTAATATATATATACCTTAACGGTGATATATGTATATAGGAAGGGAAATCAGGTGTATAACTGTATCTTACAAAATTGAAATACTTCATATTCTTGTACAAATGTTTTTTAATATTGAACTACTTCTGTTATAAAGATTATTCTAAATGAAATAGAAGAATTCGGATTTAGTAGCTTTTCGCTTCTTTTGCTTTTGTTACTTTTTTGAATTTTAAACTTCAACTTCCTTTTTTAAAAACTAATTAAGAAATATAGCTAAAAAATGGAGAAAAATGACTTTTGGTCAAATAAAAAATGGCGTAACATATAAATGGGAGAGCTAGAGATTATGACGTGTTTGGGCAGAAATCCAATAGAACTTCACGAGTAATAAACGGTCCTAGAAATTCCATCAATTGTTAGCCTTAATTGGCTATTTATTGCGTGTTCTGGCGATTATGGTTTCCTTAAAGATTGTATGGTTGGTTTTAAATCAAACTTTGTAAGCATTTAATTACAAGAAATATATCGCATTAAAAAAATCTTGTTCTGTTATTTAAATGTTCTTGCTTGCTAAATTCTGATGTGTGTGGAAATACTCTACTCTCTCTTTTTGAATACTCTTTCTTTTTTGAAAAACTACATATGTTACAACACCATCTTTTCTGAACATATTTTTGAACTAAAAGTTAAACGAGAGATGCTACCGAAATTTCAGAGTTATCAAAAAGAAAATTAAACCATGTTTAACTAAAAAAAATTATTTTTCAACTTTAATTTCCTTATTCTCAGTACGGAAAGTTTTAGCTTGCGAGCAGGATTTCTCAGAAACTATTAATCATGTTAGTTTGAAATTTCCTACACATGTCCTAAACACGTTTCTATATAACTTATACATCAGCGTTTAGACCGATTATTAACAGAAATTTTTTTTTAACGAATTTTGATTGAATTTCTTCTTAAAATGTCATAATTTTCTGGATAATTGCATTAAAAAGTTTTCTGCTAACTTATTTTTTTTAAGAAAATATATATACCTTTAAATCTAAATAGTTTTATACTAAATTTCATTAGTGTTGCAAATTTTGATTAATTTTGTACTTCAGTATCCTGCGCGTAGTAAAATATTAGTTTTCGTAATTATGAAAAATTATCCAAATTATAATATTTTATAACTTTTCAAAATTTCTGTATAACTACATAAAATAAGTGACTTAATGTAAATATATATAAATATTATATGCTATAAGTGTCAAGTTTTTTCTTTATTTTATTGGTAAATTATATTGGTTTGAAAAATGATGTATTTTTGCATCATAGATAATAGTTAAGAAACTCGAGACCATTTAATGTACATAAAAGAAAACATCACCTGAAGTACATATACAACATTTGCTTAGTATTAGTCCAAAAAAAAATGACGAAACGTAGCAATTTAAATGTTTTCGCAGTCTTCCAGTTATTGAGAAATTTTAACTGCCAATAGCCGGAACTGATCATAAAGCAATAAATATGCATGAATTATTAATACGTTGCGTTATCAAATACATTCACGGATTTTAGACAAAGCATTTGAAGAATTTAAATAATATAGAATGATAACTTTTAAAAAAATATATACGGATACCATTTTTTATGAATTTGTAATGTAAAGTGTCACTTACGCTAATCCGTAATATGTTAACAAAGTTTTGGATTTTGATACCCATTACATATATTCACACACACACACACACACACACACACACTCTTATATATATATATATATATATAAGAAGTTTATTCTTGTCTTTTTACGAATTTTTTAAAATTTTATTTCAAGAAATTTTTAGGACCCAATTCAGACATTTTCTTTTTTACTTTTAAAGAACTTGATCTGGTAATCTTAATATTTTAAAAGTACATTTCTTTAATATATTACATCTGAGTAGGATACAATTCAATTTTCCTTCTTTTTTTTGTTATGCATATTCAGGAATATTTGTTGTCAATTTTTAGAATTTTTGAAGCATATTTCTTCAATCTGAAATATTAAAGTCGAATATGTATATAATTTTGTTTTCCCTCTTTTTGTGCTATTCATATTCAAAAATACTTGCATTAACTTATTGATTTATTTCAAAAGTATTGAATAACTACTTGGCAAGGTAAAGTAGTACAATCTTTACCAATTTAGAACGTATCTAATAAATGCCATTTAAGGCCACTTTAAAGTACCTTATATTGCAGCATTTACAGTTTGTTATCAAACCTTAAACATAAGTTTAAGTTTCTTCTCAGTTCATCAGTATGCGTTTCCTGGTTACTGCAATGATCTATTTACAAATTTGAATCAAGAAGGAAATTGTACAATTAATTTACAACTCTTACTTATTTTTTTTTAGTAAAATATAATGCAATAAAAGTATTGATGATATATAATAAAATATTATGAGTTATTGAAGAGTAAAAAAAGTAAAATGTAATCTTCCTATAGATTTGATTGAAAACAATGAATTCCTACTGCATTTATTACGATGAACTTAATTGTATAAGGATAATAGGTAGTTATAATTAATTCAATAAAATTTTTTTCAACCAAATCAATTAACCTTACAATTCAAGACAATCATCAAGTTATCTTTACTATTTTATGACATCTCATCAATATGCACGTCGTAACAACATCATTTAAACGATCATTCAAGATAAGGAAAAGCATCGATTCATTTTGCCATAGATTTTATACAGATATAATAAAACAACACCAAACGATGAATGTCAATGATATAAAACGATGAATGTCAATGATATAAAACGATAAATGTCATAATCCAATCCTATGTTGTTTGAACAGAGAAATAACACTCCGAGTTTAAATGTCGTCGGCTCTTTTTCTAAAGGAAGACAAAAACGAGCTGAATCGAACAATGGCGAATTTGTTAACATAAATTGAAGCGTAAAACCAGACGATTCTTTTACTCTTGAGTTGAGTTGTGCCTTCGACAGTCGCTGTCAGGTGAGGAAATGGAGGGGTGGGCACTTTGTGTTTAACGTCTGCTTTTGTAATAAACTCAAAAGTAATCACTGATCTTTGTGGACAACCTATTATTACTTACTCAAGCCGACGTTCGAATGAGTTACGAAGGTTTTACGAGAAAAATAATCGGTTTCCGCAGTAGGTTGGTTTGTCTACTTTTTCTTGGATACGAAGGCTTGTCTATCCCATGTAATAAAGGAAGCAAGAAGCCAATAACCAAAAAATGATGATTAATTTGGAAATCTTCCTCTAATTTGCAAATTAAGAGGCCCTTGATCTTGCTTCATAAGTATGTTGAACATTCTTTGCTGAATTCCAAGATCCATGCTTTTTTTTAATCTAAAGGACATTGCATTCTCTCTTTACTGATTATATACATACTAATATTTTAACGAATTAGTTGCTTAAATATAAAAACAAATAATTTGGAATTCAAAAAGGATTCTTTGATTAAAATAAGTAACAATAAATTATGCCCATAAGCAATAATTTAACTGCCTTAGGAAGTAATCTATATCTAATTTAAAAGTTTGGAGATCTGTTTGTCTGTCTGACCTGTACGCAAATCTAAGCTATTGATAGTATCTCTGAAAATTTTTATAGGATGCTTCGCTAGTGTGTAGAAGGAGCAGTAAGTATATTCCCGTTAATTTTTTTTTTTTTAATTTTTTTTTTTCTATTTTTTTTTTTTTCTGTTTATTTTTTTTTCTCTCTCTCTCTCTCTCCCCATTTGTCAATGTTTTTCAGCAGATGCAATAATTTTTTCTCCGAACTTCTTCCGTTCAAAAGATACGCAGTTTAATGATATTCTTTTTTTAAAAAAAAAATGCAATTTGATTTTTTAAGAAAAGGCAATTTGATTTTTTAAGAAAATGCAATTTGATTTCTTGAAATCAGTTAAAAAATAGTGAAAGCTCGTAATTTTTTTTGTTTCATATCAAAACTGATCGTTTAATAGCTAGCGTGACGCCTTTTTATGTAAATCCACGTTCTTCTTCAAAACACTTCCAAGACATTGTCGATATTTTAAATGTTTAAAATAAGTAACTACTGGGAAAATATTCAATGAGTGGATTTTATATAAATTTTTAATTACACACTCAGTGAGCGAATATTTTGGTTTTTCTGTCTCTCCCCCCCATACTAAGGAATATTACAGTTTTGTTAAACATAGCTTTGACACATATTACGTCACACATACACATGACCATATGGTTTAGCTTTGCTTCTGACAATTATTCATCAGGGTTGTCAGAAGCAAGTGGTACTTTATGTACTATTTTTTTATGATTATACAATTATAATTCCATATCAAAACATTAGAGATAAATATTTATGCTTTCTAAAATGCTAATTTTTAGAATGGATAAGAAAATAACATATTCTGGTAAACATTACTTCTTTTTTCTTCCTCAATAACATTAAAATTATTAAAATATTTTACAAGATATCTAAAATTCTCTGGGCACTTCACACATATTCTTACCTTAGCATTTGAGAGTCGATACCCAATTCTTCTACAAATGTAACTGTCTAAGTCTGTCGGAAAAATAACTTAAATTGTTTAAAAATACGTTTAGAATTTTTATTTTAATAATTATTTTTTATTCGAGAATTATAGAATAAATAAAATGCACCGATCATAAAATTAATCTTTTAATTTTGATATTAACAGTTTCAAGATCCATTGTGAATCGCTTTAATCACAAATAAGTGAAATCACTTTTATCCCGTTATTTTTCTTGAATGAATTATTAGTTTTCTGAATCTCTTCTCTCCCTAAAATCAGCGCAATTTAATATTCTAAATCTTCTAAAATCTAATTTAGACCTTTTTCTTCTTAATTTTCTACAGTCAGCACTTTAATTCAAAAGTAATATCGTAAAAATTCGAAGCATTTAGAATTTCTCATGACTAAAGGGGAAATATTATTTTTAAAGATATAAAATTTTTGAGAATATTTTTATGACTAGTCGAAATTTTTACTTGCAAACCATTAAACTGACTAAATTATTGATTAATTTATACAATTAACACGCGATTTCAAACTAGTAATTAATTTAAAAAATTATTCAATTTACGAACGGTTGACCTTATTAAATTGTTAAACAAGATATTTTTGTTGCATAATTCTACGAAATATTCAAATACATTTGGAAATAATTTGGATGGTAGCATATGTTTGAAGTCTAAAAATATTTCTATTAGCTCTATAGATATGGCAATATACATTACCTGTAAAAAAAGAACCTTCTGTCTTGATTACTAAAAATTTCTAGAACAAATTTATTGTATCTGCAAATTTCACTTTCGTTTGTTCCATAACCACATTATTTAGTTACATTAAAAACATGCAAGCTTCTTAAGTGCAATAAAAAGTACCAACTTTTGACAACAAAAAGAATGAGAATAAACGATTTTGCATATTAATATTCCAATATTAAAATTAAAGCAAGCGATAAAGTATTAATGTAGACAGTAATATTCTGTTCAGGTATTAAAATTAAAGCGAATGATAACTTTTATATAATTAAATATATCACATGTTGTCGCCTTAAAATGAAAAAAAAAAATTAATCTTTACATGCTAACCTATTCCTAACAAAAGGGAAATTTAAAATACTTTTCACCACATGAGACTATATAATTGTATTCGAACGTTTAATACGTAAATGGAATGAGTAGGGTTCATGGTAGAACAACGAACTCATGACCAATGGGTGTAGGATTTCGGGCTTCGTATGGCAGAAAGACCATCGGCCTATATGTGGGCCTGATTCACTTTGCATTTATGAAGACTTAGAGTCCTCATATTGGTGTAGAATGGATGTGGATACATTGGTGTCGAGCTCATCCTCTGATCATGGTTCAAAAATACCAAGCATTTTAGCTGTGTTAAATGCATTATTGAGAAAAATAACGTAGCCGGAAGCGTTAAAAAATTCATTACTTGTTATTTTGCTGATTTCTCGATATTCAATAACAAATTTGAATTTAAGTTTTTCGTACAACAGACTTTATTTTTTAACGCGACACGATGTATCATAATTCATATAAAGCTCATAATTATTATTTGAAAATGACCGACATCAACTGCTTAAAATTATTGTATCTCATTTAGCATAATTTATTTCAAAACACGGCAGTTACATAGTTGGAAATCTATTAACATTTATTACAAATGGATCTCTTCACTATATCTAAAATTCATATTTTCCCTAAGTGTTTTTTAATTTCTAGGTAGCGATACATTTATTGGAAATAAAGCTGAAAAGATATAGGTTAGAATAAATCTAAAAACAGTATACGTGTTGAATTTTTAATATGCCTTACCATTTCATTTTCTACTCATGCCTTCAAAAACTCCTACAAGGAAAAATGACAGTCATTAGTACTACTTATATGTAATATCATACTTTTATTACATCTTGTTTAACATTATTAATGTTTCATATTAAAGTTACACCGTCTTTTCACTATGAAATTTACAATATCTAAATTTAATAATTTAATGTAGTTTTTCTATCAGCTAAAATAGCTTAACGATTCATTCTAGCTGATGAAAATATCAATATATGCGTATTTGATATAGAATTAGCATTTTTATTTTAAAGACAACAAAATATATAATTGACCCAAAACGAAATGCCTCTTAATTTATATTCTTATCGAATAATTGAAAAAAAAAATGATTATGTAGTTCACGAAAAATTACCTTTTGAATTTCTAATGCAGTTTTGCTCTGCCGATATAAATTAAATCTAACAAAGCTATTTAAATAATTATGATTTTTCGTTGAGAACATTACCAAGCCTTAAACTGTTACATTGTTTCTTTTATGCTTTTGAAATATTGCAATTAATAGCAATATTTAAAAGACAAAAAAGATTGAAAATTGCTGTTCGCTTGGTGACCGATACAGTTAGACCGATTATTGACACTTACGCGATTATACAACAATGATCATCACAATTATGTGATGTGTTTTATTTTTTTACACGAATTGTATATCAAAATAATTGGTAAAATATGATTAAAAAATCCATATCTCAGAGGGAAATTATAATTTTTAAGATTTATAACAGGAAATAAATCAATATATTCAAAAGTTTTAAGGCATATTTATTACGTATATATATATATATATATATATATATATATATATATATATATACAAAAATATGGAAACACCTTGTAAAATGCATGTTTGAAAAGAAAGATTGATTTTAATGAAATATGTAGGTGGCGCTGGCGTTTTTGACTACTAACGCCACCTATACAACTTCGTAAATGTGCTAAACAGTTCAGTTGTTGTCGGAGTACTGTTATGTGAGGTTGTCATTGCATTATGTCAGAGTTAACAGACTTCGAACGTGGGCAAATTGTTGGAGCACGTATGGTAGGTGCTTCCGTAAGCAAGGTAGCCGAGGTGTTTAGTGTTTCAAGAGGTACTGTATCGAAGATTTATTCCGCATATTTGAAAAGCGGAAAAACATCATCTGCTAAATCACAGCGCGGACGAAAGTGTGTGCTGAGTGATCGTGACAGACGATCATTAAGGGCAATTGTGACGAAAAATAAGAAGACCACAGCTGCAAAAGTTACTGCTGAAATGAATGTTGTGTTACAGAACCCTGTGAGTACCAAAACAATTAGAAGGGAGCTTCATAGACAGGGAATTTCTGGCCGTGCTGCAATTGAGAAGCCACTCATCAGTGATGCTAATGCCCGTAACAGGAAAAGGTTGTGTTTAAGTCATAAAGCCTGGACTATAGGGCAGTGGAAGCGTGTAATATGGTCTGACGAGTCTTCTTTCACATTGTTTCCCACTTCTGGCCGAGTTTACGTCTGGAGAACGCCATCTCAAGCCTATAATACAGACTGCTTGTTGCCAAGAGTGAAACATGGCGGGGGTTCTGTTATGGTTTGGGCAGCCATATCGTGGTTCTCTGCTGGCCCCATGATAACTGTGTCAGGGCACATGACTGCCAAGACTTATGTGAACATTTTGGCAGATCAAGTTCATCCCATGGTACAAACTTTGTTCCCCGATGGTGATGGTGTCTTCCAAGACGACAAAGCCCCTGTTCACACAGCTCACATTGTCCAGGACTGGTTTTCTGAGCACGAGGAGGATTTGTCCCATCTCCCCTGGCCACCACAGTCACCAGACCTGAATATTATCGAACCTTTGTGGTCTACATTGGAACGGAAAGTGCGTTCTCGTTATCCACCGCCAGCATTGTTATCTGAACTTGCCACCGTTTTGCAGGAAGAATGGTATAATATTCCCTTGGCACACATACAGGAACTGTATTTATCCATTCCGAGAAGACTGCAAGCTGTTTTGGATGCCAACGGGTTTCCTACACCATATTAAGCAAAGAAACATGTTTTTTAAAAGGTGTTTCCATATTTTTGTCCAACCCCTGTATATGTGTGTGTGTGTGTGTGTGTGTATTTATATAGTCAAACAAAACATAAAAGAACTAAATTTTAAATTTAAAATATAAGTATTTATAATATAAAAATTGTTAGGATAAAATAAAATATAAAACTTACGTACAAAAAGATTTATGACTAAATATTTAAGAAAAAATATAAAATAATTACAAAGTATTGGCAATATATGCAATAGGAGATTTAACAAGACAGTAAGAGTGTATGAAAAATTAAGAATCAATTTTAAAAAAAGTAAATAAAGTAATAAAAAGGAAATAAAGCTATTTAATACTGCCACTGGCTTAGGACAGCGGTGTGTATTTCCACACATATTAATGATCAAATTTCAGTCGTAATGATAGCTTAATAATAGAAAGGTAGAAACCGCAAAATTCAAATGCCAATGAAAACAAGATTCGATAAGAGAAAAGAGACAGAAAAGAAAACCGTATCATGTTTAAAAAACATATACTATAGGAAATCCTAAAATATATAATTGTAAGTTACCATAACACAAAAGCTAATACATATATTAGCAATATTTTATTTGAATAGTTATATGGATTGTTATGCACGATCTTTTACTCAATGGTATAATAAGGATTCCTGACATGTTGTATTACTTTTTAATTGTTCAAATTACTTCTTAATTTCTTTATGATTGTAATGCATAGGTGTTTACATTTAAATGTAAAATTACACACACTTGTATAACATAT
>BMAW01080651.1:39147-53829 GCA_019974015.1 Nephila pilipes
ATATAATCATTAAGACTATAAATTGAGACTTTTGGCTCATCCTATATAACAATTATTCTAGTTATGATATTTCCAGAAGGATTTGTGGTGTTACTCTTACTATTAGAATAAAACACACTCACATATGTGGTGTACATTTGACAAATAGCTAATAGGATATTCCTCATTTATTATAGCAAATTAGAATAAAATACAAAAATGAATTTTTCAAAAATATTAAATAAGAATTTATGATTATTTCGAAAAAAAATCCCAAATTTTGAACCGCAAAAATATTTTATTTCTTGTAGAGCAATTTATTAATGTATTCTTTTAAAATATTACCCGTTCTTCTTGAACAATTGTTTTTTTTAAAAAAGTTTCGTTGGTAAGCTGGTAAGAAAGTAGTTTTATTATCTATCAATATGAAATTAATATCTAAAAATCAATAGTTCTAAAATTTTCCCTCATTATGGACCTTAACGCCTCTAATTCATGTCTTAAGTACTCCTTGTCCATAGCAACAAGTTTTTATACGCTTAATATATTAGTGTTTCTAAAAGTATAAATAAAAAAAATATTTTGTTATCTCTCAGTGCGATAAATTAATATCTAAAAATTAGTAATTTTAAAACATTTTCCTAAATGTGTGCTACATCGTCTCAAATCATGTCTGAAATACTCCTTGATCACCGAAATAAGTTTGTTGTGCCACTGAAATATGTATGTTTCTCATTGGTAGCTTTCGGAAACATTTTTATCTGAAATATAAGAAAATAAATGTCGCAGGGCAAACTTTCTAATAATAAAACTATTATTTTGAAGTAAATATCACTAATTGGACTCTACAAATTATTTATAAAAACTCGTAATTTGCAATAGTATGACTACAGTTTTGGTACTTGGCTACAGTTTGCATTAGTATGGCTACAGTTTTGGTATAATGTTTGTTACTGTTTTAGATAGTGTTTTCCTGTTAATGAAATTTAAAATTCATGGGTTTTAACAACAAAATTGTATTTTAATTTCACGCTACATTTTTTAAATGAGAGATTTAATTGAAAAAGGTCTATTTGTTTTCGAAACTGCTCAAGTACCACTTTCAAATCTGTCTCGTACATATAAGGATATCACAGTTTGAAAACTAGTGTTTGATTTAAATTACTCATAATCCAAGGTATGGATTAGGAGTAATGGCTAAACATTCCTTGTTTTTGAGGGAATTTCAAAAAATACCAGTTTTTGTCGAAGATGGCGTTGTTGAAGCAGGTTGGTGTTAACGATGTGTAACTATCATTGTTAAACGAGGTTGAAACAATAGTGACACTGATTAATAGGTTAGTTTTGATTGGCACAGCATCCAGCTATTTTCGTCATTTTGCATCAATGCGTCACCATCGACAAGAGCTGGTATCAGTTTTGTTCACTGGAAACGAAGCGATAATCCAAACAATGGATTGCTTTCGATTAATTTGCTACAAAGAAGGCGAAAATGGTCTCAACTGTCGAAAAAGTTATGACAACTATTATTTGAGAAGCAATGGATGTCATACTCATGAACTTCTCAGATAGAGAGGGAAATTTGTAATGATCAAGGACAATTCTGCTTGAGTTACCTCATTCCCATTTCCCAACTTTTCGAATCGCTCTCATGTTTGTTTCCAAAACTGCTGAAGTACCACTTTCAAATATTTCGTTTACACTTAAAAAATATCAGTTTGTAAGCCACAGTGATTTAAATGACTTATAATTCAAGACAAGATTGAACATTTATTGTTTATATAGCAGTCATATAGAAATTGGAGAAAAAAAACACTTTATATCCACTGCCAATTGACTCAAGTGAAATAAAGGTAATACTATGACCTCCTTTTGCCGCTGAAGAGCCCATTTGCCCGAGGATAGGCAACAGATAGCTTTCAGGGCCTAGATAAAGGGAGGCTGACTCTGGGGACCCGAACGACGTTCCCCCTCGAAACGCGAAGAAAATTGGACGGTAAACACCTCCCTATTATCGAACCCCAAGTTGATTATCGGATATTAGGGGACTCGCAAGGAATGGATAGATCAAAGGAAGGAAGAACTGAAGTTTGTAATGGACGTATCTTTTGCTCATGGAATACAGTTGAGTTTTAGAGCGAATGTTTTAAGACTGGGAAATCAAAGTGTGAAGTTCTCTAAAGATGAAAAGTTGTTTTTTTTAAGAAAAAAGAAAAAGAAAAGCATTGTTTCAAAACTGCAAATAATAGAAAACTACGATGTTTTACTGTATTATGATTCAATGGAATTTTTTTAAAATTTTATATATTCAGTGATATAACTAAATACCCCCTCCCCCCTCCCGTCTGCCATAAAGGCCATAAAAATTTTCTAATCTTAAAAAAAAAAATTCAATGTTCTAACAGTAAATGATGTACGTACTATTAAATTGCTAAAAATATTATTAAAAATTTTAAAATTCTATTTAACTTTAAAAAAAAATTAAGATTTTTTGTATGTTTTGATGCATGCACAGTACTAATTATTCAGTTTATTTCTAATATATTATTCTTATTAGATAAAAAAGTACAAATTAAGAGCATATAATTGTGTTTCAATGTTTAAATTACATTACATTCAATTTTATTCATCTACAGTGCCATTCGAGAAAATACATGCCTTTCATAAATCCTTTTAAAACTGAATTTGACATAATTATTAAATAATTAATGATGTGATAAAGTGAAAAATGGATATAACTGGTTATTAACTGCTTATTCATGAGTCAATTTGATATATAATGCAAGATTAATTAATTATTTATATCACATAAAATTCAATATTTTACAATAAAATTGCTATTTAGGAAGGAGATACTTAGTGCGAATTATTTTAAAGCAGAGTTTATCATAATTACAATGTAATAAATGATATGACAAGGCGATAAATAAATATAACAGACAATTAATTGCTTATTTTTGTGAATCAATTTGTTATAATTCAAGAATAATGTATTTTTGAGTTCCCATTAAAGTCAATTTCGGTTCGCAACGGAAAAGAAAAGTGGTGTTTTACATATCGTGTTTGAATTACAAACAAGACAAGGAAAAAAATAATAATAATAACCACCAAAGGCAATAAAAGACATTTGAATCCATTTCAAACAAGCCTTTCTCAAGCCACTTCAAAGATGTGTAAAAAATAACCAGGAAACCGAAGAAGAGAAGATTGTAGGACAATAAAATGTGTAATACGTCAACGTAAAGACTTTTACGCGAATAGCATGCCAAATCGGATTTCAAATATCAATGTATGCATGGCGGAAATTTGAATAGGGAAGTGGATGGGTAAGAATAGGTAGGGGGGAGGGTTGACTAAATTAAGGAACTCGTCTAATATTCTCAGTTGAAGAGCAGACGAAAAGATAACGTGACGGGACTATCGAACTTTCGTTTTATATTCCAAGCGATGTGATGAACAAAAGGGAATTCGATATTAGTATTTGCAGTTCATTTTTTTATGCACGTTCGTGCCTTACAAACCCACTTGTTGAATATGTCTTGTTGGTCGGATGTGTCTTTAGATCGAACTTTTTGGAATGAAGTGGAATGGGTTGGAAATCGGGAAAAAAAATGGCGAATTTTTTTTAATATTTTTTACCGCTGTTTACTGCGTGAGCGAGGGTTAGAAGGGTGGATCACGTGACATGGCGAACAACATTTTCTAACCTCCAGTTTCCTGAACGCCTTCCTTTCAAGGTCATGATATTTTATTTTGTTTTCTTCTCCGTGTTCCTTACGCAATCTTCGACTGATCAACACTTCGGCACACCTTAGGGGTTGAAGAGAATAAATGAGAGCCGAAATGGAGAACGAGGAAATGGTGGAACACATCTGAGGAAACCCAAAATCCAATTATTCGAAAGTTATATTCGAAGAAAACTGCCACAAAAAATAATAATTACGATCTGAAAGATATAGGCTTGTATCGTAAATAATACTGACAAACAACCGATGTAAAAAAAAATAAAAGTAAACGGAACAAGTGCGCAGTAGGTAAGAGCTAGAAAGTACGACTTCATTTAAAATGACGCATTCACCATAGAGCAAAACATTTTACAGTAGAAAACGAAGCTAAGAAAAGAAGAGGAGGATAAAAATCAGATTTTGTAAGACCCTATATATAAACTGCCGGTTCTTACTCATAAGAATTTATCAGTAAAGCAAATGTACATGTTATATTTGTAATGTAACATGTGCGTTTCTTGTTAAATCAACAAAAAATGATGATTCACGCCTGATCTGGAAGTATTTCTCTTTTTTTTTCTCTAAATCACGCAATATGTCTCATTAGTCTTAGGATTGAAAAGGTATGCAATTGCAAATTATCTACGCAAATCTTCAATATTATTCTGCAGCTCCTAAAATATGTACAGAATTAACTGTACAACAGCCCAGACCAACAACGCCTAAATAAAATTAGAGCACTTCTGAAAAAAAAAATTCAAGTTAACAATACAATCACTTCATGCCAGAATACGCAAAATATAAGATTTCGTCTCAACTAAGACATAACTAGTACCGATTAGAAAAGTATTTAAGGCTTCTATTTTCTAGCCATTTTGATTGTGAACGTAATGTCAATCCATGGAATTTCTACTACTGTGTTCAAATCTATACCAGTAATCTATTTGAGTGCAAAATAGTGCATCCGAAAGAGCAAAAAATAATGATGGTTTCTGCGGAATTACATTTTCCCGCCGATTTTTGAAAACATTTTAGAATATTTTTAAAGACTGGAAAACCCACACACTAATCATTAAATTAAGGAGAAAAACATTTTTTTTAAAATCGGATAGAAAATATTATTCCACAGAATACTTCATTATATTTTGCTCTTTCGCATGCACTTTTTTGCATTCAAATAGATAAAATAGTGAAGATTTGAGAGCGATAGTAGATATTCTATAAGACTAACACTACGCTCACGAAATCAGAATGGCCTTTAGACGGGATCCTTAAGACCCTTCAACACTCCTCTCCAAACGTGCTTCAAGGCGAAGTAACATTTCTTCTGTGAATGAAAATATGATTTTTTTTCCAAAAATGCTACAAGGAGCTTTTGGAACTGTAGCGAAGTACTCTCAGCAATACTAACGAATAACTTATTTAACTGATAGCGCATATGACTCATGCCTTTGACAACAAAGCTGTTAAATTTTCTTAAACTTTTCAGTTTTACTTAAAGCCATCAATCTGATAATGTCCGTATTCGAGAATTTACAAAATTTATTATTTATTATTTAATATTCAGTGCACAGCTGTGGCAAGAATACAAAATTGAATTGTGAGAATTGTGAGAATAATTGAATGGAGAATAGAATTGCATAATATACAAATTTGTATAATATGTAATACAGTGTTTTCTAGGTAATTCGAAAAGTATCAGACCAGGACCAGCTGGATTACCGAAAACGCCGGATTACTGGAAAAATTAGTAAAAATAATGCATTTAAGCAGCAAAAATTTCATATTAGTACATAAAATTGAATTAGTACAATACGCTCAAATAAAGTGCAAAACACATGAAATAACTAAAACTATATAAAAAAAAGTGTACTGTTTTGTATGAATAGCTTGCATTAGTTTTATTGCAATGGAAGGCATAAAATAACGCATATAAGATCTGTCTGCCAGCATAAAAATGCCGGATTATTGGAAAGGCAAAAAAAAAAAAAAAAAAAAAGTGAAATGCTGGGAAAAAAAGGGAATGCGGTACCTCAAAACACTTCAATATTTTAACTATATTAATAATTAGTTTTATACATATATTAAGAATATGTAAGTACTGGACTATAAATATTGATTTACTTTGAACAATCACATCATTAGAAGATAAATTTGCAATATATGCTAGATATTTTTAGTAATGTAAGAATCTTCGTTTCTTTGTGTTTTTGGCATTAATCAAGGGATAACGTAATTTCCTCAAAGGAATAGCTTGGATGCAAAAAACTTATTTAACCCCGCTTGTCTGTCCAAAGACAGATATAGAATTTTAAATTACTTATATATCGCTTTTGATTTTTAACAGCCTTAATATCATGGCTTAATTCCATATATTTAATTTATTAATAAATTTAAATGACTAACTTATTAACCCAGCATGAAGTTATTATAAGAGATTACATAACATAGTGTAAATGACTTAATTTTTCCAAACATTGTGTTGCTTATCAGTGTAAGAAAAGGTTTAAAAATTAATGAATAAAAATAATTATATTCTCCAATGTGTGGAGCACTTCTATATAGGCATTACTGAAAAAGTAGGGATTTAAATAAAGCAAAAACACAATTTACTCCTAACACGAAACTTTATATATTATATACTGAAAAAAACAATATTTATCAATTGCATATTGATATAAGTAATGAAATAATTATTTAACTCTCTGTTCATTTGCTAAAACACTCAACTGTGCTATAAAATTATAGTCATAAGGTATATATCACCAATACTGTAAATTTGTTGCTGTAGATTTTCTCATTTTCTCATTTCTCATTGTTTCATGTTTAGCTTTAAATTAAACATAAATTCGATTAAACAGTGATTGATTGGTTATTAACGTCACACTTAGAAAACGCACGATAACATTACGATGGACTATAATTTTGAGTCTTGATCAAGTGTCGAAGACAATACATTCACTAGCACCTTACTCTCCTAAGCATCAAAACACCCAGGATTTGAGACTTCGGCAGATTTAACATGCATCAACCTTTTCTATACGGCGGGTCTTTAATGGAATCAGGACTCGAACCCAGGATTCCACTGAAGGAATGATGCTCGTGAACCCGTTTGTGACCTCAGCCATTCTATTAAAGTGAAGACAATTTTATCAGGAGTAACACTAATTTATAAGGATGAGAGCTCACACCATATCTCATCTGTTGAAAGCATGTTTCTATGTCAAATATTTCACAATGTCCAATTTTTAATACGAATGTACGAACTTTTTTTACAGTAAATACAGTATGCTATTGCACCTGTTCGAATATTTTATGCTTCTAAAACTATAATTGTTTATATCTTAAGTGTATTAAGGCACGTAAAAAAAGAATTATATGGAAGGAAAAAAAATTCCGGATAAAAATGTAAGGGACTCAAAAACTTCAATATTCTCTGCTTAAAAACTCCTATAAATTTTACAAAGTGTAATTTAACGTTAGTTATTATAGTTATTTACAAAGTAAGATTTATACTTTTTATATAATAATTTAAAAATATAATATTTTTTTAATAAAATTCATTTATTATTTTCCTGAATATTTTATTAATATAAATTGTGTGTAATACAAATAGAATATTTTTCATAGCTCGTGTTGTGAATGTGTTATTAAAATTACTACGATCCCTAAAGCGTAAATCTTAAGTAATTTATGAATCAGAAGAAGGAAAAACTTTTACATGAAAGAATATACATTACATTATAATTTTAATTAAATTCACAAATTTTGCTTATTCGATCATAATGAATGGAATAAAAATTTAATGTTTTAATAATATTAACTTTATGTTTTTCAGTAATCATTTGGAAAAAAAATTATTTAGTATTTTTGTCTGTTTATACAAGCAGAATTTAATACGGATTTATTTTAATTAACTAATTTTAGTAATGTGAGTTTTCTTAGTATTTTGGATTTTGAAATGGAGCAATAGCGAGATGAAGTTACAAATTAAATTAGGTAATCTTAAAAATTAAGGTTAAATTTTTTGTTAGATATTTTAGATAAATTTTAATTAAAAATACATAACTATTACTACTGTTATATAAAAAAAAGAATTTTTATTCAGATTTAAAAAACAAAAAACGAAAAGTGGAAATATGCTAGGAACTTCTATTTAATAAATTTAAAAAGAGTTATTCAATAATAAAAAAAATCGATGTTTATTTTCGATGTAAAAAAATCGATGTATGTTTATATTTCTTACATAAAACTCCAGGTTAAATTGTCTGTTCTGAATTCGTCATTGAAAATAAATTGGAGGAAGAAAGGGAAAAAAATCAGCAATTCCAACAGAAATTTGTCGATAATTCCATTCTGTTGTCCAGAAATTTCAATAATTTACTCATGTAACAAAAGAATACGTAAAATTCATAATTTCTAAAACAAATTACAGATCAGCAAACATAAGTAGGCGGAAGAGGAAATATCAAACAATATTCAATTCTCAATGTAATATAAAATACTAATTTGAACACACAACTTTCTAATTTAGAGAAAATGAAGAATATTCTTCACAAAATAGAGGCGTCCTTTAGAATATCCTGTTTTCAATCTGTACAACACCCAAAAAAAGTCAAAAACCTCCGCCTCCTTCTGTAAAAAACATCATTAATTATTATAAAGCCAAGTAATTTTAATTAAGCCTATTTGTTCAGCTGTTGCCAATTTGCATGCTGTAAACATATGTTGTGTAAAATAATTACAAATCCTTACAATTCGGAAATTAATACGCACGCTTATTGCTCAATAAACGCTGTGTAATTCAATGCTTTGCTCAATTTACTTTCAGAGAACAGTAATTTTTTTTTTTTTTTTTTTTTGTTTAAGATGCGATTCACAGATATAGACAAAACAACAAGAGTCAACATTCTTCGGTTTCACTCTTTGAACTGAGGAATGATGATAAAAAGACGTCAAACGCCTACAGTTAACACTTTTCTAGCCTCATCAAGGACATAGACTATGTAATTGCTTTAACAAGACTGAAGTCAAGTTACAGAACATAAAGAAGAATGAAAAAAAGAATTTTCTTCGCTCCTCCTGCGGCACTTAAAGGTATACATTAGGGGCAAGGCGTCTATATGTAGTATCTACAGGAATCAGTTTAGGAAGTGTCCCAGCTTCTCTACCAAACTAAATCATTATAAGGCGTTAGATGAATCCTACTTAAGGGACGGGAAGAGGTGGGACCCCGAAATCACCTCAGCCAAATTATAGTGACATGGTTTGGCATTTTTCCCCTCTTGGCGGTTACCGGTGGCCCTCGGAAATTATCGGCGGTGTATTTTTTTTTTACCTTCACTTGTCTATTTTCTTTTGTGTAATTTCGTGTGTTTCCCGCCTTCTTGGCCACAGATACTACCATTTGTTGAAGAACTTGTTTGTCATTGAAACGGGGTACATTGCTGCTTCATCAGTCGCAGAGCTTTTCGGTGTACGTTAAGTAGGTTGGTGATTTTTGTCGGAATACTGGTGTATAGGAATTATTTTAAAATAGTTCAGTAAAAAGTATTTAAAGATATATTTTTAAGAAAAGATGTAAAATTCAAAAACTTGTTATTGTGTGAGTTTAAATCCTTTAAAATATAAATTTTGCTTCTTTAATTTTGATCACTGAATTGTTTTGTATATTTCTTTCATGCGATTCCATGTGTTTCACATTTTTTTTTGGTGACAAATATCGTCATTTGTCGGAGAACTTGTTTGTCATTAGAACGGACTTTATTGCACCTTCATCAGTTGTTAATGTTTTGGTGTACGTTAAGTAGGTTCGTTTTTTCTTTGTCGGTATAAAAATTTATTTTAAAGAATTTAATACAGACATTTCAATAAAAATATATTCAAAAACATTTCAAAAGAAAATACGTAAAAATCTGAAAACATGATATTGTGCCACTTAAAGACTTTTAAAATATGCATTTATTTTCGGTAATTTTAATAAATTTGAATTATTTTGAGTATATCTATAACTTGCTCGTATTTTTTGCGTTTTGATTACAAATGCCATAGTTTAGATAATATTATTTATCATTCAAATAAATAATATTAAAATTAATCAGTTAAAATTTTTTAATAAAAACTATGATGTTCTGAAGGTATTTTTAGTTTTTTTTATACACTTATAATATTTTTATAACGACACACGAGAAGCTAGATATTGTTATTGATTTATTACTATTTATAATATTTATTTACCAAATTTTTCATTTACTAAATTTGACATGTATGAAACCTTTAATAGAATGTCTTAAGTTAAGATATTTAATATGATTTATGATGCAAATATGACACATATACTTCATTGCTTATTATAATTAAGTGTATTTTTTGTTCAGCATAAGTAATGAAAGAAAGCTACGTGTTTACCTTATGGAGATGTTTTTAGTATTTCTTCATAAAGTAAATATGTTTTGTAAGATATATTTTGTTTGAGATCATGACTTTTATTTGTATAGCAGTATTACATGCTTTACAATTTTCACTTTGAAAACCTTTTTTCTTTTAAATATAATTAATCTTATTAATTTTAATTAATCAATTTTTCTCTTATAAATTAAAAAGTAAAGTTTTTATTTTTAATAATGTTACAATCTGCACATACATCTCTTACAAAAACAAACTCGTTAAACTCTTTTTTTTTTTATCTTAAAAATTTTTATTGGTTGAAATGAATATGTTATTCGCATTTCGATGCGGTTTTCAACTCTTCTGAAAATTTTATTGATTTTTGAGTACAGTTTGAAAGTTTTCGATAATTAATTTCCAAGGGGAAAGATACTGTTTAATTGTTATAAGTTAAATTTTATAGTAAAATAAGCAAGTTTCTTAAAAGTATGTTTTTCTAATCATATTGCATATTAGTTAAATAATATCAAATGAGCAGATAAAAAAAAAATCTTGAAAATCTTTAAGATTCCTTTGCTTATTCTCTCCAAGAGATTTACGAGTACATGTTTTGAAAATTTACATATGTATTAATTCTAATTATATTTAACTACAGTTTTACGTTGTCGAAAATATAAAATTTATTTTGGAATTTCAAAATAAAGTTGTTGTTTTTTTTTTGTATATTTTACAATTAATTTAAACAAAAGATTTCATTAACTTTAGCCTTTTATAAAACGTTTTCCTCTTCTATTTCATTTTGTATATTTCAACGGTTGTTACTATAACTTGATAAAACTTTTTTACAAAAATATTTGTTAGTTACTGCTTTTAATATAAGATACATTCTCACAAGGATCAATAAATTATATTTAAGAGTTTCAAAAAGTAATGTATACTTTTTATTATATTTTGAATTCGAGGTATTTTGTATATTCTTACATTAAGCTAAGAAACCATAGCAAAATAAAATTTTGAGAAGCATTAATGCTATAATACTAATAAAGCACAATGGTAAAATTAACATTTTATGCATAATAATAATTTACATTTGGGCAGGGGGGGGAAGGAAGAAAGAAAAATTCTGTAAAAATACATTTATGTTGAGTATCACTTAGACAAAAAGTAACACATTAAAAATAGAACATTAATGTTTTTTCTTTTTAGATAAAAATAAACACACGAGAGAGAAATTCTCAAATTTTGTACAGTCAAAAAAATCAAAATACAAATACAGATGAAATCCCCTTTTCATAAAAGCATTTTTATAGGAGACATATAATATTGTGAATAATACTGCACAAAGCTAGAGTTATTGCTGGTCAATAAATAATACATAGTTAAAAAAAAAAGTAATCAGATTTAAAGTTTAGACGCAATAAGCACTAAATCTGTTGGGGAAAACTGTCGGATAATAGGGAGAAGAGCAGGGATTTTCATAGTCTAGATCGGATTAAGAGTTTCAGATGGGAATGTAATGGCGAATATGTGTAGCTGCAAGCGGATTAGGGTAGAATAAAAAAAAAAGGGGGGGGGGGCGAAAAAAGGGTAGAAATTCCTTGAAAAAAGAAAATGAGTAAAAAGATTTTTAAAAACATTTTGAAAAGGATCTAGATCGCATAGTCCGATTTGAGTTTTCCACTCATTCTCTCTCTCTCTCTCTTTTTTTTTTTTTTTTTTTGTAAAACAAATATGTTTTCTGTTTGTTCTGCTTGTGCCGCTTATTCTGTAAATACTGCTTTAACTTTATGCTCTTAGAATGATATGTTTAAAAACAAATCATCTGCAGAAATAATAATCAAAGTTTGAAAAAATTACGACAATAGTTATATCCACTGTTTTTAGAATAGAAATGAATCATATGTAACATATCATAATGTTAAATAAAATAAATAAATAAAATATGCCATTGAAATTGAAATAGCCTTTGCTAATTTCAGTTTAACATGTGCTAACGTTTTTTTTTAAGTAAAATTCTTTAAAAATGAATATTAATTTTTGTACAATAAGTGTACTTCCGAACTCCAGGTTCCACAGAAGCAATTAATATCAAGAAAACGAAATACATTCTTCAAATTCATAATGCATTTGTATTTTCACAAGCTAAACATCCTAAAATATAAAAATGTTGCCAAAGTTAACAGCAAAAAGAATAAAAACAGACGATTCTGCTATAAAAATCGGTTATTAAATTAAATTTTAATAATTAATGATATTTTAACATAAGAGCAAACGATAAACTATTAAAGTAGGTAATAGCATTCTTTTCGGATATTAACATAATAGCAGACGATAAAATATTAAGTTAAATATATCTTAGCAATGTAAGTATACCTTAAGCAAACTAAATGAAATTATTATAATCATAATGTATTATAATGTCAATCTTTTGGATCTAACACCATATATTCCTTATTTCGTGTCCACGCATTCTGGTTGGGGCCATTTTCTCCATATTATATCATGTTAGCACATGTTAAAAGCTGAGTTGTACAATTAAAACTATTTTGTTTCGCGTATTATACTTTGAGATTCTGTATTCCACAGTTTCATATTTTATTTTTCATACTCTTTCCTTCATTTGAAATAATCGTCTGCGGTACCATTGTTTCATTCGCTATCGTACAAACACTGATTATTCCATATATTTTAAAAATGTACAATTAAAAAAAAGTCCTTTTTTCTGTGTTTATAACATTTCTTTAGAAAATGGGATATTTCTGCTTTGCAAAAAAGAAATATAACTCTTAAGATAAAATTTGAAACTGATGCTATATTTCTTTCTTTCTTTTTTTTTTTCATTGAACAAATTTTGTATGCGTTGTTTTCTATTTTTTGTGTTTTTTATGCTTTCTTTCTTAATTTTTGAAAATTCGAATAAGAAAAATAGTTCTTTAATATACCGTTCTTTTTAAAAAAAAGTTAATTTAAGCTTGAAAAATTATTTTAGTTTTTTTTCAAACACACAGCCTATAATTTTGTTAAATATGATATATTGTTTAGATGACTACTCATTGATTATTTTGATAGTTCATTTTAACTATAAATTTAAATACTAAATTTATGAGTATTTTTGACAAATTTATTTGTGGCTCAAAGGTTGTTATATTTTACAGAGCTTAGTTAATTATAAAAGCTTCTATCAATGTTGTTAGAATTTTAGATACTGAAAAATTTGGAATGATTGAAAGTTTTTAAAAAAATGTTATTTATGATTATATTATATTTTTGATCGAATTTTTTATAATTGTGAATAATGTCCTGTTAGAATTTCAGTGTTAATTAATTAATTCGCAAGAATTAAAAAAAAAAAAAAAACAGTAGCCGTAGAAGATTAGTGGTTATGGTTGTGAACTCTGAGCCATTGTTCTTTCCATATTTCGTGGGTTCGTGTCCGGATACCGTTTAATACACACAGTGTAGCGGGGCTGATGCATGTTAAATCCTTCGAGATTCTAAGTTCTCCCGTTGACGTGGTGAGAAGGGTACCAGCTCAGAAGTCGTTTGTCTCTTGACCGTGATTCCAAATTTCGATTTACCTCACCAATAGCCTTCGTGTTGCCTCTAAGTGCGACATTAATAAATCATCGATTAACACAATTTATTTTTCAAAAAAACTATTTGGAAATGTTTATTACATAGATTTAAGAGGCAAGTTTTTTTTAATGCATATTTTCAAACATAAAAGTTGAAGTATACCCATTATGAATCATACTTTTTATAATCACTCCAAAAGAGTAATTACCATTTCAAACTTTCTAAAAATTGACTTGGCTTGAAAAAAAAAAAAAAAAAAAAAAGAAATTCTGAAAACCATTTTCGTTACTAAGGCAAACAAAACAAGACAACTAATTCAAAAGGAACAACTAGCAATTTTTAGCATGAAATACACAGAACAGACTAGTAGTACTGTCAACTACAAAGCTTTTACAATACAAATCCCAGTAAAAATAATAAAAGCATAACATGCTCCAGGAATCCATAAAACTCATTCAAACTATTTGCATATACCTAAAGTTGTGCCAACCTTCTTACCATTGGAAAATTTTTTGAATCGAAACGAAAAAACTGCAATTGAAATCTGAAAAACACGACAAAAAATATAAATACAAAAACAAAAAAAAAATAAAACGTCCAAAACATTCACAATCCCGTTCCTTCCCTCCCCTTTCTTTTCATAACAGAGATAGAAAGAGAAAGAAATCCAGGTTTTTCCTGGATACAGGAAATACGTGCACGTGAATACACATTGCGTTTTATACACCTTCAATCAGATTCGCTCTTCCGGTGTTCCGTAAAAAGAAACTAGGAAAAGGAGTTTTTAGACTTTAACCCCTTCTCTTTTCTTTGCATAAAAATTTTCCTTCGCAACGCCTTCAAACCTAATAAGAACGGGCAGCATATTACATATAGACAAAGAGATGCCAGGCTCCCAAATCCTCTATCCGTTATTTTACATTAGATGAGGCAATACCTCCAAGCCTTGCATTTTCTGCGACGAGGGAAAAAAAATCCCTACGTTTCCATTCCATCTAAGCTGTTGCACGATTTC
>BMAW01080656.1:0-28090 GCA_019974015.1 Nephila pilipes
ACGTAGGTAAACTGATAAATTATTAATATTTCATTTACAAGTAACATAAGGGACAAAGTAATAAGACGGACCTCGTAATTTAAATGACAAACAAGTAACGAGAACGATAGCCAAGCTAGAGCGTCCACTTCTAATTTCCACACCGCGGCAACGTAAGGATTTTGATTTAATGCGTATCAGCTCTGTTACACGTTGGAACACCTAATCGTCACCTTTTGTTTGACCTAACCGTCAAAACATGTGGAAACTACAATGTGGCACTATTTAACAAAGGCCAACATTTATAGCCTTAGGATACTCACATTTTAGAGCATAATGCGAAACACCTTTTTTTTAATGGTTTTGCTTTTTATTCATCTAATTTATTTGTCATAGTGAATATTTTATCATAATTTTCAGCATATATAGGAAGAATTAGATCAAAGAAAAATAAAGTTTTCAGTTTTGAAAAATGGTTGTTAATAAAATTTAGACTTAATCGTAGGATTCATTCAATATTATGAATATTAATGTATCACAGTATAATGGATTATGGAACAATAAAAAATGACAATTATACATCAAATGTATCATTCCTTCATGGAAGATATATAAGAAAATTCTTAATAGGGTTTAAATTTTTAAGATTTTTCTGGCATGTTCTAAAAGAGAAAAACAATTATAAATTAAGTAATAATGAAGTTTCCAAAAAAGCATAGTTGATTTATGATGATATGTCTATTGTCACACAAATGCTGAGAATACTTATAAGAGCTTTTAAACTTATTTCTTTATCGATTTGAGAAAGTCTGAGTTTTACATTATAACATCAAGAGACAGGATCAGCAATTTTGCTTTTTATTTTATTTTGTATTACTGATTATAATTACGTGCAATTTATGAAGTATCAAATTATTTACTTCTTATTTCTAATTTGATTATTTTAAGTTTTAACACCAGGTGTGTATCAAATTCCTGCATTTAAAAGAATTAAAAATAAATTTAAAATATTTTATATCTATTTTAATGAATTTACTGAAAATCAAAATATAAATAAATTTTACTTGAATAATATCAATTAAATTTGGTTAGTTTATTGTGTGTACATTTGTCTACAATGAAATGTATCTTTGTTTACATTTTTTTATGCAATACTTTATATTATCATCATTGTTTTGTGCTATTTCTCTCAATGCTCTTAATAATATTGAAGAGGAAATCTAGGTGAAAAGCAGCTTAAATTGTTAGGAAATAATTTCTTTTTTAAAGAAATAAAATAAATAAATTTCTCAAATTTTTTGAACTGAAATTGAAATTACTACATTGAGTTTTCCAAGAAAATATGTTTCCCTAAGAAAGGGAGACTCTTTGTATTTAGGGACTTTCTAAGCCGCGAACATCCCCATTGACTGCGGGAACATCCCCATCCCCAGCAACTACATTGCTTCTTTTGTACGCCTATGTATGGTGCCATCAATCAGCGATAAAAAAGGGGGAAGTAAACATCGCCTAAAGCGCCGTCTTCAAAAGGTTAATAGAAATGAAAATAAGAGAGAGAGGAATATATTTGATAAAATCGTTATTTTTACGATTTATAATTGCTTTTATGTTGCTAAATTTAGTACATTTATTAATCATGCAAATTGATTTTTTTGTTTGTTTTTTAAGCATAAGGTCCTATTAAATATTTTGTACAATGATATATTTGCTGCATTTTCTTTTTACATTAAGTGCCATAAATTTAATAACTATAATTTAAAAATAGAATGTATTGTTACATATTAAATTCTTAATTGTATGAATTTTTTAAAAGTTAATGCAACATCCAAAAAATATCAATTGTTTTTGAATATTGTGATTATAACCAATTATATAATTGGGAAACCCATTTTTCAAAAATCATGAAACATTGAATATGTTAATACTTTGTTGGCAGCATTACTGAAGTTTTATTTGTTATCAAAAGTCTAAGCTGTCTATTTTATGTTTTTAAACATTTTCAAAAAATTCTCATAGTAAATGGAAAGCAGATAAAATTGTAGTTTATTGCATGATGATAAACACATTGTCTCTGCTGGCAGTCCTATTCAACTCTGAGACATTCAGCAAAAGAGTACATTTAAAGTCAGTAATATAGTTTTTTCATAACCTCAGGTTTGAAAATAAGTAGCTTTTAAAGCTATTTTCCATTATGATATATTCAGGGTTTCTTTTTGCATGTAATTTGTTATTCATATATTACACATTAATTTTAATTATTTTTCAGAATTTTGAGTGTCATGCCACAAAAAATATGTCAAATTTGTCTCCTCAAACAGAAAATAAATAAATCAGTACTTCATATCAGCTGTTGGAGACAGAATTATAAATGCTTGGTAAGGGCTAATCTCATTTTATATAATGAACATTAACTAATTTGTACTTTATAACCTATCTTCATTGCTCTTTATGAATATATATATTTATATCAATCAGTAAGATTTTTTTTTATCTAAAAGTATACATTTCTAATTTTAAAAAATGAATATTTGAATTTTTTAAAAAAAATTATTTAGACAATATTCAAAATGGATATTTAAATTCGCTTGTCTAGTTGCTGAAAAATGGTAATTTTTTTCAATAGCTTAGAGAAAAGAGCTGGGAATTTTAAGCTTACTTAGAAAAAAATGGTAGTCTTATAATTTTCTGTAGTAGTTTTCAAGTGTTACAAATATACTTTGCTTTCAAAAAATATTCTTTTATTAATAACATTTTTAATAACTATGTATAGTATCATATGTCTTATAATGGTAATCATAAGTTAAAAATAGCATTTATCTTATTTTTATTCCGGATATTTAAATTGGGTACCATAATTTTTAATAAGTTCAATTCACATGAAATTAGATAATCATATTATATTTTCTTCAACCATACATTATACGAGGGTTGCTATTTATATTTCTGGCCTTGGCAACAGTAAGTGTTGCTAGGCGACCGCAGACGATTTTAATCGAAAGTTTGATATTTTTAAACATAAATTCAGCAAACGATTTACCATTATAGCTTTATTTGTGTTGTTGACAGTAAATTGAAAAGTTCTTCTCTGTCAAAAAATGGAATTGAATCGTGAACATTTCCGTGCCATTATTTTTCATAACTTTCGACGTGGATTGTCAAGACAAGAGTGCTTCGATGAACTTAATTCTTTATACAGCGATAAAGCGCCATCCTACAGCACTGTAAAAAATTGGTATAACGAATTTAATCGTGGTCGATGTTCGATCCAGGACGAATCCCGTGCAGGTCGTCCAAAATCCGTTGTTGTGCCAGAAAAGATCAATGCTGTGCGTGAACTGATAAAGCAAGATCGTCATGTGACATACCGTGAGATAGAGGCGTCTTTGGACATTAGTATGACTAGCATCAATAAAATATTGCATGAACATTTGAGCGTAAAAAAAATTTGTTCGCGTTGGATCCCGCATAATCTGACAAACGCTCAAAAAAAGGCTCGTGTCGATTGGTGCAAGGAAATGTTGGAAAAATACATTCAAGGTACATCAAAGGCTGTGTATAACATCTACACAGGTGACGAATCATGGATCTATGCATATGAGCCGGAAACAAAACAGCAATCAACTGTATGGGTCTTCCAAGATGAGGCAAAACCAACAAAAGTTGTTCGAGGAAGAAGCACATCGAAACAAATGATTGCCTGTTTCTTCGGCATTAACGGTCATGTGGCAACAGTGGCGTTAGAGCAACGCAGGACGGTCAATTCTGAATGGTACACGACCATTTGTTTGCCAGAAGTCATCGGAGAAATTCGAAAAAAGCAGAAGAACAGGCGAATCATTCTTCATCATGACAATGCGAGCTCTCACACATCGACTCAAACAAAGGCATTTCTGACGGAGCGAAAGATCGAACTGATGGGTCATCCGCCGTACAGCCCTGATTTGGCACCCAATGACTTCTTCTTATTCCCACACATCAAAAATAAATTACGTGGACAACGATTTTCGACCCTCGAAGAAGCGGTTGATGCATTCAAAACGCATGTTTGGGAGTTACCTCAATCGGACTGGAAAAAGTGCTTTGAAAATTGGTTCAAACGCATGCAAAAGTGTATTGATCATCATGGAGAATATTTTGAAAAACAATAAAACCAATTTCGATCCTACATATTTGTTTTTTCATTATTAGGACAGAAATATAAATAGCAACCCTCGTAGTTATTTTGGTTTCTTCACGCAGCTCAATTTCATCCATCTATATAAAAATGTTTATATGCAGTAGTTCTCAAAAGTCTTGATGAGGCTTGGTTTAATTATAACAAGTTTTATTTACTAGGTGAATTAATTTTGCGATTGTTAAGTGATAACTTGGATAAAGTGATAATTTGTTAAGTGATAACTTGGAAGCAAAGTTTTTATTCTTATTTGATTTATAATTTAAAAAAACAATGTAACTGTGAATCAAAAATATTTTTACAATAATTATTTTTTTTATTACATATAAATATTATATTACAAGAGATGTTCAATAAATCCTTAGAAAATCCAAGAAATTGCACTTGTAGCATCAAAAATAGTTTTTCAAGTTGTAATTAAATATAATTGTTCTCTGTTGAGATTTTAGACTGCAAATAACACCTTCATCCATCAGTTGCAACACAGAAGTATTGGTTGGAGGGGTTAGAAAAAAGCTTGATGAATTTGGATTTTTTTAAGTAGGGGTGGGTATTGCAATTGTCTACCAGGAGTAACATTTTGTGATTTATTTTCGCCTAATCAACAGTCATCTAAACTTTTAAATTATGTTTGTAACTTATGGATAACTTTTTAATGAGATAACTTTTTAATGATATGGAATATTTAGGTTTTTGAGAATTGCTTATTAAGGTTTGTTTTCTTTTTTCAGATCCATGCATGTTTGTTCTCACTAGAACCTAAACTCACACTCGATAGCTTCCTGACTATTCATTTTTTCTTTTAAAGTACAATTCAGAGTAATTTTGTAAAAAAATAATCTGCCATCAGCATTACAAATGTCTTTTCATAATCCCAGATTGCATCTGACCTCTTTTGAGTTTTCCTGGTTTCCACATTCATTGCAATAACACTGTTTCATCCAAAACTTTAGTGCATGGGATTTGTTCAGTTTTTTAAATCCATCCTACCCGCCATTAAGACATTCAAAATTCTTTTCTTCAAAATATTCAGCATTCTGTGAAACAAAACAAACTAATTTCCTTTGTTTTGAATAATGGTTCTTGTCGCAGAAAAATTTCAATTCTACTGGATAGTTAACCATTTTTAAACCTTTTATATTTTGCTTATCAGCTTGATTTAGCTTCTTTGCTTCATCCAGATTTTGATATTTTTTTTAAATTCAATAAGATTATTACTCTGATTTTTCCTTACGTTTGAAACTGTAGATTTTAATAAGGAAAATTCCTTACATATTTCCAACTAATGGAGTCCATCTTCCAATACATTCTATTTATCCTCATACTATTTTATTCTCATTTGAAAATTGGAACTTCTTACAGAGGGGAGTGGGGTCTGTAAAGGGCTAGTGAATTTCTAGAAAATGCAGGGAAAGAGAGGAATTTTTTTTTTTTTTTTTTTTGCAGGGGTGGGGGTGGAATCGTAGTACATATGTTTAAAATTATCTTTGAAAAACTGGAGGAAAAGATATGTAGAATGGAAATTTCAGTCCATTGTAAGTATTTCAAATAATATGAGTTAAATAGGAGTTTAATTCGGACGAGTGAAAAAGTGTGTGTTACCTATATCTTTGATTCACTGAGGGTGGGTCAACTGTATTTGAAATTAACTATAAAGATATAAAATTGATGGAATTTTAAGAAAATAAATTTATGCAAAATACTTCAATAATTGATACACTTGAGTTACATATATTTACAATATCAGAAGATATCTTAGCTCTACTGTGTATATACATTTCATATTAAACAGTATTTTTTTTTTTAATCCTTTAAAGCTGTTAAAACTTTTTACTTTTGTCTGTTTTTCTTTATAATGAAACCCTTTTTTAGGCAAATAGATGAAAACAACAAAGGAGCAGTTGTTTCATTTATTTCACTTGGTTAACCAGATAGCATAGTGATTTCTTTCAAAGAAAATGAGGTAATGTTTATTTTTTTATTTAATCAAATTATAATTTACATTAAATACATTAAGTAAATAAGAAAGTTTCTCATAATTTTCTGACTTAAAATCATTTATTTGTATCATCTGGACTCAAGTTTACTTTAACTTAGCATTAATTATTTTATTTTACCTGTAATATTTTGATCAATAAATGAATAATATTAATATAATGATTTGTGATGAATAATTTAAATGCTATTGATTTTATGTTTAATGTATACTGAATTTGATTCTCGTTCTATTTTATGTGTTCTAGCATTTACAAAGTAATCTTTATTTTAAAATAATTGTGTTAATGTAATTATACTTTTTTTATTAGCCATTTAGGATGTCTAATTACAAGTGATGGTTTATTCCATTTATTTGAACATTCATTTAATAGGTGAGTGTATATATATTATGACATTTATTTAAAAATGTTTTTGAACTGTAAAAAGTATATTTGATTGTGTATTAGTATTAATTATTGTTTTTCTTCCTTATGAAAAGGAAACTTAAGAAACCTCTTTCATCAAATATCAATATTCAAATAGCAGCAATTGAAAATACCGGTCCAAAAAGCCTTGCAGTGTTCCAATAATTGCTGCAAGTATTTTTGAGGGCTTAGATTCCTGTCTTATTATCTCTAGAAGTTTTTTGAAAGAATTGTAAGTTATAGTTCGCGAAACTATTATATGTATGTTATTGTGAATTTTATTGTATGTTATGAATCTATTAATACAATTTTGTTTATAAGTTTCATGATATAATCACAATTGTATTAATTTTTTTATAATTGTAGAAAAACTGCATTATTAATGGGTGCCCTGACTTGCAATTTAATTTCAACTGTTAACCATTTATTCTGAGAAAAGCTGTAATCACAGTAAAACTTTCATCTATAGAGGGAAATTAGCATATGTACATTTAATTATTTTTATTGATGGAATATTTCATTTAAAAAAAGGACCTATTTTATTTTTTTCTAATTCTGAGTTTTGATTAGTTGGCATCAAAATTGCTTCTTATTTCTTTGAGTACAGTTTGAAAACTTGTCATTGGCTTTGTTCTTTACTATACAGCATATTATGTTTGAAAAAGGTTAAAGAAATTGATGGCTCTTGTCTGAATTGGAATGCTCGTTAACTAATAGTATTATGACTAATAATACTATTAAATTAGTATTATTAGTCATTAATAATACTAATTTAATAATTAGTATTATTAATGACTTAATAGTCATTATCGTTAACTAATTATTAAAAATTAAATTAAATTTTTTTTAATTAAAAAATTTTAATTATTTTTTCAATTAAAAAAAACTTCTTTTTTTTTTAAATTTTTATTTCTCTTTTTTTTTTATTTGCAACAATATGTATATACCAATTTTGTTCATGAATTTCTCCAATCATCCTTTACTAGCTATCAATTTACCTTTTGAATTTTTTTTATGGAAAACAATACATTTGTAATTAATAGTTTGAGCCTTTGAAACAAATCATGTTTTAAGGTACACTGCCTTCCTTTCAATTGCAGAATATAGTGATCAATATATTCAATTATGCACATCTAATTTCTGTCGAATTTTTTAAATACAAATTGTGATGTATTTTAGTTCAGTCATATTCCTAATACTACCTCATAATAATACGTAATAAAATACTACCTCAATTTGCCTTTCCAATTTTTTTAATATCACTTTTTTCATTTTAATTTTTCCCCTTTTAGCCTCTCATTTAAAATGAAATATTGAATAGAGGAATAGTATTTGTCTTTTAGAAGGTTCTAAAAATTACAAAGCTAATTGTACTTCATTATTTCTTCTATTAATTAGTATGTGATATGCAGAATTAGAAAAGCATTACAATTTACATTCATTGAATAAGTATATATATATATATATATATAGGCAAAACAATATGGAAATGTATATGTCAACCATTTTGCAAGAAGATTATTGTAAGAAACATTTTATTTACTTTTTATTATATTTATAAGATAAGAAATTAATTCAGTGGGTTTCAGTAGCAAATATTTCTTAAGCATTTCATTTCTTGGATCTATACAATTTGTGCAATATTTAACATCATATTGTGAGATTAATGTTTTAAATAATAAGAAGCATATCATTCTGAATCTCTTATTTATTATGAATAATTTGTAACATATTACAATAGCATCTACTATTTTGTGTGTGTTTTAAAGGATTTTTTTTTTTTTAAAAAAAAACATTTCTATTCTATGTTTTATAAAATTAGTGATTGATATTTTTATTGATACATGATATTTCTGATATATCAAAAGACTTTGTTCTAGTACAAGATTTCGCTTTACCATCTACTGTTTCAATGGAAGATTTTGCATCAAGGATAATATTTTTGTTTTTCTAATTAATGAGTTTATTGTTCTGTAGGACTAATAACATAACTTATCAAATTTTATTTATCATTTTTTTAAAAATATTCACTTTCTGTTTAAATTATTGTGAATGTATTCTTATATTGCTGTTTTATTATTTATTTTCCCATATAAGTTTAAAGAAAAAAAAATTTATTTTGCTATAGATAAAGAAAATGGAAAAAGCGAATAATGTTAAAATGCTTGCCCCAGGTCTCATGACAGATGTCAGTCTTATGGGAAGTATAACAAAGAAAAGGAAATTGGTCTTAACAAGGTAACATTTTTAATTTGTTATAATTTTATGACTTGGCTTTTATATATATATATATATGTCACATCATATGTTTATATAATTGAAACTTGCTGATTAGAAAGGAGTATTACTGGTATTTATTCTTAAAAATGAAATACAATATGTAATTAATCTAACCATTATATCTACAAGTGGTGGCCGCTGTAGCCTAGTGGCTGGCGATTTTCGTTGAGTTGCATGTTCGAGCCTTGATGCCACCAAAGACCCGCCATGTAGCCAGGGCTGATGCATGTTAAATCTGTCTGGGCCCAATGTCCTCCTGTTGGCGTGGTGTGGAAATTAGTAGATAGGGTGCCAGCTTGGGTGTCGTCCTCCTCACTTGACCGAGGTTCAAAATTACTTGGTCCGTCGCCAATAGCCCTTGTGTTGCTTCTAGTGCAATGTTAATAAATCCAAACCCATATGTACAAGTGACAAAATCAAATATCAAAATGAAATAGTGAATAGCACTTATTTTCAATTATAACTGTACAAATTATCTTTATGCAATGAAATCCTTTTCAAAAGAAATATTTAAAAATACTGATGGAAAGAAGTCTTGTTATACATATTTGATAAAGAATTTCTAATAAGATGACAATTGTCGCTGCTTAGTAAAATAAGGCTGTTTATTCACAATAAGGAAAATGCTAGGTTTACAAATAGATTTTTTTGATACCTCCAGTAGAAATTTTGAACTTAACCCAAAATGAAGTATCAACACTAGAGTAAACTTCTGCTAATCATCTGAGTTTCTATCTCAGCAAATGTAAATCATTCCCTTTTATTAATACAAAGTTCCCATTGATCTAAAATATAAAAAAATTAATTTCACCGAGTTTTTTGAAAGTGTCCTAACGACTTCTTATCAAAAAAATGTCTGTATTTGTACCGAAAATTCTAAAGGATCTTCAGGCAGACTCAAAGGTATGTACTTAAGTAATGCGTCAATTTGAATAATCAGTTTAAAAATTCTTTGTTAGGATTTGCTCTCTTGTAGTGCGTTTGATATGCAACTTAGTGGATTTATAATCCATTTAATTGATTCATCTATTTCCCATAATCTATTAAATTGTGTTGACTGGAGGATTCTAAGTCCAATTTATGTTTTCATTAGCAATAAATGGATTTATAGGCTCAACTTTTTGTTTGCTGCAAAGAAGTTGGTTTCACAATCAGGAAAATTTTCTCTGTGTTTACTTGTACAAGTCACAAATCTCTTGAAAGCAACAATAAATAATTCAGGTGTTACGGTGGAAACAAATTATATATGGACAACTTTGATTTTGAAATACTAATCTAGTGCTGTACAGTTCTTATGCCGCAATGTCCTGTAAGTTTGACTAGGTAAAGCCCCGAAATACAACCTCATTATTAGAAAATATCTCAAAAGGTAATAATATTCTTAATTTAGATTAATCTGACAAAATCTCCTGGTTTGAGGTCTCAGTTTATGATATTTGATACATATCAGATTTGTTGTCTTAATGCTAATTTTGAGTTTATACTCCAATATTCTCATCAAATTATTGCTAATAATTATAAAGAACTAACATTAAGGTGTGAAACATTGAAATTACTATCAAGAATCTATTATATGGTATTTCTAAGGTAATATAATTCGATATTTTCTATCTTACAAAAATGTTGCATTTAAGTGTCCTTCAACTCGGATTAGATTGACATGTCATCATATATGTATATGAATGGGCACAAAGAAGAAATCTTCCTGTTAGTTTTGATGGACTTTTTTTTAACAGTTTGTTTCTATAACAAATTCTTACTTTTTTAAAATTAGCATAATTGCTTTAGAAATGAAAAAATTAGTGACTATTGTTTTCAGCCTCAAACATAAATAAATATATATTAAGGATTATTGGAATGACTATATCAAAGATATAATTAACTTTTTCTGTTCTTCAATCACTATTAGAAAATTTATTGGAAAAAGGAATGTTACTTGCTCTTAATCAACTTGGATCACTCCATCACATATTATGGCTTAAAAGTTCAGATAGTGTTGGTTTTTATCATGAAGCGTGGTCAGCTATCTTATCTCCTGATCTCACATTGATTCCAATGGGAAGTTAGTGAAACATATTGTATTTCAAACAACAAAAATCTATGTATAGGCTTTGACTGCAACTAAGATAATATAATCATCAAAGCAATCAGTGCATGAATGGCTCGCAATTTTTTTTTGAACAAGTTGTATTAAATGAACTATTAAACTAGCTGGGCATAGCACTAGTCTAGGAATCAACAAAGTTTTCATTGGAGCAGTATTTTTTAACAAGTTCACTCAATTCTCAAATAAACCATGGCTGCATAGCCTTTATCAGAGGGGTCGCCAAAGCAGTGGAATTTTTGTGGTGGCATTGGGAATAATTTATCAGAAACGATTTCCAAATAAAGTATATTTGAACAATGAGAAAGTCTTTCCCCGTCCCTAATTTCTTCTGAATCAGATTCATTCCATGGTAACTGAACCTTCCAAACTTATTGAAGTGGAATTTTAGCTACTGTCACCAATGGTGAAAATCAGCTGAGTTGAATGGCTTTGTAAAGTTACTCTTGAAAATGCCCTCCTAAGGATATAACTTAACCCTAAACTGTAATAGATTTACTGTTCACAATTTAAGTCACAATTTTGAATGTTTTTACATGAATGTAAGATCTAGAGAACAGATAGGATTATTAGTACACCACTTGTAAAGCTTTAACTCATCTTTTTATAAAAATTGATACTGCTGCAAAACAAACTTTACTGCGTCATTAACAAAGAAATTATGCAACAAAATATCTTCTGCCTGTGAAAATGTTGTGCCTTTATGTATAATTAATGATTTTGGGATATATATCTGCAAATAAAATGCAGTAGTGGTTCTATACATGACATGCATAAATTGGTATGTTTTTAATTGGTTTTGAAAAAAGATCATCTCTCCATAGAATTATATAAAATTCACAATCTTCATTGTATAATTGAACCTATTTCTACATATTTCTGTAAAACTCCTACAAATACTGTATTCTGGCATCTAAATCTCAACAAATGCAGAAAAAAAATCTCTTGAACCTGCAAGGCCCTTCTTTAAGGTTAGGAATATTTCTGATGTTGTAGGCAAACTTGTGTTGAACATAACACACTTTAGTTATAGGATTTGACTCATTAATTACCTTATCATGAGAGATGAAGCTTTTTTTTTTTTGGGGGGGGGGGCTAAATTCATATTCAATTCTAACATGAGTCAAAGTGACTAGTAAAATCCTTGTACTACTGATAAACTTAGGAATAATGGTCTTTTTTCTAAACAAAAGAAAAGAACCTTTAAAAAGTAAATGATTGAGAATTCCAGCTCTTTTTGGATTAAAGGGAACTCATCCTTATTTCATGTTAAATTGTGCTGGAAATTTAATTCACATAGTATTTTCTTTGACCAATGGTTGAAATGTGGGAATTTGTTATAACCCAGAGTATGATTTTACTAACTCTTCAGTTGTTTTTAAATTATTGCCTAAAACCATAGGTTGTAATATAATTGAAAGACCATCATCGATTTCATAGGTTGTAACACCTAAAACAATCCAGCCTTGTTTTGAAGAACTGGGAACTGATGAAAGGAAACTTTCTATCATGTTTCATAACCTCTCCTTTAATAGGAATTAAGAAAGTGTTCCCTCCTAAACCATTTATAATTTCTGTTGGTGAATAAAAAAATATATCTGTTGAAACTAGATCTCTGAAATCATCATGCAAAGTTTATTGAAATGAATTATTTGCAATTTTCTCATTGATTTTATCTATAATATAATCTGTGAAGTATAGCTACTATAAAATTATCATTGAAATGAGTATTAAATTACAGTTCAATTTTTGTTTATTTAAAATGCTAAAAGTACCTATACAAGAAACCAAAATATTTACTTGCTTTATTTCTAATCCCAAGCTTTTAATCCAGTCTTTCCAAGTAAAGAATTTTTAACTTTTTGAATCAAATACCTGCAAACTTATAAATTCATCATCTGAATTTTGAAATTGTATTTGTGCTGTACATTAAAAAAAAAAAAAAAAAACATTGTTGCATTTAGAATACCTTTATTTACTTTACCACCAATAGATTTACTCTAGTTTTTACATATGTTAGATACCTTGTTCACATTTGATTGTTGTTTTATGATGTTTTGCTTTCCTTTTTGAAATACCCAAGCTTGTGATGTGAGAGATTTATTACATATATTCTGTTTTAAATGGCTTACTCTGTGTAATATGTTTAATATTTTTGCAAGTTGTCACTACAAGCATTCTAACTTATGCATTTTTTAATTAAATGCATTTTTGAAAAACAATTAAAACTTAAATGATTATTTTTACAAAATCAGTTCTTTGATACTCAGTTAAATTTAAGAATTTTGAACATCTTGCTAAATAACAATATTCCTTATAATACAACAAATAAACTGACTTAATGTTCTTTATCAAACATAGTTTTTCAAAAATTCAATCAAGCCCTTCTGTTTGGGAATATAATTTTTATACAATGATGTACAAGATAATGTATTACTCATGCTATGAATTTTATAACTTACAATTTCTTATGATAAAACAATTTCATTGAAGTTATCAACTAAATTCAATATGGAAGGGGTCGATTCATTTTGTATTTGAGGAACTTTAATGATATTTTTCTGTAGGAAAATGTTTGCTCACTTTTGTTATAGTACTTTTCTTTTAGCAAAATCCAAACTGCAATCTGAAATCAAAATGGAATATACTATTTGTTAACCATTGTCGCGTCTGCGAGAAGAAGCTGCAAACTACTCAACTTGTTGAAATAAAATTTCAGTAGAATCGCCGGCGCGCTGTATTTTGTAGTTAGAATTTGTGAAGACGAGCGAATAAAGTTTATTGTTATTTGTATTTCAGGGAGAATAATCCTTCTTTTGAGTTATTTATTTGCCTTATGCCTAAAACCCATAGATCATATTTTACGGGTCAAATAATCTGAGCAGTTTTAATTTAGAATATTATTCTACTAAGTGCCAATGCAAATGCAACATGGCGTCCGTGACAGGACCTGTTTAATTTCGATTTGTAGACAGTAAGTTAAAGAGAGACAAGTAAATTTTGAACTGGATTATTATTTTGATATTTAAAGTACTTTAAGTTGATTGAAATGGAGCATCTTAAGAAAAAAAGAGATTAGTAACTTGTTCTTCATTTTTACGTTTGTATGATTTCATTAACGATGACATTTCTACGGCCGGCGATGATTTGGCTCATAGTTTCGATTTAATGGCTGATTTTGAACTGTTGAGTGAGAAATACAATGAACTCTGCATCTTGAATGAAGAAATTCAAAATACTAGTTATGTTATTGGAAGCAGATGAAGACTCAACAGAATTGATAGCTGAAATTGATGAATCATATGATTTTAATAGAAAATTTAAAAGAATTAATTTGATTTTTAAAACGAATGTTAGTGAGTGATGAAAGTGATTCTACCCACAATGTATCCAAGAGGAAATTCAATTTGCCCTTATTTGAATTAAAGATATTCGGTGGAGAAATAAGTGACTGGCTATTATTATCAGGTCAGTTCAGTAAAATTGACAGTGATCCAGATATCGACGATGCTGACAAACTTCAATATCTAATACAATGTATGAAACCTTCCACTAGAGCAAGAGAGTTGGTTGAGAGTTTTCCACCATCAAGGGAAAATTATTGCAAGGCAGTGGATTCTTTAAAATCTCGTTTTGGAAGGGAAGAACTGCTTGTGGAGTTTTATGTACGAAAATTATTGAAATTAACAATATCTATGAATTCTAGAGATCAAAAAGTGAAACTTTCCACTTTGTTTGATAGGATTGAAACTCAATTAAGAGCTCTGGAAAGTCTTGGTATGACAACTGAAAAGTATGCAGCAATGCTGTTCCCTCTTGTGGAATCCTGTTTATCAGAAGAAATCCTCAGAGCTTGGCAGAGAAACAATAATGCAAATGATAAAAAAGGGGAATCAAGATTGGAAAATTTGATGCTGTTTTTGAAAAATGAAGTTGAAGCAGAAGAGCGAATTAATCTGGCAATGAAAGGTTTCTCTGTTCAGCAAAATTGCAGTGCCAAGACTCACCCATTGAAAAGACATACACCTACTGCTGCTGGACTTTTTGCAGGAAATCAGAATTTCGCTGTAACAACTTGTGTCTTTTGCAATGAAAAGAATCACGAAAGTAGAAATTGTAAACCTGCTTTGGATTTAGATTTGTCAGAAAAAACAGCAATATTATCAAAAAGGAGATGTTACAGGTGTTTGAAGTAGGTCACCAAGTGAAGCAGTGCAGAAGCAAGATAAGTTGTTCTCAGTGCCAAAGAAGACATTATAGTGTCATGTGTCCTAGAACAAAAGATTTGGAATTACCAGGTTCCAATAAAATGGCTGATCAAACAGAAACATCCATGGAAAAGTTTAGTTCTTTAACAAATCCAACATGTTCAGCTAAATGTTCTTCTACAAACTTTAGTGGTATATCTCCATGGAAAGAACACTGAATTTCCAATTAGAGCCTTAATCGACACATGTAGCCAGAAATCATATGTAAGCAAAGAAGCTGTTACAAAGATGAAATGGGAGCCTATTGAAACTGAAGAAATGGTACATGATCTATTTGGTGGTGTTGAAAGTCATCAGAAGCATCATCTGTACATAATATATGTGAGTAGCTTCCAAAAAGATTATCACTGTACTTTTGAAGCCTTTGATCAAGAAAAAATATGTGCTGATATCCCAAGAAAGAGTGTTGGATCCTGGACAAAAGAGATTAAAGAAAAAGGGATATTCCTAAGTGACCAAGAAGCTTGTTCCCTGAATTCTTCGTCTGCAGTACATATGTTAATAGGTGCTGACATTGCTGGAAAACTTTTCACTGTGAAAATTATGAATCTCTCTTGTGGATTAGTTGCAATGGAAACCCTGATTAGATAGACTCTCATGGGTAAACAGAATAATGCCGAAAAGAATGACAGTTACATGACGGTTTTATCTTTACATGTAAACAATAGAAGTATAAGTGATCTTTGGAGCTTGGATACTATGGGAATATTAGATCCTGCTGATAAATAGAGTCAAATGGAACTGGTAAATGAAACTAAAGAATTATTTTTGAATTCCATTAAGCAAGATGAAGATGGAACATATGTTGTTTTTCTACCTTGGTTGGAAGATCATCCTACATTGCCTTCCAACAAAAGTTTATCTGAAAAAAGATTGAAAAATTCAGTGGACAGAATCAAGGCACTTAATATCCTTCAGGATTATGAAAATGTTTTTGAGGACTGGAGGAAAGCAGGTGTAATTGAAGAAATTAATATTGAATCTCTACATAACTTGAACTACCACTATCTTCCTCATCGACCTGTCTTAAGAAAGAACTCTACGACAAAGATCAGACCAGTATTTGATGGTTCTGCAAAAATCAAAGGAAGTCCGTCTTTAAATGACTGCCTAGTGAAAGGTCCAAACCTTGTAGAACTTATACCATCCATTTTAAACAGATTTCGAATGTGGAAATATGGTGTAATAGCCAATATCAGAGGTGACCCACAGAGAGAATCTATAAAGCATGGCCCATATGGACTAGATTGTTCTCAGAAATGTGACTGTGATTGGAATTATGCTGACAGTTATGACCATGTTACTGGACAATGCCATTGTCACAAGGGATGGAATGGCATTAGATGTGATAGCCATTGTGACCGAAGCCAATGCGGGCCAGAATGTGGCTACATTTATGATTGCAAGAATAATTCTTCCTGTGATATTATCAATGGTCTGTGCTTATGTGAGAGAGTCTGGATGGGAAAGAACTGTGGTCAAATATGCTCTGCTGGATATTTTGGTTATAACTGTTCAGAAACATCTCCAGTCTGTGTTAACGACAATGGTACCTGTCACCATGTTACTAGCCTTTGCCATTGTCACCCAGGATTTACAGGTCTAAGCTATAGTGAAACTTGTCCTTCTGGTCACTGTGGACTGCGGTGTAAATCTCTATGCAAATGTAAAAATTATGGACAGTGTAATACTGCAACTGGGGAGTGTCAATGTCCTCTAGGATGGAAGGGAGACGATTACAGCATACCATGTCCAAATGGAACATTTGGCTTACTCTGTAAGGAAAATTGCACTTGTTTGAAAGGAGAATATTGTTGTAGGAATGATGGATGTCTGTCGTTGTTCCCCTGGTTGAATGGGTCCTCGATGTACTCAAGATTGCTTTGAAGGTTATTATGGTGATCATTGCATGCAACTGCATCAATGCAAAAATGAGAATTACATTTGTAATTCTATAACTGGATGCATTTATAAATATGGTTATGGAGGAGAGAATTGCGAAATATGTTTGATGGGTCGAAGTGTTCGAAAAATGGATGATGACAATTCATATACTAGTGCTGGAGTAGTTACTTTAGGAGTTGTTTTATTAATTGCCTTAATTTTAGTTACACTCTACTACAGAAGGCGTTCGAAAAGATTAAAAGACGAACTGGCACATGAACAAATGTTGATCAGACATTTTGACAATCCAGTTTATGCTTATCAAGGAGTTCCTCCACCTAGTACATCCTTAAACAATACAGGTACTAAGCACATTTATAATGATTTGGGGATGAAGAGCAATCTTAACAAAGCAAAGTTTTGGGAGATGAAGATTCAGAGACTTATGCTTGTACTGAACAAGAAAACCAGATTGGGACGTAAAGTCAATGCTATCCAAAGACTAGATCTTTAATTTAGTTTTGAATTTTCAAACTCAAAAGGTGGGAGTGTCGCGTCTGCGAGAAGAAGCTGCGAACTACTCAACTTGTTAAAATAGAATTTAGAGTAGAATCGCCGGCGCGCTGTATTTGTAGTTAGAATTTGTGAAGACGAGCAAATAAAGTTTATTGTTATTTGTATTACAGTGAGAATAATCCTTCTTTTGAGTTATTTATTTGCCTAAAAACCATAGATCATATTTTATGGGTCAAAGAATCTTACATCAAGCATTTAAAGGAAGTTTTAATTTAGAATATTATTCTACTAAGTGCCGATGCAAATGCAACAACCATCATTCCTGAGAAGATTTCAAATACTGTAGTATTTCTGAGCTTCAAAGATACTTGTATTTTTAATAATGCTTGTAGAAAATAAGTTTTTAAATTTTATCCAATCAGCCAAACTACATTTACAAAATGGCAGTTACAGCTTTGGCCATTATACTTTCCAAAGTTATACTTGATTTCTCATTATTTTCACTGTTTTATAGTCTTACAATTTTTAAATATATCTCTTCAACCTTCTATTATTGCTCATTTTTTAAAAAAATTATTTGTCAAATCTTTCTATGATCATCTTTATTTATAACAAAATAAAATAGATAATGCATTTTTCATGTTTTATCTGTGGCTGGTGTAGCCTAGTGGTCATGATTTCGGATTCGTGGCCGGCGGTTTGTTTTCAGTCGCGGGTTCGAGCCTTGGGCACAAAAGAGTGTCGTCTGGGCTATGCAGGTTAAATCTGTCAGGGCCCAAAGTCCTGATGGTATGATGTGGAAGTTAAGAGAGGGGGTGCCAGCTCAGGTGTCGTCCTCGTCACTTGACCAAGGTTCAAAATTACAAAGTTCATCGCCAATAGCCCTTGTGTTGTTTCTAGTGCAGCGTTTATATAAACTAAACTAAACTCATGTTTTATCTTAGGTATTTGATTTCTGTTTAACATTTTAATAAAAGTGTGACCTGTATTATTTAGCTTGAAAACATGCTATTGAAAAATAATAAGATGTGAAATTTCCCATATGCTATAGAGAGAAATAAGTATTCAAAAACCAATTTTTAATAACAAATTAGCTGAAATAATTGGTGGTCTGTAATTATGATGTGAATGTGAAAATGCCAAAATGTAATTAATCTTTTAATTACTTTGGGAATTAATAAATATAAAGAAAATTTTAAAAATGTATGCTTTTATTGAAGGATAAAAAAATCAAATCCAATTATTCCTTTGATCTAATTTGATTTTTGACAGAATTTTTTAAAATTTAATTCATATTATGAAAAATAAGAGTTTCAAAATCTCATTTTAATTGCTCTTATAAATAAAAGAAGTTAAAATATGTTGATTCAATATCAGAGTAATTGAATGTGGTATTACTGTATAGTTTGTATTTCATTTCAATTTTGAAATAAAATATGAAGGATCTTAAACTGACTGAATGAAGTGTTTGAAATTCATTAAATCTAAATTAATCTCTTCATATTTTAAAACTTTCTGTTACTTATGCTTCAATGTGAATTTTTCCTCAGTTCATTTATAAAGAATTAATTACAATTTTTTTTTTTTTTTTGTAGTGTAAATGACATCAGCTGTGATCCAATTTTTATTAACAAATTATTGTTTACTCTCTAAGGAATTTTATGGTACTAGGTGCTTCCAAAATGTCATCTTGATTAAAGACAATTCAAATTTTCTTATCAGCTTTCTTTGAATATTAAATTTATTATTTCATCATTTATTAATTTATATTGAATTAATGAAATAAGATGTTAAACAGGCCTCTATTATTTCTGGATAGATATATCTTTTTCTAACTTGTTTATGTACTTAAATAGTAAATCTGTCTAATAAAATTTTGTATTTATATTCAATATATAGGTAATTGAATTCATTTAAAATTCATTGTAGTATTTTTTTAATTTGTCAGATTCTCCTATTGTTATCTCGGACACCTATTGAAGAACATTTTAAAAGTTTTTGACCTTGGCTGTAACAGAGGAGCCAACTGTAAAGTCAGACATTATGGCGCATCTTCTCTTGCAGGGTCTTCAAAGTAAAGATAAAGAAATGTTAAATATAAGTTTACTCCTTTTTTTTTAGGTATGAAAGTAATTTTGAAATTCTTCTAAATTGTTTTAATGTCAATGTTAGAAAGGGGAAGTTATTATTTATTATGCAACTTTTTATGTTATGAGTTTTTCATCTTGAGTATTTCAGTTGATCTTTGATTTATGGTTGATGTGCAATGATTTACAATACCCTAAATCTCTTAAACTCTTTGATGATTATGAACGAACCCAGCTCATCTGAAGTTTTCTGACCCCTACTTGTCTAGCAAAAACTTTCCCCCAATGCAGGCTGACAAGCCGAGCTCATCCGCATATATAACCTGGTATTTTTTTGTTACAATGATACCCACTACAAAATTTAGTTAGTTTGATATCACATAGATGACAGTAGGGGGTAACGTGAAATTTTTTTGCATAATGAGGGAAAATGCTACTCATCTAATTGTTGATTTAGTTATTTTCTTGTGTAATTGGTGGAAGTTTGTCCCTAAAATGGCTCAAAAGCGAAAGCTTGAAAATTCTGAAGAAAAAGGTTTTCTGATGATATGTAAATGATGAATAATTCCATGTTTTAAAGTGCATCATATACAAAAGATTTTAAGTAAACATAAAAATTAAATGCTTTGTAAAGTTTTAAATTGCATGTATTTGTGTAGATAATTTAATGTTTTAGAAATCAATATTTCTAATATTTATCATTTACTGAATTATTTAAAAGGGCCAATTTCAATTATTGTAAAAATTACATTAATATACTGAAGATAATTTTTAAGGACTATCTTTTAAAAGTGAATGAGCTATCTATATCAATGTCAGAAAAAAAGGGTGACATTTTCAAGAGCAACTGGTGGGGAGGGGCTGCCACTTTCAGCAACCCATTAATCACTGTGCATAATAAAAGAGAAAACTGTTAATTCGCCTTAATCGTCAAAGGGTTAAAGAAAAAACTACAAATTTTAGCTTTTGCCATTTTAATACCATACTGTATTAAAAAGTAATATATTCGTAAAGGGAATAATTTACCTCATTTTTTTATTTCTTAAATGAAATGCTATGTACATGTTTTATGTATTTATATACATATTTTTAGTATTAAGCCTGAACTTTGAATATGTAACAATCTAAGCACGTTTATTTGGTATTGGGATAAGGAAAAAGAGTGTCTGAAATATTTGGTATATGTGTTAACTTCCATCAGTGATTTTCATCGAATTAGTAAAATGTCTCTGAAGAATGATTTAATTAGAAATTATTAAATAATTTTGGCTGGAGTTACTCCAGGTTTCATGTGAATAAGATTTAATGGAGTGCCCCCTCCCCTTTTAATTTTTGCATTTCATTCCTGAAAATGAGTAGGAAGCCTAGTAAGACTTTTTCTGATTTTATTTTAGAAAATCTAATATGTTCATATACAAATAATGCTCCTACAAAATATTTAAATACGGCGGAAAAATAATTTGTTTTTCTCAGTGTAAACAGATTAGCTAATGTGTCCTGCTATCTTCGGATTAGCTGTTTAATTGCACATTTAAGTGAAAAGAAAATGTTGACTTACTGATCCAGAATACATTGAAATTTAATATTTGAAAGTATGTAAAGATTTTGTTCTAACATGATACATTTTAATAAAAAAATTTGTTCTGTGAGTATATTTTTAATATTAAGTATTACATATAATAATATATTAAATTGCTTTTACTGATTAACTACATTAGCCTCTTTCATTTGATAAATTATATTTTCTGTGTATATAAAATTGAATGAGTGGTTTTGCTCCTAATTAAAATCCAAAACATCATATGGAATTCCTTGAATTAATTTATATATTTTTGGCAAACTGTTTATTGGGAGATATTTTATTTAATGAAATGTATGCATTTGTTTTCACTAATCTTACCACTTAATTGTATGTTCAAGTGAAAAAATTTTAAAAAAATTTCCTGTCTCTTTTGTAAACTGCAGTGATGGTACATTTTATCTGCACCATTATGCATGAAGTGTAATTTTATATTTAAATGTTTTTTCTGCATAGGTATAAGATATTGATTGTGAAAATTTTAATTTCTCAGTGCTTGAAAGTTGGTTATTTTATTAGAAATATTTGTAATTTTATATGTTTTAGGAATGATCTACAAAAAATGAATTATTTAAAGAAACATTTGATTTTTTTTAAATGTATATTTAAGTTTGCATGGAACACCATGTTGCAATTAGTGATACATAAATAATTTTTGGATATAATTGTACTTATAATTATTCAGTTTTATATTTTTCAGACTGCGTTTTAGTGTGTTGAGAAGACAGTAATTGTCAACACTATCTAAAGGCTTCTTTTGTAGTCTATTTTATTAGTATTGGAAAAATTTATATGGAAGATTAAGTGAATGCGAATCAAGGTGTATTTACTGTTCATATTCTTTTATTCGTTTTACCTTTATTGATACATGTAAATAATATTGCTTTTTTGTTGAAATTTATTAGGACAAATGTGATTTAGTAATTCATAATGCAAGCATTATATCTTATTCAAGAATCATCCTTTTCTATTATGGTTGATTGAATTACTCACAATACATTTACTATATATGATGTCTGTAAATTTTATTTTTTTTTAATGGTATAATCTTATGATTCACAAAATATCCTTATGTGTATCAATTGCTTTTTCAATTATTTTTTTAAAACGTAGGAATTACTCAGTATGTTCTATATTAGAGCAAATATTTAAATTCTCTTATATTTTTGGCTATATTAAAATTTAACATGATATTGGAATGTTCAAATGATTTTCTAATGCAATTAAGTACTATAGTTGTTGTATGGCCACATGAACTTTGTATCTCCTTAGTTCAAATTTATGAAATTTGTTTAGAGTAAAAGTTAAAACATTCTGTAGAACACAATTAAACACATAAAATTATTCGGTTTATACTTTTTAAAATGAATTTTATTACAATTTAATATTTTTCAGTGTAAAGATATGGGTGATATCTTAGGTCCTATTAGTCAATTGATGCAAGAATTGAAAATTTTCCCAAATTGAGATTGTTACAAGCTGATTTTAAAAATGTTGCTTTCTCAGGTAAGAATTCTTGGAATTTATTACTTATCTTGTTGATGGATGTCAGATATTCATTAAGCATTATAATGTTCATGAATTTAATGGATTTTGAATTCTTCAATAAATGTGTTACTTGTGGAATTTAATGAGTTGTCATAAAGCAGAAGAAAATAAATTCCATTGAAATACTAGTTAATTAAAACCTTTTCTGATTCAACATATTGAATATTTTTGGTACTGCTTACCAAAATTTTCTGATATCTATTCTTATAAGATCTGTTGAAATTTATTTCAACTTATCTTCACAAATTATGGCTGAACATTGCACAATAAAAATGGAATAAAAAATATTTACAATTATTTCATTTTCTAATAAGATGCCAGTGAAATTATAAGGAATGTAGTGGTAAAATGAAAAATTATTTTAAAATACCTTCTTAAAGAAATTCTTTATTAATATTGCATTAGGTACCTTATTAATTATTGATTTTCAATACCATACATGTAAATGAAGAATGACAGGGTAATATCTTGTGTTTCTGTAAAATAAATGTGTAGATAATTTCAAAATAATTCAATAAAAGGAAATATATAATTGTTTGATATATTTTTGTCCTTAGATTTTATTACAATCAATTTGATATTTATTGCTATAAAAATTAAGACTTATTTTGCCTAAATGTATATCTAGTTGCAATTTAGCAAGTTTTATATGAAAGTTGTAATTTTACAATATTCCTTTGCTGAGAGTAAATTTCTGTTTGATAATTCTTTTATTTCAGTTAGGCAAAATCCATATATTTCAATTACTACTGAAGGTCCCTCAGCTGAACCTTTAATTGAATATGAATCAGTTAAGAATGGTTTTGAAATTTTAGGTTTCAGAAAATATTTCCAAGTTGTGCACATATGAACATATATCAATGCTCAAGTTTTTTTTTTTTTTTTTTTCCCTATTCTGTTTAGGATTTAAAAAACTTAGAGATATTTCTGAGAAATGATATATATATATAACCTACACTTGATTTCTAAAAATAAAAGATATCTGAATCCTCAACTTTATTAGTTGTATATTAATGTATCTTGTATGAATTTAATCTTCTAAAAAATTATCATTCCTAATTTCAGAATCATCTAATGACAGTGAAGTTGATGATATGAATGTTTCTAAGACTACTTCTTGTAAACAGGTAAATGTTTTGCTTTATATTTATACAAAATATAGCAAATGCAATTTTATTATATGCAAATTATACGTGTGTTGTATGTGCATTTGTGTTATTTACATATCATAAAAATTATTTGATTATATTTTAATGCATTGTCATGTTATTTTGAAAATGTTGTATCCCTGCAAAGTATAATTTGTTATTGAAATTAAATGCAAAACAAAGGTTAGAATAAAATTTGCTTCACAGTTCTAGCATGCTAGAAAAGGAAAAGTTCTATGCAAAAATATTTATATGAAATTAATATAAATTTAGAAGCCAGTCAAGAAGCCACCCCCCATAGAAATTTAACAAATGTTGTATTATTCGTATAAACTTTTGAAATGTTCAAACAAATAATATTTTAAGAAATTTTTTTATTTACATTTTTTAAATAAAGAGCCTGAGTTTTTTGTCACATTTTTTCGCATATTTTAAATCAGTTGTAAAAACTACAATTTTGTATAGTTAAATTATATTTATTTTCTTGCACTCTAGGCTGCTGATGGTATCTTGGATGATGAAAGCAAATCCAGTAGTTCTGAAGGTGACTTGGAAACATATGACTTTTTAAATTGATCCTGTTGTAATATATTCATTTGTAAATGAATTTTTTAATTGGATTTCTTTGTTATTTTAAAACCATTCATAATTCATTCACAGAATTAAATTATGATATTTTTATTGATTCTATTATATTACCAAAGTGAATTAAATTTTTTTGGTTGAAACAATGTTTTATAAAAATTCCCTACAATGATATTTTATTAATACGATTAATTTCAGGAATTGAGCTATTCAGAATTTTAAAATAAATAATGAAAAGGTTTTGGTGGTAAATTTTTTTTTTTTTTTTAAATGAACACTGAATACTTTAAAAAAAAAATTTCATTACCTGCTAAGTCATTTTATCATTGTTCATTAAAATCAAAACTGTCAATTTTCATAGAACTGAAATTTCAACACTTTTTTTTAAAATAAACTTCAAAAACTTAGTAATTTTCAGCATTAAAAATTATGCCTAACAGAACATGTAAGGTATTGAATATTATTCCTTTGCTATTGTAAATCAATGAGTTCAAACAATTATCTATGTTTATTATTCTAAAAATACTTTAAGTTACCACATTTTGAGACTTGAATTATGTTTAAAAATATCTTGGCTATTTTCACAATTACTTAGTTGTCTTTATTGTTAGTCTTTTATATTTGGTTGTTGAGTCTAAGTAACAATAAATTTTATAAGTTTGTTGGTGGATCTTGAACAAACTGCGATGCTCTAAATTATTCATTGCACATGTTCATGTATTGGTTAAAAAGGTATTGGGAAACAAAATATAATGTACCAATTACTAATGTATAATTACTAATCAATATTAAATGTTTATCTTATATATTGACCTTGCATAAGATATTTAAAGCTATTTGTTGAAACATATCTTGGATGATATCATGTAAAAAATTTTAATGTATGGTCATCAAATATTTATGGGAGAAACATTACTTGAATTACAGATTTTCAAATAAATTAATATAATCTATAAATAAATAATTAATTAAGATAAAGCTTGCCTAATAATTTAAATTATTTTTAAATCAAATAGGGAAAAAAATGTATCTTATGAATTTGCCCAAAAAAAATTAGTAAATGTGCATGCTAATCATTTGGTACTTGAACTGCATTCAAAATGGTCAAATCAAGGTAGTAAAACCTTAAATTTATTTTTTCTTTGTTGAGAAATTAAAAAAGGTTTCATTATGTTTCTTAAATTTTTAGTTGTACTTTTTGGTCTATTAATTGCTTAATTATATATACTCTATTGACTTTAAAAAAAAATGCTATTGAAAAATCTAAGTCTGTTCTCTATTGGGATTTTACTATAGAATCTTAAACATTAAAAGTACTTTTATAAACAACATAAATAGGATTTATAAATGTTTGCCTGTTTGTTTTTTTAACTTTGAGCAATCTCCATCTATGAACTTTAAGTGTCTGTTACATGGTAATCTCCAGAGCAGAATTTTTGTACCTTTCATTCTTGTTTGGCATAGGTAAAACTTTGTTTTAATTTTTCCAAATTATTGACTTTGTACATCAAAGCATTTTTCTTCTCCTGTTGAGTAATATTTCAGAATAAGTTGATGTATTTTCAAGGGAAATTAGTTCTTTTTTCTGCATTTTCTATTGAGAATGAGAACCGTGCATTATTCTGATATCTATAAAAATAAAAAAAAAATGAAAAATAAGTATAATTTAAGACTGATAGTAAAAGAAAAAACTCATTACATTTTAAGAAATATATAAAAATTATGAAACATTTATGAAAAATAATTATGTAAATGCATATAAAAAAAAGATTATGTATATACATATTTGAAAATACATGACAAAGCATATTTTGGAGGTGAATTTTGAAACTGACTCAATTCATTCACATATCCTTCAAACATAACTATCTTTTTCTTCAGTTGATCTCTGTTTTTCTGTAATTAGAAAATATTAATTGCATGAGAAATATTTGAAACAAAATAGAAATTTGCATTTTCTTTTCATATTGAATTCTACTTTCATTTCTTTATATTGATGACTAAATATTTGTATGTCTGTGATTGCTCCACTAGATGTGTCTTTTTGCTGAGTAAGATTACTTGTTATTTCAATTATTTTAGCTTTCATTAAAGCTTCCTTATCTTCATAAACACTAAAATAATTATTCAACTTTTCAATCTCAATAAAGAAATTCAGACATTGAAAAATTTAACAAATTAAAACACTCGTGAGAAATTTTAAATATTTACATTAAAAATTATGCAAAGTTATAAAATTTTGGATGATGTAATATTGCATTCTCTTTTAACATTTAAAAATACAATTAAAAAATTTTTAAGAACCAATCTTTTTTGTCGAATCTTTAATGTCATTTAACAGTTGAAAGCTTTTTTTCCTTCTAAACTACTTATAATTCTTTTTTGTTTTTCAAGTTTTTGTTCTGCTTTCTTCAGGTCTTGATGTAATGTAATTCTTTATTTCTCATTAATTTTAAACTCATAAGAATGTTTCTCAATAATGAATTCCATCTTGAGGATATTCTATGAAAAAAAAAAATTATAATTATTGAAGAAAAAATAAACTACTTGCATTCTCACACATGGTTGCATAGAATATAATATATTGCTAAGTAAGTGGAGAACAACAATTATTTATGCATTTTCATAGTGAAAATGATCAATTATATGTTAAATATTTCCCAAAAATTGATGAATTTATTATTTTAAAGTTGACTAAATTTATAATATCAGTTCTTTAAGTAATTCAATTTTCATTCAACATTATTAGATATATCCATATATAAGATATATCCATATATAAATGGTGCACAAAAACATCCAAATATTATATGAATGCAAGTAACAAAAACTAATAATTGTATACAAACTTATTAAATTTGTTTAATTTATTTTACTTGTGATCATTTTCAATTTTAAAATAAATTTAGATAATATTATTCTCAATAAATATTGGAATCTAAATAAAAATGTATGGAATATATTTGTAAAAATTAACTTTCATAACAGAAAAATTTATTAAAATATCTATGTAACATTTTATTTTATTCTTATACAAAAGCCCCATTTAAGATAATAAAAATACATTAATACTTTGCTAACAATTCCTTTTCTTTCATCAATGATGTTATTTCTGAATCATGTTCTGCTTGATGTTTCATTTGAGATAACTAAATATCAAGTAAATTAATAAAAAAAAAAAAAACATTAGCAGACCATTAAACTTAATTATGTTTCAGATATATTTCATTCGGTGAAGTTCCTTTAACTAGTATCTTATTATACAATTAAAAATGATTATTGTTTTAAAAACAAATTTTTTTTTTTTTTTCATATATTCTCATTAATGGAAAATAAGAATTTCTTTTCCAAAGAATTTGAGTAACATTTTTACTGTTTTAAATCTCTTTTAAAAAAAAAAAAAAATTTTTAAAATCTTTTTTTTTTTTTTTTCCAAAAAAAAAAAAATGTGTAGTATAGTTTTTTGGAACAAAAAATATAAACTATATTTTAATTTATATTATAAAAATAATTGTATAAATATATCAAATTAATGT
>BMAW01080656.1:30653-45399 GCA_019974015.1 Nephila pilipes
TTTTTTTTTTTTTTTTTTTTTTTTTTTTTTTGTAAATTTTCTCTCTCTCCCTCTAAACAACATGAAATAATCTCTTAACTGTATATAAAATTATATATAAATATTTCAATGCACTCTTTAGAATATTGTTTAATATGCATAAGTGCACGCTTCCTTCATTTTGAATGCGCTAAGTTGTAAAAGAATTTTCGATGTGTATTCAGAGAAATCCATTCAGAAAAATACTTTTCTTTGCTTCTAATATGGAAAACGTTATTTTACTCGTTTAAAAATTCAAATGACTGTCCTTTTTCATTATTATTGAAACCCAAATGAAAAAGAACATTTATTAAACGAATATATTACATTATTGATTGTAGTAATGTGACAGAAATGTAGAAAAACTATCATATAACACAGGAATGCTTGAGTCCGATTTGATAATTAAATAAGTAATACCTGTACAATAATGTAATGTTTTAAGAGTAAACATTAAAAATGTAGAAATTCTCGTCCAACTTAGTACAAAATAAGAGATTTTTAGGGAATAAGAACCCCCCACTAGAAATTTTCTATTTGCGTGTGTATGTTTAACCAGATTTTCCTGAAGAAAAATGAATTTTTTTTTTTTGCATATACATCAATTTTAATATTTATACTTTATAACTTATTAATACTTTATCATTTATTAGTATAAAATAATTTTATTGAAAATTACTTACATAAATATAATTCTCCTAATTAATAATTTATGTAATAATGTTCTTTAATTTTTAGAATCTATGACTTCCCCTTTATCATAATTCTTTCTTACGTTTGATAAGCATAATAACAAGAATACATATATATTTCGTATAGTTATAGTTGACAAGGTTTCAATGGAGCACCTGAGCTCTTAATAAGGGATGCGGAGTTCTTCGTGGGATGAAATACGGTGCTTTGGCTATTATGCAAAGGGCTCTGTTTTGAAGTAGTTGGAGATTGTTGATGTTTTTGACGGATGTTGTGCCCCAAATTTCACAACCATACGTTAGGAGTGGGCGGAGATATTGGAGGTAGATAAGTCTTTTGTTTCTAAGATTGAGATGAGATTTTTTTCCTGAGGAGGGGAATGAGTGAGAGTAATCTTTTCTTGAATTTGTCTTGAGATTCTTTTAGGTGGGTGGGGAAGTTAAGTTTTGAGACGATCGTAATTCCGAGGTATTTGGTGAGGCCCATGGGATTTTTTTTATTTCGTAGGTTGAAGTCTGGTAGTTTTTTTTTTTTTTTTTTTTTTTTGAAGTTTCCTTTTTTTAAAAATGATTGCTGGAGATTTTTCCGGGTTGATAGAGATTCTCCAGAGTCTGAGTCCAGTTTGAAATTTATTGACGTATGATTGAAGTTGGTTAATGATAGTTAGGGTATAAGGCTTGACTGATGATTGCTGCGTCGTCGGCGTAAAGGCATAGTTGTACTGTTGGCGTTGTGGGGAAGTCGTGGGTGAAAATTCAAAATAATAGAGGACTTAAAATACTTCCTTGCGGAGTTCTTGGTCTAATTATTCCAGTTCTTGAGGTTTTGCTGTCAATTTTTACATGGAATGTTTCTTCCGGTTAGGTAGATATTAATTATTTTCACTAGGTAGGGAGGAAATTTAAATTTTATGAGCTTGTAGATGAGACCGTCGTGCCAGACACGATCGAAGGCCTTTTCAACATCTAAAAATACTGCATTGCATGTTTTTGAAACCAGTGATGATACTATTGGTGAGACGGAGAAGCTGGTGGGATGTAGAGGTCTTGGGGCGGAAGCCATGTTGCTGTGGAGGGATGACGTTGTGTAGGATGGCATGCTTTTCTAATCTGGTGAGGAGAATTTTTTCGTAGATTTTTGCGAGAGAGGAGATCAGGCTGATTGGTCTAAAGTTTAATGGGAGTGAATGGTCTTTTCCAGGTTTGGGGATAAGGGTTAATGTTGAGTGTTTCCATGCCGGAGAACAGTAGTTGTAGAGTAGGCATTTATTTAGGATCTTGGTGAGGGGAGTTAGGCCTTTTTGAAGAAGGGATTTCAGAGCAATGTTCTGAATTTGATCTTCTCCTGGGGCTTCATTGTTTTTGAGTTTCTGAATGATCAATCCGACTTCTGAGGGAGAGGTGAGGAATGATGTGGAGGTCTCGTTGTGCTGTTCCATGTAGTTATTAACTTATTCTTCAGTTTTTTCAATATGTGTGTCAGAGTAAATTTGACTGTCCTCTTGGAAGGAGGCTTCAAGAGCGTCGACGAAAATGTTGGCCTTTTTTTTCGGTGTCGTAAACGAAACCTCTATATGAGAGAAGGGGGGGGGGGGAGGGGTTTTCTTGGTTTTCCTGTGATATGTAGGACTAGATTGTATAATAATAAGTCTTCAACAGAGGCTTCTGCAAGTGATTTGTTCCATTTTTGGTTTTGAAAGTTGGAGATATCCTTCTTAATTTCTCTCTGAATATGGTTTTGCATTTTTTTAAAAGGGGGGGGGGAATCTGGAATCCTGCCATTGCTTACGAAGTCTATTTTTTTCTTGAATTATTTTGTCTGATATTTGGAGGGAGATTCATGGTTTGGTGTTGGATGTTCTTGGCCTTGCTGGAGTGGTTGATGGCATTAGTTATATTTTCTGTGAACTTGGTTATTGTATTATCAATTTCTTCTATGGATTCGATTTTTTGGATTACCTTCAATAGAATTTTCTAGAATGGTTTGGAACTTGCTCCAATTAATGAAAAGCCTGATGTTGCTTGGTTTGGAGAAGTTTTGAGAGTGGATTGTGACGAAGATTGGGTTGTGGTCGCTGGAGAGGTGTGGTTCAGTCCAGATTGCGGAACTTTCAAGTCCTTTTGTGATGGCAAAGTCTATTGTTGAAGGGATGCCTCTATTACGGTATGGGATCTTCGTTGGGGGCTAGGACGTTAAAGTCGAAGGCTTGAGTGAAGTTATAAATTTTGCTTCCTATTGCAGTGGGTTTCTCGTTTTTCCAGGATCTGTGTCTGGCGTTGAAGTCTCCGACGGCAAGGCAGACGTCTCGGCTTCGGAACATTTTCTGAAGGTCTTGGATGGAGGTGTCTTTTTGGAGGGCGGTAGATTGAACATATTGTGATGGGTTTGGTTTCGGTTTCAATGACTATTGCTGTGGTTTCAATTGAGCTGGTGAAGATGGTGGTGCTGTGATGAGGTATTGGATTTTTGATGAAAATGGCTGTGCCTTCTCCTCGATGTGTACAGCGATCTTTCCTGTGACAGGTGTAGTTGGGAATATTTATTTCTCTGGAAGGTTGTAGGTGAATTTCTTGTACTGTGATGATATCGGGGTTCTCGTTTTGGACGAGGTCAAGGAATTCTTCTTTTTACCCCGATGATCCCATTGGTGTTCCAGCTAATGAGTAGTAGTGAGATGCGGGAGCTGTTGGTCTTCTTTGATGTGTCTTCTTTGAAGTCGAAGTCTTCTTTGAGGAGTGCCATGATTTCCTTCAGCTTTTGTGAGCGGGATTTGTTTGATTTGGAGATTTTGATGAAAAATTGAAGAACATCGAACATTTCGGTGAGTGGTTGATAAGAATTGAGCAGAGGGGTATGGGGGTATTAATCTGACTTTATCAGCCGACCAATGGGGAAGCTGCCTTCTTTGTGGGTATTTGGTTTACATGAGAGGAACTAGTGTGGTGTATGTAATATATATGTATATCTGCATTAAAATGATAATTTGAAATGTAATATTTTGTACATTAATGATAATGAAATAATTATAAAAAAGGAAAATAGGAAAATTGTATACAAGGAGTAATAACTTAATTGAAGCTTTGTTCTTTCGATCCACGAAGGAGTTTAAAGAAATTGAACTTATCACCTTCAGAATTCTTACGAAAACGAGAGTTATATATTACTCTTATTTTATACATCTTTTTTGTAAGCTAGTGAGCGAGTTTTCTCCTTTATTTTCTTGAATGAAAAAAAAAAAAAAGCGAAATGCTACTCATAATTATGTGTATATTACTTGAGATATGGCATAATGGTTTTTAGAGCAGTGTATTTATTTTTTTATTAGTAGTAATCAAAATAACAATTCTTTTTCGAATAACTCGTCCCCAAAATGTGTGTGTTATTTGAAAAAAATATCTTAGTTATTTTTAGGATATTAATAAAAGGGGAGCCTTCATTAAATAAATTATTCATAATTTTTCTGTATATAATCTTATACCGGTTTAAAAGTGGATTCTAAGTTACAGCTGGTCATTTATTTTAAATTTTACTGGTCATTTATTTTTCAAAAACTGATCATTTTATTTTAAAACCTCACTCATGCGCAAAATGGGTACTCCAGTTAAGTATTGAGAAAAAACCTTTAAGGCTCCCGTCGACATGACACCAATAAATCCCGAGCGTAATGTTAATCCTATGGAGTTTCGTACTTTTCTATTGACAAATAGGGTATTGCTTTCCATTCCATGGAATAAGTGCATTGAAAAGAGCAAAAAATAAGTAAATGTTTGTCTGGTATTCCATTTCTTAAAAATAGTTTGCAAGTATTTTTAAATATTTATCAAATATCTGAAAATTCACATCCCGCGCACTAAAGCGATCAAAAAAATATTATCAATATTATTGGATAAAAAAACAACAACAACCAAGGAGTCTATGCTCTTTCAAATGCAGAAACTTTAAAATTTTTGAATTCCTTTACTTGCAAGTAATAAGAAAAGTCAGCATTACCCATTTGAGAAGAGAGGGAAAAGAAAACATGTAACTCCTCTTTTATACGAAAGAACACATGGAAACCCCCCGTATCTTGTTGATGAACGGTGATTTATGACTCGTTCTGGGGATTTCGTAACAGAAATGTAGTTTTCTGAGAATTCGTAGCGTGTTTGAGAAACTATTTACAATCACGTCGTTCTTTAGCAAGCTGGAAACTGCATTCGAAAATTACTACAAATACGTTTTCTAAAATGAGCTATCCTCTGTTTTTTATTCTATACTGGAAAAATTATAAGTTATCCTCTGTTTTTTATTCTATCTTGGACAAAAATTATTTATTTTAATTTTTATTTTGTATTAGATTCTTGATTTGTTCTAACTGCCACTTCATAATTATACAACTGGGGGATTGTTATTAAAACCTGTTTGTGTGTCTTGCTTTTTTTGTACATTTAACTTATTGAGTGCATTTTTTTTTTTTTTTTTTTTAGTATTCCAGAATAAAAATCCTTATTTATATCAACTATCAATAAACATATATACTTATAAAATATAGTTTGTAAAGATTATTAATTATATTTACACGAGAAAAGATTTCGAGAACACAGCACTAACATATATTTTTCGATGCGTTTCTGTTTTCTCTCGTACGTGCAAGTTTCATAATTTAACAAAGTTAACTTTAAGAAATATATGTTTCTTAACTTACAAAGACTGGCGTTTTGAAAATAACGTTACAATAGAAAAATTGTTTAAATTTCTTAGATATAAATGAATTTATCAATATGTATTGTAAAAAAATGTAAATAATTTCTAAAGGAATTAATCTTTTCTAAGAAATGATTTCACTGAAAAGAAAATATAGTGAATTAAAATGTATCGTTTTTTTAAACTTTAAATTAAAATAACTTTTAAACATTACAGATATTTTATTTATTATTCAACTTTAAATAAAATATCTGTAATGTTTAAAACACCTTAATTGTTAAACTTTATACTTCATTTGTTTCTTCTTGCAAAGTCTGTTGAAATTTATTCGTGTAGAGTCCTTGAAGAGAAAAAAAAAATTCATTCATTACATCCTTAAATGATTATCAAAAATGGGATTTACTTATAATTAATGCAGAAACAAATGTTCTTACAAATGTTGTACAACATTTCATGCTTTAGATTTCTTTACTTTCTGAATTTTGTAGACATGAAAAACTAGATTTAATTGATGTTCTTCTATATATATATTAATGTTATTTTATGCTACCAAATTTCATTTTTTGGAGAATTTGAAAGATTTTGTATCAATTACATATCTGCAAATCGCCATAAAAAAGAGAGAGAGAGAGAACTATGGTAAGAAACAGAATGAAATAAATCAAGTTTCTCAAAATTTCATGCAGAATCTGGCAGACAAATTTGATGTGATTATGCAATTTTTTCTTATGGATAAGAATAGTAATATTATTTTGCATTATAATAATATTCCAGATAGCCAAGTAGTCTGGCCGTGAGCTCGTCGTTGTCAATGTTTCGCTTGAATTTTAGTTCCAGTCTAGGTACTCAGAAGATTCATAGCGTTGCGTAGCGGATAAGCGTCAAATCTCTTAGGACTCAAAAGTTCTCCCGTTAGCAAGTTGTGGAAATTATGAGAATGGAGTAGTTTCATCTGACCTTTCATGAATGAGTTGTTATTACGTCTGTTTTTTCCAATATCATCGTGTTACTTGTGCGATATTAAAAAATAAATTATTGGGAATTCAACTTCTTTGGTTAACACGCGTGACGCACCCCCGGGTTACCCTAGCGATCTTTCTCTATTTTCGATCCTCCTACTTGTCAACCAATTTTTTCACATTTAGACCGCAGTTAAATCTTGTTTGCGCAGCATAGCCAAATCTAACTCATGTGCCAATAACCTTTACATTCATTCACTCACTGAGAATTCAGTTTCAAACAAAGCTTATTCGGAATAAAAATAATTTTTGGAAATTTACCTCGAAATAGATTATTAACGTCAAATCAATGCTTAGGCTATTAGTTATGGACCTTGTGATTCTTAACTGAGGTTCAAGTGACGAGGACGTCACTTCAGTTCGCACCCTACTTTCGAAGATTGAACCTCTGCAATTTTAACGTGTATTAGTCCCTCTTTTTGATGGACCATAGGAATCACGAGGATACAAACCCACGATGCGACAGAAAAAATGATGGCCATGAGTTCGAGACCATAACCACTCAGCTATCGCTTTGGATTGAAACTGATAATATAACAATAATCCAGAATAATGTTGCATATTTTTTCGCCTCAATAAAATAGAAAGGGAAAAAAAACTTTATGCAAAAGACTTATTTACCTTTTCTTTCTTTATAGTAAACAATTATTAAAAAATAGATGATGCATTGAAGTTCAGATTTTGTAATTTGAGTATTCTTAGAATACTGTTTAAAAATGTTTATGATACAATTTCGAATTGACATATATCGCCACAAATTAATCTAAAAGTTGGTTTCCTCTTTATCAAAATTCATATTTTTATGATAATTAACCATTGTACAAAATTCGAAATGTTTCTTTTTTCGTAATCAGAAAATATTTAATTAACACTGCAGATCATTAATAAATGAAATGATTTGATCAAAAAAAAAATGAAATAGCCGAAACAGGAAAGCGGGCTACATATTGAAACAGCGAGATTTCTTTGTACTTATATGTGACGGGTCGTTCTACCCCAGATGTGACTCATGCTGACCAACAAATTTTTATTTTACGGTATGTCTAAAATGGTGCACCCATTGAGAGATTTTTGCAATTTATTAATATTAATGGACACATTGCAGAAAATCTGACGGATGGTGGGGTTTCATTTTTGGAAAATAACAACATTTCCATCAGTGTGATTGTAGAGGTCAGTCATACAACAATGCCTCGAAAATGTCTGGGAAGTATTCAGGATTGCAAGCCCGACTTCAAGAAAGAAAGAAATACGCTATACTTATACCATGCGCTGGACGTTCGTTGAATTTAATTGGCTTTCAAGCAGTAGAATGTTACAATTTACATTGATTTATATCCACAATCTTTATAATAAACAGGAATCACGGAATGACTAAAAATAAAAATTCATTCAGAATTTTAAGACAGTTGCGAGACTTTTGTCTCGAGAGTTTGGATCTAATTTTTGTTGATTCTGCTTCCTTCTTGTAATATTTTGAAGTCAAAATATTTTAATATTGGATTGTCAATATTAACCAAAGAAAGGGACTTTTTAAATAGATCACATAATAAGCAAATTAAATTAAGCTCTATTTAATGTATTTCAAAGAAAAGTGCCCCATTTAATGGCAATATCTGTTCTTCACAACGCATTGCAGACAGAAATATATATACATACAACATAATCCCTTTGGTGGCTACTATTCAATTTACTGGGCCTAATCATAGTTTTAAAAATTTAGCTAACTTTTTTTTTAAATTCAAGTTTTGTGAACCAAATTTCCCATAATTTTTGTGCAAACATTGTGAAAAATTTGTAAGCATTTATTAGACAAAGAATTATACTCACTGTATAGGAATAATCTCATCGATTAGTTCAGTTTAGTTTTTATTAACGTCGCACTAGAAGCAACACGAGGGCTATTGTCGACGGACCTCGTAATTTTGAGCCTCGGTCAAGTGACGAGGACGACATCTGAGCAGGCACCCCTTCTCCTAACTCCCACACCACGCCAACGGAGGACTTTGGGCCCCGACAGATTAAACGTGCATCAGCCCCGGCTACACGGTGGCTCTTTGGCAGCCAAGGATCGAACCCGCGACTGAACGAAAACCTCCGGTCACGAATCCGAAGCCATGACCACTAGGTTACCGCGGCCACTTTTATATCATGGAAATTATCAGCACTAAGGATGAAGTAGATTCCGAAAAATGTGCAACAGAATATCTTTGCAGTTAGCTTCTGAGGAAGCGCCTTAAGCCCTTTCTTGTCAACGTGCACATCCACGACTTCTCCACCTCTCCAACAGTTCACACCTGCCTCTACGTGAATAACGCAACATCCTTTGACAATCAGTCAGCCTTCATACGATACACCGTTGTCTGCAACTTTACTCGAAAAAAATACACAGCGGTTTGGAAAATCTTAATCAATTAATAAAATTAGGCTGCGATCATCTTCAAAAAAGACATCAAAACTAGAACAAAGGCCTCAAATTATTCAGGAAACGTATTCCCTGGACTACGAAATTGGAGGTAATCCTCGATACCAAATTAAACATTCCTCGCATCAAACGAATCAAGCAAAAATTTTATAAAACAACTCTTCAGCCTCATTGTCCTCTTGCAAACATTAGAGACCTCCTCAAAAATAAGAAACTACTTTACTTATAATATCTCCATACCATCCTCACCTACAGCTTCCCGATTGAGAAGGGAAAGAGGAGGATCTTCGTCCACCACATTAGAATTAACTCCAAAAATTTCAAAATGGACCACACAGGGTAGTAACCAATTCGTCCCTTTTTTATCCCACTTCGTGTCCTGCACGACGCGATAAATTAATCAAATCCATTCTAAGAATAACTAAAACTCTTTCAATCTTATCCTACGGCTATGTCGGATAACGTAACAATCCTTCCAAACACTACCAAAAAAGATACTAATCAAGCTCCAGACTCTTCGATACCTCGCTATGGGAAATTCCTATTTTATTTTTTTAAAAGCTTTCTCCTTTGAGAGCAGCAATTGCAACAGCTGATTACAAACGGCCAAAAATTACGAGATTCTTATTAAAATTATTAATTTACCCTCTCATCAGAATTAAAAGTTAAGGAGTATAATTTGTTAAGTTTTCTTAATTGTTCATTAGCTATCAAAATTAGGATCAAGGCAGACTGGGATATCAGCAAAGTGGGGAACTGCTGATATAATCTAGGAGTTTAAGAGATGAGAGACCGAATTGCGATTGGACACTACAGCAGTAAGCTAACGAAGCGCCTACCGCATTGGCCAGAGAGCAAAAGAGGTAAGACTTCAGTTCAGAGACGAAAATCGGCTCAGAAAGAGATCTGTCGTCCGTGGGATTTTGAGAGGTATTTTTAGAATGATAAAATAGTCGAAATTTAATGAAATTATTATTAAGTGCCGATGTACCGATGCCAATTTCGAAGAAATGATGGCCAAAAAATGGGTTAAATTTTAAAGCGCGTGGAGAATGAGGTTTGAAAAGACAGTTTCATTCGATTTTACCAGCGCCACTAATGACGACTGATGGTCAGAATTATCTTTAAAAGTGCAAATTTAATAGTTCAATTGTAAAATTTTTTAAAACTATTGAAAAAAAAAAAAGATTTGGAAAGTTATTGAAATTAATCCGCGAAGCACAACGTAGCTATTCGTGAGTTGCAATTAATGAGGTGTAGTCCTAAAAAACTTAAAAGGCGTAGGATATCACTGATGAATTACTTCAATGATTTCTGTCTTTTTAGGACTGGGAAATGCTGGTACTGATGGCCGAGTGCGGCTTGAGGTCTTTTTTTGCGATGATGCAATTGTTGCATCAAACGCAGGTAAATTTTGAAGCAATTCATTAGGTATTTAAGGGATCCTGTTGAAGAAAGAATTTGATTGTTTTTTAATGAACTCTAAAATTGGTTCGATTTTAAGATCTTTGTGTAGGACTTCGTTCCTAGCAAACCACGGAGCATTTTCCTAAGGTGGATATTTTGAAAGACGTGCAGTCGTTTCAGATGTGTAGTTGCATCGGACGCCCAGATGGGTGAAGCATACTACATGATTGGTCTCAGGATGGATTTGTAGAGCAGAATTTTGTGCCGGATCGCCAGCTTACTCTTTCGAGAAATAAAGCGAGTGAGTTCTGCTCATTCCGATAGCCTTCTTGTGGACCTCTTGGATATGGTGGGCAAAGATTAATTTTGAGCCTAAAAACAACCCTAGGTCCTTATATTCATTGACCCAAGGGACGGGTTGGATGAAAATGGTGACAGTTGGCAAATTGCCAATACTCCGTTGTTTTGTTAAAGAGGAGACAAGCGCTTTTAGATGCATTAACTTTAATTTTCCAGTCAATGAGCAAGAGCTGTAATCGAGAGATGTAGTTTTGCAATCTTTTTATAATTTTCCGATTGCATATGTCTTGGGACATGATGGCAGTATAATCGGCTCACATGGCCAAATGGATGTTTGAAGCCTTCGGGATGTCATTTACGTACAGGGAAAAAAATTTCAGAGCCAAAATACTTTCCTGTGGATCGCCACTGAGAATTGGTCTGGGGGAGGAGACTGCATTTTTGACTCGAACATGGAAACTGCAAGAATCCAGGAATGAGTGATTAATTTTAATTAATTGGTCCGAAATTCCACGTCGCATCATCTTAGAAATGATCCCTTCGTGCCAAATTTTATCAAAAGCTCTGGCAATATCTATAAAAAGCATACCCGTGGCTTAGTTTTTTGAAAAGCCATGTTGAACCAGTTCTGTGACTCTGAGTAGCTGAGTTACTGCGGAGCATTGTTGCCATGCGGCTCCGGAATAATCATATTCCTAGCTAAGCAGATTCGGTTCAGGCGATTAAAAATAACACAATGAACTGAAAAGAGATATCGGGTTTTGATCATTTGGAATTTGGCTTGAGAATAGGAATCACCAAGGCAGTTTTCCAAGCCATAGGAAAGTAGCAGTTCTCCATAAGAAAGTGAAAGAGCAGCGTGAACAGAAAAATAAATTTTAAAGGGAAATTTTTAAGAATGCGATTTGAAATAAGATCCAATCCCGGCCCTTTTTAATTTCGGTATTTTTAATAAAGTCCAAAATTTCGCTAGTCTGGACTGGTTCTAGATCTAGACATGTGAGGGAGGCCAAAAACCTTTGGACTTTATTTTAGTGTGTGCAGAGAATCTAGGATTCTCGTCTACATTGGGTTCGAATTGCTTTTGAAGACTATCTGCTATAACTTTCGCCTTTTAAATGGGAGCTACAGCAATACTGCCCAGAGCGCCCTTTTTATTTTTATTATTAGTCTTAGATTGATTGTTATTTTTTTGGGTGAGCATTTTGCCCTTAGGAAATCTGGGGTATTGGCGCCAATTCGTCGCGTGCTCTCCACCACAATTTGTACAGTGATGTGGAGTTTAAAAATCGTTAAGAAACTCCAAAAAAACTCATTTCAAAATCGTTATGTGGTTTATTTTTAAAACATTTTTCTGAATTTCACTTGGTGTGTGTCTGTCATCAAATTTTCGATCGTTAATTTAACCAACTTCCCATCAAGCTAGAACTCTGAAACCTTGGGAATTGTTCTCACTCGCCTAACAATGCGATATTTAGACATTTGTGACAAGTTTTAGCTAGTATTTTCTTCAATAATGCAGTTTATCCCAACCACTTGGCGCGATTTCAAAAATTGGCACCAAACTAGGCGATTTTTTTTTGTTTGGCTGAACGCTAAGTCCGTAAAACGGACCAGGGTAGCCGCATTTGGCAAAATACTGCCAAATAATTCTTGTCGCCAAGAGTGATTGGGTTAAACTGCATTCCAACCATTTAATTTACCGGATGAATTAATTAATTTTAGTTACTTTTAACGTTTTTATGTATTTCACTTGGTGTGTGTTTCTGTGTGTGTGTATGTATCAGTGTGTCATCAAATTTTCTATCGTTAAATTAACCAACTTCCCATCAAGCTAGAGCTCTGAAATTTCGGGAACCGTTCTTACTTGCCTAACAATGCAATATTTAGATATTTGCGACCAGTTTTTACTAATATTTCAATAATTTTTCTTAATAAACTTTGCCACTATATAAAAACGTTGTTTTTAAAAACGTTGGTTTTTATCTCGAATTATTATTAATCTTGTCTTATGTGAACCTGCGCACTTCACGCATTTAATGGGGAGATGGCAAACTTCAGAGCTGTGGACTGATCACAAATGCAGTTCAGACCTTTCCCATTGTGACGCCACGACGACATTCAAATGATTAATTCGAGTGCTAGCCTGGGCAGGTATTTTATTCTAGTATCAAATATAGAAAAAGACCATTAATTAGCAAAAGAACAAGCAGTTTACATGCGCCGAGGCGCTTAGTTGGATATAAAAATGAGCTACGCCTGGTCGTTACTTCTACCTTTTAAGCTATTGCATCATCGAACAGCTGGTCTCAATCGAACTTTCTTCTTGTGACTTCACTTCCAGCCGTTTCTGCTACCTCATATCATAGAATGTGTGAGCTCTTTGATGAGCCATCGAAGGCTGGGTGATAAATCTCCGCAGCTGTAATCTACTTTCATCCGGAAGAAAAATTATTGCCGTAGTCATTGGAACAAAGCCGGAATGTCATGATATCTAAAATTCAACTTTCTTGCGTTCTATTGATCGAATTCCCATTTGTGAAACATCTGTGGAATCAGCTAAGCACTCTCTACTTTTTACCAGCGAAATAAAAAGAAAAAGCAAATTTTGAAGTATTTTAGCATCTCAATTCCCTTGAACGAAAAAGATCCAAACATATAATTCAGAGAACAGGACATAAATTTTATGCTGAAAAATAAGGGAACGAATTCGCTTCAATTCTCAAGTTGTTTGTATAAACCAGCTTCAGGAAACGAAAGTGGACTCGTTTGAAGAAGTACAATAATTAAATGAAATAGAATAAAATCTTTTATATTAATGCGGAGCTTCCGTCTCTAATGTTATTAATTATTTTAAAACTGAATTGAAACGCATTTAGTAATTATTGTGAGGCCAAATGATTGTACAGTGTCAGAGAAAACGTTCAGATCATAGGGATAGTAAAATAAAAATCAAATTACTCATTGAGAAAACCATCGTTTGATGCATTTGTTCAATTTATCAAACCGATAAATTAACGTTTACGTAACTGGAAGTTGACATACTCGAGACAGTGATACTTCGCGCTCCGACGCAGATGCCGGGTTTCAATTCGCGCTACATATTGTGAGTAGAACATTTTAAAAAATAATCGCGCATGCTTCCTTTAGGATTGATAAAGTAACAATCAGCATATCCCACATGCTATTTTCAAATACAATGGATGTGAAACGAAACAAAAAAATCGCACAATGAAACGATAAGGAAAAAAAAACTGCTTTCAAAAAAGCATATTACTTTATTCGACAGGGAGATGTTGATTAGGAAATGGAGTGCATTAATTTTAAGCATTATTAAAAAGCCACGAAGAGTGGATGAAATAAATATGTTAAGAATCTGCGAAATAAAAAAAAAAATGTATAACAGTTAAAATAGAAAATTTTACAACAGAAAATTTAATTAAGAAAGAATATTAGATTCTATCATTATTTTTTTTCCTTTTCTGCGTTCATTCATATATATATATATATACGAAATATTTTTAATTTTGCTTCACTTTTTTTTTTCAAAAATATATCTAATTGTAAGTAGTACGCGACTGTGTGTCTCCCCGGTGGAACGGATGCCATTCTCCCTTACCTTTCCTCTTACCTCGTCGGGATGAATACCTGACGAGGATTTTTGTTTATCTTATCATGTTAAGTTGATTGCCTCCTACTGGGATGTTATCCCATCACAATAAGGAAACCAATGGCCCTTTACCCCCTTGTCTTATATTTTGGCTTATAATTCTTAACTGTAATGTTACATTCATGAAAAATTAAGTTTTTTCCACAAGTTCAATTTACCGGAATTAATATATTGTAATGGAACGAATATATTTTGTTTGAATAAATTCGATGAATGAATAAATTAATTGGAAGCTCTAACTATTCCGTGTATAGTTTATTTTCCTACGAAAAAATACACTAGATGAAATGTTTGGCAAAGTGATTTATATGCTTTTTAATAAATCCGAATTAATATAATCTAAATAATTTGGTAGCAATCAAAGTTTATTTTAAAACGTTTTTCTGAATTTCACTTGGTGTGTGTGTGTGTGTGAGAGTGTGTGTGTGTGTCATCAAATTTTCGATCGTTAATTTAACCAACTTCCCATCAAGCTAGAGCTTTGAAATTTTGGGAATCGTTCGTACTCGCCTAACAATGCAATATTTAGAC
>BMAW01080656.1:45799-59464 GCA_019974015.1 Nephila pilipes
CCCCCCCCCCCCCCCCCCCCCTCTCCCTTACTAAAATCTATAACTTCATTTTACAAAATCTTTCGTTGATAGCTGCTTATATCAAAAGATCTCTTTTGAGAGATTGCTTCTTACAGTCCGAAAAACAGCTTTCTTCGCATTGTTTCTTCTACATACGGGCTTGAAGGGCGCACTGTATGGTCAAATCAAGTGAATGAAATGAAGCGTGGGACAGAGTAAGTAACCTTCAAAGGATCATAGGGGGGAATTGCACGACAAGCTCTTTCTATGGGCCATCTCTTCTTCAAGCACTGAATATACTTTATACACTGTTCTGTTTTTTCTCCTCCTTTCTTATCCTAATATAATGTTGAGAAAGACGACAAACAAAATAAGAAATTCTGAACAAGTTCCTATTAGCGAGAATGAAAAAAACTTTTCAGTGAAATTGTATCAATCCTATCATGTAATATATCCCTGTAAGAAACATTTTTAAAAAAAATAACGAAATTTATTTATAGTCAATAAATATTTACATTTTAAGCATATTTACTTGACATTTTTTTTAAAAAAAATAAAATGATGGTTATAATTAAATACTGCTGATATTATGTTATTTCTAATCTCTTTCTTTGGTACACGAAATTTATTTCATCTTAATCTAGTGACAGCTTCTGATATGAAAATAAATCGATGAATATTATACTGTGTATCATTTTATAATTTGAATTTTCAAATAACTTTTAATGGTTTGTTTTTTACAATAGACAAACATCTACAGTATTAACACATGCAATAATTGTATCATAATGTACGTTTTTAGACACGGAATAAAATACATCAAATTAATTAAAAGTGTTATCAAATATAATTAAAAGAACATTAATTATGTACATTCAGAAATACGTTTGAAAATGTATTTTAGTTTTCAAAAAATCAGAAAAAGTATTCTTATTTATTCTTTCTGAATACAATTAATTTTTGAAATTTTAGTTCGAATTAAATTGGTTTCTTTATTTTCCCTTGAAAAAAACAGACACTTTAATTTGAATATCAATTAAATATAGTTTTAATACGCAAACAGTCCATTTTTCTCAGTTCTTAAATTTAAAGGGCTATAATTTTTTAAAAAAATTGATTTATAATCTTTTTAAATATTATTCTTTGTATCTGAGAGAGGAAAGATAATACATTTGAAATTGTTTTCTATCTTATTTTAGGAAATTCATAGTAATTTTTAATTTAAAAAAGCTAAATTCTGGTTGCTGAATTCATTTATTTGCTATGAATTCAATTGCAGAATAATTTTTCAGGAATGAAATTGAATATAAGATATAAAGAAATTGAGTATTGAGTATAAAAATAAATATATTTGTATATAGTTAAAGAACTTAATTGAAAATATTGATGACATTTCTCTAATGTTCACAATTGTCTGTCTTCAGGCACAAGAATAAAAAAATTTAAGAAAAATTACTTCTGCAATAATACTTTCACTTAATGTGAAATTAAAATTTTATATGGATATTAATGGAAAATATTTTTTCATTACGGTGGGAATTAAAAATAATTTTTTTTCAATAAAATAACTATGCCCAAACTATAGAAAAGTTTACAAATTTTCGAATTTAAATATTCATTACAGTTCGTTTTCAAATGTTACTTATGCATTCATATAGAGAAGAGAAAAAGTATGTTATATCCATGTATCTGATGTCACAGAAATGTAACAGAATCGAAAGCACGAAATGTGGTACAATGAATTTGTAGGTGCTGTTCATTTGCTTCCCTAAGAAGTTTTTTAAAAAATTGTTCCGAAGAGAATTCGGCTGAAAATGTTTTTAAAATTTAATATTAAATTAATCTTTGAGGTATATTCTATCTTCACTGCTAAGATTCGGGGGCATATTGTTATATTCGGGCACATATTATCATAATATAATCGGGTGCATATTATCATGTGATCATCTTCTATTTTAGTTTCCAATGCATATCTCTATACTATGTGTTCTCCTTGTCCCTATTGAAAATTTGCACGGACTAATTACAACAATTTTTCTGTTGATCTGGTGGTGAGGGTACTTGATTGAAGGTCTCAATTAATTTCATTTCAAGGCTCTTGATTAACCGTTTACTTGCGGACTTTATTTATTCCTCTTTCTGATAATCGCTGTTATCAGTGCTTATTCTCCTCTTTTGAAACTACAAACTTTGCCTTATTAGGTCTATATTTATCATTTTGACATTTTGAGCCCATGATCTGCTAAATCCTTGTTTCACTAGGATTAAATTTTCAGTTCTCGGAAAGTTTAAAATATTATGTATAAGGGAAATTTCTTTTCTTTTTTTTCCTTTTTTAATGCTACTTTTCTCCGTCTTGGTCTCGAAGCTTCATTTAATATTTTTCACGGATACCAGGCGGATTCAGATTTTGTTCAAATTACAATGCGAATGATTGGTTGATTATTAATCATGGTTGCGAATACGTGGCAACACGATTAAAAGCAACACGAGGATTCTTGGTGACAGATCTCGCTATTTTGAGCCTCAGTGAAGGGATGAGGATGACACCAGAACTCAGACCTGCTTCTCCAATCTACTACACTACACCAACAGGAGAGCTTAAAGGCTCGACATATTTAACGTGTATCCATCCCTTTTTACGGCACATATCTTTTGTGGTTTCAGGAAATCCTATCTCGACGAAACAACGTCGGCCACGTATTTGCAACCATGAACACTAGGGTGCAGTAGCCACAATTCATACTGAGAAAAACAGATGTGTTGTAAGACATTGGATTAGATGTGGGTTTTCAAAAATATACAATTGAAATGTTTGGAAAAAATAACTTAAAAATCTATTTCTAAGTTATTTTTTTGAAAAAAATTTAATATTAAATAACTTTACTTCAGGCAAGTTTAGAAAGTGTGAATATGAATTGCTACTGAATAATTTGGAAATATTTTTGCAAAACCTTTAAGCCTAGTTAAAGAGTAAGAATATTCCCAAGCGTTTCTTTATCTTCTAAACATGTAATTTAAACTATTACAAAAGCACTAAGAGAGACGTGAAATTTTTACTGTCCAGTCCATTTTTTACTTTCTATTTTTTTTTTTTAACACTGGCTTTATTCTACATTTATACTGCATTGTTAAATGCAAAGCTCACCCTTCACTGTGAATTGAAAGTAAATGCAAGTCATATGTTTAAAAATCATGAAATTGAATTATTTTGAAATATTCTGTCTGATATATTCTAATTAGAGTTCTTTTAAAATATTCAGTTCGCAAAGATGGCAACGAAATTGAAAGAGTCAAATGCAAGTTGATTTTATAACTACTTGACATTTTCCCGGGACAGCTGCAACTATTTCTCCCTAGAATAATTTTCAAGATATCAATGGTACCCTAAAAAAAAATGATTTTTAATACATTTTTTATAAAAAAGAAATTTATGAAAAGGAACAATTTTTATTTGTGATAATTTATCCCTTTGATTAATGTATTTTCAATATTCATATAAAATTTAAATAATTTATAAGACATCGCTTAATGATAATGCTTTGTATTCACATTACTTAATGATTCACGGGTACTCCTTTGATGCTTTTAATTTTTTCTACCTTACCTTAATTTTGTTTCCATTTTCTTATATTTATGTTTTGACAACTATGATGAAAATGACGTTATAGGGTAATAAACTATCCTTTCTTGACATTCATGCTAAGAGGAAGCAGTATTGTGGCTATTTGCCCACCAGCAATTGGTGCTTGTTTTTGCCCCTCGTATTTTCATTCAAAACTAAAGAGAACGATGTATTTTAAATTCTGCCACCCTTTTCTTGATTTCTCAGGTGGGGAGGGGAGGAGGTTAGGTGGTCTGTAGTCAGCTAAGCTTTAGCTTTACTCTCGTTGAACAACCCAACAGATCTCTTTCCACCATGGATAGGGTAAATTGACTTTCCATATTGTTCAAGCATTTAAAAGCAATTCTAAAACTACAAAGAAGCTGGTTGTTTCATTGCTTCACTAAATAGTCATTCTTCCCTTTGGAGAACTTTTTTTACTCTTCGTTTTCACGTCTGTTTCTATAACTCCATATGTCTTCAACCTGGGTTCCCTGAAACTTTGACAGGAGCTACGCAATGTTGGTGTTGCTTAATCAAGGGTTAAGTATTTGCTTAATCAAGGCGCCAAATTTCTAGTAAAATTTTAATTTTTTATAAAATATCGAATTCTTAAAGGAAGTTTGCTTGTAAAATTAATTATAAATAAATATTTAATGGATTAAATAAAAGCTGAAATTTCATGAAAGTCACGTGTTTCAAATACATTAATCGAGACACATTACGTCACATGTTAGTCTCCGTTCTTAGGCTCAGTCGATATATCTCAAATTGATATATCAACCGACAATCAGTTGAAACTAAAATTCAGTCAAGTTGATATCATGCATTTTTGGATGAACATTAGAAAAGATATCCTGAAACTTCCAAAAGAGATGTGAAACATCCAATGTCATTTATTTCAACCTGCGTATGCCGAAACTCTCTCTATGCATGCTGCGATAAAAACAAAATTCAGAAAAAGACTGGATGCTGAAGAGGACAAGTTGCAGATTTCAACAATTATTCCAGACGTAAAAATACTTTGCAATAAAAAACATTCACAGCCAAGTCATTAACAATATTCTTTTCATTAATTTGTAATAATTTAAATTATTATTGCTTTTGTTTATTATTCATAGAATATACTACAGAAAACCACAAAATGTCATATAATAAGATGCATTATTGTATTATGATGTTTGTATTGTGATAAGAAATACAATGTAAATTTTGTAAAACTGAGAAGGATAAAGTTTTGATATCCTATTTTTTCTGCTTTTAGATCAAAGAGTTCCCTAAAGTGTAAAAAGTTGAATTCCCCTGCACTGCTCCATAGTTTTTCCCTTCTTTTTTTTTTAAATCCCTTCATTTCATATAATGAGGCTAATGCACATTGAATCTGTGGAGGCTCAGTTTCATCACGTTACGATAGTGTGGGAATTTGAAAAGTGGGGAGCTCTCTCAATTGTCGTCCTCGTCTCATAACCGCAAATAGCCCCATGTTCCTTCTATGCAGGACGTCAATTAACTAAGAATAAATAAATTATAAAATATCTGACTTATAAGTTTTGACTTATGACTTGTTAAACACACCTGTACGCAACAACATGCCAAAGTAAATTTCAGTATCAAATATTTTTGGAGCAGAATAATTATTTTTTTTTATTCGAATAGATGAATTATTTCTTTAAAAAGACTTACAAGAGCGTTCACTGTAACTTTTAGTTTTGGAAAGTACTGTAACTTTTAGCATAATCAATGTTGTATTTTCTGTTCATTTTGAATGTTAAAAATCATTCCATTACTGGTTTTTTTTACAATTTCAAAAAAAAAAAAAAAAAAAAAAAAAAAAAGAAAGAAAGAAAAGAAAATGATATAAAAAATTAAAAAGAAATTAATATTTTGATAATCTGCATTTCTATGTAAGTTGATTTGCAGTTTAAATTGAGTTTCATGCGCAATACTGCTTCCTCTTCTTTTTTCATTTTATGACACATGCTTCCTGATGTTTATATATTGCATGGCGTTGGGTTTTATTATTCTTGAGCAAATAAACTCCCTTATTATTAATTTTTTTTTATATTATGGAGATGTAAAGGTATTTATCCAACTAAACTCCGATAGGATGATAGCTTCAGTAAAATAGTTTATCCGGTGTTCAATCGTAAGCCTGAATCCCCTACTTGAATTACTGTGATATCTGTTGTTATTTTTCTTATATCCGAAATATAGACTATTTATATTTTATTGGAATTATTTCTTATAACTTTTCACTATGGTAACAAGTTTCCATCTAATAATTATACATATATAGCTATCAATATACATCTTTTTTAATCAAAATAGCTATCAAATATAGTATGCCCTATAAAGCCTTTAAAGAATTTAATGATAGAGTCTTCAATGATCTAAAAATGTTAGTTATAGATTTAAAAATGGAATAAAATTCAAAAATATTATATCTTCTTTATAAAATCTACAAAAAAATTTTATAATTGTATACAGTGTCTCACAAAAGTGATCGGACACTTGTGCTTTACAAAAGGAAACTGTAATAAAATAAATAAGCAAACATGTACAAATTTTTTGTGGGTGTGTTTCATATTTAAAATTAGTAACAATTATTACATAACATACATTTTGTCAAAATATTAAAATATCAATTTAATAAAAATATAATTGTTTAGAACGGAGCAAAAAATGGCTCACATAAGTGATCGGACACCATTAGATATGCAACAAAAATCGTCTGAAATAAGCAATAAAAATATTTTTTGGGCGTTTATTTTAACTCAAAAGCAAATGGCAATAATTTATAAAATCGTCTGCAGTATTTCTCTCAAGTTTGTTGTGGAATTTTTGTGTTTTTTAGCTCTGTGCAGCCATGAATGCTAAACGAAAAGAAACTTCGCATGAAATTAGAAAATTAGTTATTAATTTGCATATTGAACGTGGAAAATCTATAAGAAAAACTGCTGAAACAGTTAACTTGAGTCATTCAACAGTTTTCGATATCATTAAACGATATAAAAAGAAGCACATGATTCAGAATAAAAGAAGACTTGGCCGACCATCGAAGCTATCCAATGGAATAAAGCGAATTATCGTTCGAAATATTAAAAAAAATCCAAGAAAGAGTGCTCCTAAAGTTGCTGCTGAATTACAAGCATTATATGGAATAATTGTTAATCCTGAGACTATTAGAAGGGTAATTCGATCTGCTGGATATCACGGTAGAGTAGCCAGGAAAAAATTCTTCGTAAGTGAAAAGAATAGAAAACTCAGATTAGCTTTCGCAAAATCCAACATAAATAAGAATTCTGATTACTGGAATAAAGTAATATTTGCTGATGAGAGTAAATTTAATATATTTGGTTCTGACGGTAGAATCTTGGTGAGGAGAAAACCCAGGGAAGAATTTCGCAAACAGAACTTGCTGCCAACAGTAAAACATGGAGGAGGAGGAGTTATGGTGTGGGGGTGTATGTCGTCCGCTGGAGTTGGTAATCTTGTTTTTATTGACAGTATAATGGATCAGTACAAGTATATTGACATTTTAAACCAAAATTTGAAATCTTCAGCACGAAAATTGAACCTTCACAACGATTTTAAATTCTACCAGGACAATGACCCCAAGCACACTGCTTTGAACGTTAGACTCTGGCTGCTGTATAACTGTCTTGAAATAATAAAAACACCACCACAATCTCCAGACTTAAATCCCATAGAGAATATTTGGCAAGAATTGGAATCAAGAATTCGCAAACACACCATTTCTTCAAAGCAACAATTAAAATCGGTGCTTCAAGAAGAATGGGGTAAAATCACTCCAGAAATCACAAAAAAATTAGTCGAATCCATCCCAAGAAGATTAAATCATGTTTTAAAAGTAAAAGGAAATCCAACAAAATATTAAAATCTTTTAAAAAGTAAAATTTTTAGATAAATATTTGATGGGAAAGTAAGTGTCCGATCACTTATGTGAGCCATTTTTTGCTCCGTTCTAAACAATTGTATTTTTATTAAATTGCTATTTTAATATTTTGACAAAATGTATGTTATGTAATAATTGTTACTAATTTTAAATATGAAACACACCCACAAAAAATTTGTACATGTTTGCTTATTTATTTTATTACAGTTTCCTTTTGTAAAGCACAAGTGTCCGATCACTTTTGTGAGACACTATGTAGATAAAGTTCCTGAGAATTTTGTATTTATTTGTAGACAATTTTACTTTAAAAAGATGGAAGAATGTTTTCAAAATAATGAAAATTTGTTCTTTCAAAGAGTAAAAACAGCGAAATTATTAATAGGTTAGCTGCATTTCATAAAAAAAAAATTGGTTTACAGTTCAATAATAAAAAATTGCCTCCTGTTTTCTTAACTCCTAAATATCCATAAGAACCCAATTAAATTCAGAACTATTACAAATGGATATAATATATACATAACTAAATCTGGTAAAATCTTGCATAATGTTTTAAATAATATTTTAGAAAAGCTTGAACAAACTACTATTATTAAAAATAGTATAGAATTAATTAATTCCATAGGCAATACACAGGTTCAGACAATCTACAGTTATGATTTTCAGGATCTGTTTAATTCCATTGATATACAGGATATGATATAAAGGATAACTTTTTACAGTTAGTACTGCAGGAAAATTATATAATTTTCAATAAGTAAATATACAGACAGTTAAAGGGACTCTCAAAGAGGACCAGTTAGTAACATTCTAGCTAATCTGTACATACATTTTTATGAATCGAACCGTTTGAACATTTCTTTTTTTTTTTTTTTTTTAGATATATTGACGACCTAGTAATTTTTAGTGAATGTAGAGATTTTAAGCCAAACATTGATTTTTATCCAAATTATTTGATTTTATTGCAGACAAATTCAGATACAAGTAAGGCTGAATATTTAGATACAGAACTACAGCTAAGGGATTGCACCATTTATAGTAATTTGTTCGATAAAAGAGATGCATTTGGGTTTAGGGTAATTAAAATGCCTTACAGGGAAAATAATATTCACTTATCCAGAAACAGAAATATTATTTTAAACTTTTTGCATCGTAATAAACTGCTAGCTACTCATGATAAAGATATTCAATATAATATTAGGAAATTTATTGGAGAATGTATGGAAAGCGATTATCCCTTAGATTTTTTTAAAAACATATATTCCCAATAATTTATTTGATGGTTTATTTTGATGTGTTTTTAAGATTTCCCATGAGGAGTTCTTAGGGGACTTGAGGATATTGAAATGTCATTAAGTAAATTGAATTTGATAACTAAAATTTTTTATATTATGACAGTTTTTTCACTAAGATCTTTATTTTATAAATTGTTTTACATTATGACAGTGTTCTCACTAGAATCTTTATTTTATAAATTGATTTATATGATTTTCTGAAATTTACATCTTGGATTGAGAGGTGATTCTCATATCTTTTGGAATGGTGACATATTAAAAAAGGTAGTCTTATACATAAAGACTATTGAATTTTTGAATTTTCAATTCAAAAACAAATCCACCACGCAACACTAGGTTTACAAAGACAGCTAGTTAGTTGTCTAGTTGTGAAGATCTATTAAAATATTTCCATAAAGTACACATTTACAGACACATATTTTATTCAATGGATTCCAAATAATTTTAACAACTAAAATTCTTATTTGTGTATCATTGGATATGATTTCTAATCATGATTTTATTCATTAGTAGAGTTTCATTAATTATTCCATATTTTGAAACTTTTAATACTGATCTTAACTGAGTATTATTGATTTACAAATTTAATCTGGCATCAGTGTATAATATAAGACATCTTCATTTAAAGGTTCCTTGAACCTATTGCCCTGTAATTCATGATCACAGGTCACAAGATCTTAATTTTTTTGCTTTTGAATCCGTGTGATTTGAATTGATTTTTCTTGAAAAACGTCGATTTGGATATGTTTTTTTTTTAAAGTCTTAAATCTTTATCTAAAAATTTTTATTTGTACTGTTTTAACGTTTTAAAAAAAAAATTAAAATTTTAATTGGATATTTTTTAATTGAATAGTTTTTTGAATGGCTTTTTTTTGAATATTTTTAATGAAATATTAATGGATGGTTTTTGATTGAAAAAATTTTAATTGGAAGGATTTTAGGTGAAGATCATTTTATTTGATTGGAAAATATTGGTTTTTGGAAAAAATTTAGTAATTGAGATATCTTGCCTTCCATTTTCTTTGTTTCTTTTCTTTAATTTACAAATTGAATTTTGGAATAATCCAATTTTTACCCAGCAAGATGCATTTGGGGAGGGTTGGTACCGTAGAACATGTTTAACCCTACAATTCAGTCCCCAGCATCAATGTGCATGTTTTGTTTTGTTTAGGTATTCTAATTATTCATTTAGTTTCAAGTTTGATTCAATTTTTATTCATCTTTTCTCGTAGTTCTATAAATGTTTTCTTTTGTTGATTTTACATTTTAATTGTTCTCTTATTTTTATGTGTTTTAATAATAATTTCATTGCTTTATCTTACACACACACACATGTATATATATATATATATATATGTATATATATTATTTTTATATATATGGTATTATATATATATATATGATAATTTTTCATTAAAAGTACCATACTTCCTATGGTAAATTCAGTCACATGTAATATTCACTTTTATTGCTTATAAAGTTGGAAAGTCTACAAGTACATGAACCTTAATTTAATTTTCTAGTAAAAACGGATTAAAAATCGATACTAAGTTCTCTTATTTTAGTAATAATGTGGATACATTCAAAACACTTATGTATTGTTAAATAACACTATTAAATGGGGGGGGGGAACCTTTCGTATGTTATTTTTTATTTCTTAAAACATTGCACCATGCTATCCTTACACATTGATTACATTTTGTTCTAAAAAAACTCGTCTTTGTTCAAAGAGACTAAGATGATGGAACTCCAAATGAAAAGCAGATGAACCATTTAAGACACACACAATAATAAAGATTATAAGTGTATAAAAAATACATTCAATGCAGTACGTTTTTGAATTAAATGTATTTAAAGGAATGTTAGAAAAATAAAAAAGAGAAAATGTTAAAGACATGAAACTCTTTCCAGGGGTTTTCATTTAATGAAAGGAGAAATGTTAAAACAATTCATATTAGTAACAAATTGCTCAATAATTGGACTCCGAACACTGAATAATTAAGAAAAACTATTTCCTCGACAGAAACGCTTTTAATTTGAGAAAAGGTCTCATTGATTCTTTGTTGCAGACAATTACATGTTTTACGAATGACTGGTTTCATTAAATTTTCGCAATACATTCTTGCTCTTGTTTAGTATTGTATTGAATGCATGATAATATTATTTATAAAGCCTATAATTCCTTAAATATTTTTTAATAAATATATTCTATTGTATTTTAATTTTAAAACAAAGAGAAATATTTTACATATGATGCTATTACAGAAATTATAAAAAATCTTCAATCAAATCCAACACTAAGACCTACAATGTTTTATAAGGAATCAACATTAAAGTACAAATGCTTCATTCATAAGCCCATAGTATTATTTCATGTTGAACGTTCATAAATTTAATAAATTTATTTTCTTTTTCGTTCACAGATTTGTTTTTGTTTGGTTTAATTAATATATTCTATGAATATAAGAAGAATATATAATTTTCGGCTTTCTCCTGCCTACGGATGTGAGACTATTGTTCTTGAAGTTGTTACAATGTACTCAAAGTACTGAAATACTTCCTTTTTTGTTAGATCTTCATCAAAAATTCTGAATGCATCAATTTTTAAAATATGCTTATGTCATACATAAAATTGTTTTGAAATATATAATCATAATATTTTAGGAAGATAAATTACATGCCTTTTATTAATATATTTAAATTATTCTTTCTGAAATAAATTTTTTAAAAGAAATATGTTCGCAAATATAATACGTATTTAAGCATAAAATGGGCAGCTGAATCATTGATTTTCAAATAAGTATTAGAGGAGGAAATAAAACTAAAGTTTCGTGCGTAATATTTTATCCAAGCACGTTTTCTCTCATTGTGAAATGCCTAAATAAAGCAACAAAATAATTAATTTAATACATGTTTGCGTTTTATCTTAAAAATTTCAATAAGCAATCCTTTTTACAACGTTTTTCTGAATTTCACTTGGTGTGTGTGTGTGAGTGTCATCAAATTTTCGATCGTTAATTTAACCAACTTCCCATAAAGCTAGAGCTCTGAAACTTAAGGAATCGTTCGTACTCGCCTAACAATGCAATATTTTGACGTTTGCAACAAGTTTTAAATAATATTTCAATAATTTTAATAAGTCAAAATATTCTTTCCTCTCGGCTCGTTTAGGATTGAGGAAAAAAATTCTTTCCCCCTCTGGGAGCACCGGGCACTCCCCACGCCGCGTGAGGAATCGTAAACCTTTTGTACTCACAAAGGGGAGATACTATCTCCCCTTTACTATCTCCGAGATAGTAAGGGTTGTTGACTTTTAGTCAGTAATCATTCGCAAGAAAGTTTCCAATATTTGGCGCCATGTCTTATCACAATAACTTTTTCTGAATTCTGGCTCCCATTCTTTTTTTAATAGAATGACTTACAAACTTTCAAATGCATGTTTTGATTTTATGAGTATTATGAATTTTTTAATACTCTCACAAATGTCTCTTTTTAAGTAAATTTTAAAGTTAAAAATAACTAACAGTTTTAACTAATATTTCAATAATTTTCTCTAATAAAATTTGCCACCATATAAAAACGTTGTTTTTAAAAACGTTGGTTTTTATATCGAATTATTTAAATTGCTGTATTATTTCTTGCATTTTATTTTAAACTAGCTGTACCCTGCCACGCGTTGCTGTGGCTCAATCTGGTTAAATGAAAAGAAAAGAGCTTGTCCATCGAGCCACTTGTGAATCTTATAATGGGCATAATTTTCTTTAATGGATAGTCTAGTTTAATTACAGAGATGTTAATTACAGAGATTTAATCTTAATAATAACTTAAATGCAAAAATACATAAATAGGTTCATGCAGTTCATAAAATATTAATAAACATAGAGAAATGATAAACAGCCCAAAACTGATAAAAAAATTACATTAATTTAAATAAAAAAAACAGTCTTAAACAGTTAAAATATGTACATATTTTTAATTGCAAGTCGCGTACCATTACACAGCTATGGCAGGTTGATATTTCGCAACATAACAATTGGCACGCTAAATTTCAACTGCAGCATGTGGGATGGTATTCTTTCTGAATATTTAAAGATTCAAAGCGACAATGAAATGCATCGGAAAATCACAAAAATATATAAGAAATATTCATAAACAAAAATTATATAAATGCAAATCACAAAAATAAAAAATCATAATAAATTAAATGCAAAAATACATAAATAGGCTCATTCAGTTCATAAAATAGTAAAAAACATAGAAATGATAAACAGCCCAAAACTGATAAAAAAAATTACATTAATTTAAATAAAAAAAAAGCAGTCTTAAACAAATAAAAAATGTACACAAATTGGAAATGGTTCTCCCCTGGTGTCCTTGAGGGCAAAAGGTTAATTTTACAATGTATTAGGGTACACAACATTCTTTGTTTTTCCATTTTCAGTGTAGATATATAGATTGTCTGGTTTGCCTACTCTGGAACATGTATTGGAACTATCTACTACTAAAACTAATCATCATCACCTTAGATTTCAGTTCACGGTTGTCCTTAGACAAAAAAACACATCGGGTTGTATAACAACAACAATATTTATGTGCAGTTTCAATTAACACAAAATCATTAATAACTGTTACACTTTAAAACCATTAATTATCATACACAAAATATCAATGTTTAAATTCCTCAAACACTTAAAATAGAAAATATCAATAATTACACACAAACATCAATACTTAAATTCCTCAAATACTTAAAAATAACAAATATCAATAATCATACACAAAATATCAATGTTTAAATTCCTCAAATACTTAAAATAGCAAATATCAATAATTATACACAAACATCAATACTT